>JAYESA010000018.1:133303791-133723791 GCA_036927795.1 Iris macrosiphon | reverse complement strand
TTCTGGAATCACCTACTGGCATCACATTAGGACTCACTATAGGCATCACTCATGTTTCTGGCTAGACTCATACTTGATTTGCTTGTCGGGTCTTGGATTCACTTGAACTAGTCGGGGCAGGAAAATACTCGAGTAGACATGTAAACATTCCCAAATCTGGAATCACTCCCTCTGGTCTAATCTGGAATGATAGCTGTCGCGCACCCAGTGTGCGGTGAGCCGTACTTACCCATAGCCATTTACATGTTGAAACAGGTATTTTGGAGACACGAGTTCATTCTTTCTAGTCTGGACTCTCTTGCATTTCTTGACTGGTCTCACTTATACTTTGTGGACTGGACTCACTACATTTATTCTTGCTAGACTCACTTCACGTTATTGTGCACACACTTGATCTTAGTTTAGATTTCTTGTATCCTGCAGTCATTACTATCTTGCTTCTGATTTTTATGCATCTTTACCTTTATGCACCAGTTGATAGATATATATATTTTCTTTTTCATACTTCATTTCCGTCACCTTGTGCTACTTGCTACAACTGTTTTATAGTTTTTATCATTTAATTGGAACTGCTGTTAGAGGTGTACTTGCTCCAATCCTGACTGGATATATTTTTCAGAGGATCTGGAAGATTGGTGTCCGACATTTTATGGACCTCCACCTGTCGAGGGTGCAGACAGGGAGCCCCTAGTTTAGGAGTGATTTCCGGGTTGGTAGTCGGGATCACTAGGACCTTAGTTGTATTTATTAGCTTTTGGTACCAGATTTGTCCCCTGCTTTTGGTTTGAGACTTGTATTGTATTTGATTCAGGATATTGTTGTTATTATTATTGTTGCTATCTTAGTAGTAGTTGTTGTTTAGACTTTGTAGTTGTTAGACTTCCTTGTTATCTTATCGTGCTTAGATCATGATTGAGTACTTGTGTTACCTTTATCATATTGTTCCTCCGTTTGGAGTTGAGATCTTGACAGGTACTTATATTATTGTTTGAGATTGTTAGCTAGATAATAGACCTAGACAACGTTCTACCGCCGATGCTGCGGCGTAGGCTGGACGTACCCACGACTCATGCCCGATTTTCGGGTGCGGGTCGTAACACGTTTTTGGTGGCGGCCCATGCAGGTTTCGAGCTTAGCAATTAGTACAATATCGTGGTAGTACAACAATTTAGTTGTACTACTGTGAGCCTGCTCTAGGATATAGGATCTAGGATGAAAGTGTACTCAATCACGACTAGGAACAATTCCAATCTAATTATTCTGAAATTTCTTTCTTTTGAAATATTATTGTCCTTCTTTGATGATATCGTATCTTGTGTCGTATTGACTTCTTTTGATCCGTGTTTAGGATGCCTCTGAAATACGATCCTATCGTACCGTCCCAGCAGTTGCCACCGAGAGGTCTGCCACCTTTCGTCCTGGTCGACTTCAGGCAGCTGCTACTGCTCCACTCACCACTCCTGCGGTTGATGGTGCATCTGCTTCTCTCGGGGATCCTCCTCCACCTGTCGATCCGAGGACTACCACAGTCGTTCCGGTGGTACCTCCTCTACCACCTCCTACACCAGTAGACGTCGCACAGTTGTTTGCATACTTCAGGAAGATGATGGACGCGCAGCACCGTCATGTGGATATGATGAGGCTGGGCATTGAGAATGCCCACCAGGTGGCCATGATGGAAGTGGATACAGTGGCTCAGACCCAGCCACAGGCAGATCAGACTCAGCACCCTAGGCCGGGCAGCATCATTGACTTCCAGAGGATGCGGCCCAAGGAGTTCCGGGGTACAGAGGGGATCATGTATGCGGATGACTGGATCGAGCATATCGAGGGGATCTTCAGGATGGCACAAATTCCAGACAACATGCAGATAGAGGCAGCGGACAGTCAAATGTTCGACCTTGCTTTGACGTGGTATCACACTGATACGAGGATCGTGGCACAAAGGCTTACTTGGGAGGCTTTCAAGAGAATTTTTAAGAAGAAGTTTTTCCTAAATATGGCTCTCAGTGCCTTGGAGAGCCAATTTGAGGCACTCGTCCAGGGGAACATCCTAGTGGACGAGTATGCAGCAGAGTTCTGTCGTCTGGGCAGATTTGTAGAGGGCTTCAGCGAGGCAACAAAGACGAGGAAGTTCAAGGGCTTGGTCATGGCGGTCAAGTCTTTGACTATGAGTGACCGCGAGGCAACATTCGAGCAGATCGTAGGGGACGGTCAGAGGGCAGAGGATGACTTGGAGCTCAAGTCCAAAAAAGGCAGGAATGACTCAGGTAGTGCAAGTGGTAGTGTGGGACCGGCTAAGCGTCTCTATGTGCAGAAGGCAGCGCAGCAGCCGGGGCAGCAGGGTCAGGATCAGAGAATGCCCACTTGTGCCTACTGCAGGAAGGCAGGACACACTTAGGATATTTGTAGGAGGAGGCTGAAGGTGTGTCTGTTCTATGGATCTGCTGCTCACCAGATACGAGATTGCCCCACTGCATCTCCAATTGGTGGAGCACATGATCAGAGAGTTAAAGCTAGGCCACCTATGGCACAGAATCATGCCCCACACCAACAGAGGGAGATACCCCAGCAGGGCAGGGCTTTTGCTTTGACGGTCGAGAAGGCCGATGCTACAGGTGTCGGGTTAGCAGGTCTGTCTCTTTTTGTTCTTCTTCCTGTCCTTTTCCATTTCTTGTGGTGTGCTTCACTAGTACATGTTAGACTTTTCTTTTGTACTGTGGTAGATAGTGTAGTGACCCTGATTGAGACTGTGATAACACGACCAGTAGGACCATGATCTTGCATATTGTTGGGGGTTTGACCTAGAAGAAGTGCGATCGACTTTAAATTTCGAGGACAAAATTTTTTAAGCAGGATAGGCTTGTCACTATCCCATTTCCAGGGCAGAATATTTTTTATTTTGGTAAATTGTGTATTGATCATAAATATTTATATTAAAATTTAATTAGGTGCATGTATTTATTTTTATTGTTGTTTTAGGATTTTGGCTAGTCTTGACCCATGTCAGACCCTAGTGGACCCTTGTCAGACCCAACCAACACCCTTGTCAGACTCATTTATTGGTTTAGAATAGTTATTTATATTTTAATTAGTTAGTTGGAGTGATTAGGAATTAATTAGAGTGTATTTGGAACCCCAAACCCAAACTCTAGTGTAGATGACTTAATTTAAGGGCATTTTGGTCTTTGTACCTAAATACAAAACCCTAAACCTATTTTTATACATGGCCGGCCCCCTCCCCCTTCCTTGCCATTCCTTCTTCTTTATTTTTTACTCTCCATTCTCTTCCTTCACTTCCTTCCTTCACTTCTTCCATTTCCATGTAAGTTTTCCACTTCCCTTCTCTTCCTTCACTTACTTCCCTCTTTAATGCAAACCCTAACCTTTCATTTTCCTCTAACCTAAGGTGTGTAGAGCCTAGATTTGTTATAGGAGCTTAGTTTGGAGGCTTGGAGGCTTGGTGTGGTGAATTTGGGGGTTTTAGGAGACTTTAGCCTTGGGATTCCAACTCCCAAGAGGTAAACCCTAACTTTCTTCTTATTGATTACTCTAATTTAGTGTAATTAATAGTTTAGAACCTTCTTAGACCTTAGGGCTACCCATGGGAGAAAGTTTGAGCTTGTTTGGATGTGTTTGGAGACTTTGGCATAGGATTGTGTGTCAATTTTGGGTGAAATCCGAGATTGGCCCAATTTTGGGTGTTGTCCTAGGTTAGACGGACCTAGGTAGACGTGCTTGGGTATCTTGAGACGTATCCCGGTTTGGACACGTGAGATCGTATCGCAGAGTTTTGGGCGTTTCGGGCGATTTTGGGGTTTTTTCTTCGACATGGGTTCCACGTGCATGTAGAATTTTGCCATGGACCTAGAATCGGAGAGTTAGCATTTTTGTGAGATTCTAGACATCGATTAGAACAAGTGAATAAATTTTGGGTCTATTCTGATTAGTTTTGGTGTGTGTTTCATGAGGTATCGCAAGACGCACACCAAGTGTTTGTCGAAATAACCAAATGGCCATTTCGACTTGGTTTCTAGGTTTTTGGCTTGTGTGCGGGTTGGTTTAGCCTTGGAGAGTGTGTTATTAGGGTTTTTGGGTTTTTATATATATATATATATATATATATATATATATATATATATATATATATATATATATATATATATATATATATATGCATATGGGTGAGTGTGAGTGTAGTTGGTTGTGTGTGTGTTTGAGTGTGGTTCTGTGGTTGTGTGGTTGTGTGTTGGTGTGTGTGTTGGTATTTGTGTTAGTATGTGTCAGAGTGTGTGTTTGTATTAGTATGTGTGAGAGTGTGTGTGTGTGTTTGTGAGTGTGTTTTTGTGTAGTGTGAGTGTATATATATATATATATATATATATATTAGTGTATAGATATATCTATATGTATGGTGTATAGTATGTGTAAGTGTGAGTGTGTAGTGTGTAGTGTGTGTGTGTGTGTGTGTGTGTGTGTGTTGAGTGTGTTTGTGTGTGTGTTAGTGTGTGTTTGTGTGAGTATATATATATATATATATATATATATATATATATATATATATATATATATATATATATATATATATACGTATGTGTGTGTTAGTGTATGTATATATATATATATATATATGTAGATATATATAAGTGTACATATACATATATGTTTGTGTGTATGTATATATATATATATATATATATGTATGTGTGGATGTGTGTTTGAGTGAGTGAGTGGTAAGGTGAGTGAGTGAGTGAGTGAGTGAGTGAGTGAGTGAGTGAGTGAGTGAAGAGAGAAAGAGAGAACGAGTGACAGAGATCAAGAGAGAGTGAGATAGAGATGAGAGGGAGAGAGGAAGAGAGAGTGAGGGAGAGCGGAAGAGGGAGAGTGAGATAGAGTGATAGAGAGAGCAACAGCAGCCGCATCATTATCAGCAACAGCAACAACAGCAGCAAAAGCAGGCAGTAGCAGCAGCAGCAGCAGTTTGCAGTATCAGCTGCAGCAGCAGCAGTAACAACAAACACCCTCCCCCCATTTTCCTTTTGCTGCTAGCTAGAGTTGAGTAAGAGAGAGAGAGAGAGATTATGTATATATATATATATATATATATATATATATATATATATATATATATATATATATATATATAAAGAGAGAGAGAGAGAGAGAGAGAGAGAGAGATTTATACAGATAGATAGTTAGATATATTGTATATATATATAGATATATTTATATATATGAAGATATATGTATACTAGTATAGATAGGTATATATATATATATAGGTTAGTTAGTAAGATGAGATGGGTAAGGTAAGGTATCTCAATACCTTGAGATATCAAGGTATTGAAGGTAGTGGGGTATCGGAGATAAGATATTGAGGTATTGCCTATACTAGGTTATATATATATATATATATATATATATATATATATATATATATATATATATATATATATATATAGTAGCATATGGTAGTATATATATATATAGATAGTTAGCTAGTTACTTAGAGTAGAGAGGGGTAAGGCGAGGTATCGTAATACCTTGAGATACTCAAGGTATTGGGTATCGGGGCGAGGTATTGGATTTTGCCTATGAATTTGGTTAGAGTTGCTTATATATATATATATATATCTATATATATATATATATATCAATATATATATATATATATATATATATATATATATATATATATATATATATATATATATATATATATATTAGTGGGTATAGGCAGGGTATATCGCGTGGGTATCCCGGTATCTGAAAGAGGCGAGTTTGTGGGTTTACTAGCTTAATGAGCTAGTTTTGACCTAGAATATTAGGGGCACCCTAGTTTGACCTAGAGTTGACAGTAGTTGACCTGGTTGACCGCCAAAGTCAACTTTTGACCTAGTTTTGACCTAGAGTTGACTTTTTGGACCTCCGGGTTGACTCTTTGACCCAGATTTTATCGGTTTGACCTGTTTGACCTAGAAGAACCCTAGAAGCTTGTTTTTAGTTATTTTATATCTGTATAACTCTTTAGAACCCCGTTTAATCTTGCTTTTCTGTCACGCCCTAGTCCCAAAAATACGTAGGACTAGGACACGTAAGCATGCCAGCCGCATGGATATGGCAACTCCAATATATGGAAACCAAATCCATACGTACGCTGTAATATGAATATAAAATCCACAAGTGGTATAAAATGTAATACAAGTCACAGGGTAAAATCTAAATCTCATCCACCAAAATCATATAGAAATAAATAACTAGTATCTATGAACTAGATCTCAATAGGGAGTATCTAAGAATAATAGTTGGGTGAAAACAAATCCACTACCAACTCGAATGGGAAAAGTAAATACAATATAAGTATAACTCACTCAAACAATATAAGTACCAGCTGCCAATTCCGGCTCGAAGAGAAGACATCCACGAAGCATCTATATCCTTCCAAATCTGTGCTCCTGCAATACTCAAGAACAGGTACACCTGGCAGTGGACCAGGTCCTCAGAGGGACATAACAAGTATACTTAAACACATGCCAATAAAGTACTGAAATAAATATCCAATGGGTCGCCTAACCATCTATGTGAATGCAGTTAAGAACACCTTTCCCCACAAGTGAGCTATCTGGCTGAAAACTGGGATTTGGCATGGTTCTCTTTTGAAGAGCCAGGGGCCTAAAAGGCACATCGTCTTTTGAACGCCGGTGGCCCGCCTGATAGTACATAATATATAGTGGTCATCATCACCCGTATCTCCAGCGGAGAATCCGGGCTTCACAGAAAAAGTGCAAAGGAGCTCAAATGCGGTACTTGTTGTTCTCCCCACCCAATGCTCTAAGAATGTCATGTCCATGACACAATAACACCTCTAATAACTGCCAAGTCTACTAGCATGCAAAGTTTCTAACAGCAGTTATTCCTAACGCACGGCCCATACGTACAGGAGGCCAGACCCATCACGCAGTCCGTGATCTATATGAGACTCACACTCGTGTAACAACTGTGTCACGGCCAATGAACCTAATGGTGCTACATGATAGTGGGGTAGTCTCATGAACAAGGTCAATGCAATGCATAAATAAAAATATATCGCGACGTCACCGTCGCGAGCATTTTATATAACAATTAAATATATGAACTAAAGACAGAAAATAAAGATGCGTTCAACATATGGAATAAAAATAACAGTACAATGGCAAGGTATACTTGCCTGGTAAGGAAGCTGCGATGTACCAATAACCTGCTCCAGAAATCGCGCAGAACAAATCCAACTTCCTTGATCACAACTCATCTTTAGCGGAGTCTGACTGAGCAGCTGTATCAGACTGAGCACTTGTATCCTTATTTTTCTTTATAAAATTATGATGCCCTCCTTGGTTCTATCACCGTCATACTGCAAGATCTTGCCACTAGCAGAAGAAAAGTACAAAGTTGGATAGCCCCGGGCATTAAAATCACTTGGGACATTATTTGTAGTAGCATCCATCTTTGCAATGATCACATCAGCATCATTTTCGAATGAGACAGCTACTTCATCCAAGATAGGTGCTAGCTTTTTGCAATGTCCACACCATGGCGCATAAAATTCAAGCAGAACATTCTTCCCAGATTTCTGGACCACATCAAGAAGGCTATCAGCCACAACCACCTTAACAAGCTCGTTGTTAGACTCTGGAATTGGCTTCGACTTTCTAAAAGGTTTCAAAGTTCCATCCTTGTACTCCTTAAACCAAGTTGCAATTTGAGCAGACTCCACATTAGGTTTAAGATACTTTGTCCTATCATTCTCTTGTAAGACTATGACCGGTACTTGATCATTGTTAAGGCCAAAATACTGGAAGGCACTTTGACTGGCCTCAAGATCACCAATCAGAAAACGTATGCCCTTTCCTTTATATTCGAAGGCGATTTCATGATATTTAGACTTAAGGCATCAAAATATTCACTGCTGAAGTTCAGAAAAACATAGCTTTTGCATCAGCACCGTTAAAGAATTTAGTGACGAAAGGATGGTTGGCAGGATCCTTGTTAAAAGTAGTGACAAGAGGCATACTCGCAGCTTCAATGAAACTTTCTAAAGCACCCACATTGAGATCCTTGGAATCAACAACAAGTTCATCAAACGGCTTAAATAGCCTAACAATGGGTCCTTTTATCGCTGAATCACCACGAGGAAGGAACTTGGCATCCAAAGTATGGCCAAAGTCATAGTCTGCACGCAACTTCTCGGCAACTGCCAAAAAGTTCTCATACTCCTCACCAGAAAATTCAGGGAACAATCCCACAATGAAAATTTTCTTATCACCGATTAGACTCTCTGCATGCTCTGACGATTTGATCTCGGCAGAGGCAGGACCAGCTTGCTTCCTCAGATACTCAACTATGCCGTTGGCATCCCGAGGACCTTTGTAGTTTTGGATGTTCTTCCCTTCATTCCTAAAGATCTTGAGAGTGGGGAAGGAGAGGTTGATGGTGATGCTGGAGGTGGTTGCCTCCGGCGTAGGCGGCTGGGGTGTCGGGTCGAGATGGCCGGAGGGAGAGGTGTAGGCATGGGGGTGCTGGTGGAGTCGTTGTGGTCGGAGAACGGCCGGCGGAGCTCCGGCCAGGTAGGAGTGCACAGGGAGAGGGAAGAAGATGAGATGAATAGGGAATAGGGGGGGTGGTCGGCTGAGGGGATTTGCATTGGTTTGGTTTTAAATAGAAATAGGGAGAAGAAATTGTATATAAATACATGTGACTAGGGTTTTGGTTGACCTAGGAGTGGGCTTGGTCAACTCTCCTTGGGGTTGGGTATTGGGCTTGCATGAGGGTGTTGGGCTAGAATTGCAGGGTTTAAAATACAAGGATGGATTTAAAATACAAGGGCGATGTTGCGCGTTTGCACATCCGGAAAATTATGGGAAAAAATTCCTATGAAGGGGAAAATAAATTTCCTCGCGCATTGTCCAACGTTGAGGGCACCTCAATGCGTTTTTGCATAAAAGCCCCCCCCCCCCAACAATTGGAAAATTGCACAAAGGCGGAAATTAGTTTTAATTAATTGAACCGGACGCGCACGATGTTCTAGAATTTATTAGGAGTACATGGGATCAAATTGGGTGGGACAAAATTGTCAGGGCGTAGAGGGGACAGTATAGAATATTAATAAAATTCGGTTTTGACAAAACGGTCAAGATTGTGTCCCCAATTTCGATTGGGACGCACAAGGGTACAAAATTGGAATTTATATCGAATTAAGAAATAACGTCCGCGACGTTTATTGTGCGGCTAAAATATAGCATCAGAGAGCAATATTATAAATTGCACAAGGGCCAGAAAGGTAGGCGGGCACGTCTAGGTCAATGTTGTGAAATTCGTAGATAGGCAACGGCTAGTGAGGTGCTCCAATTATCGAGCAACGGTAAGGTGCGCTACGCGATATAAATTATTTCATAGTTAAATAAATATCGCGTTCTAATTCTAATTGGTTCAATTTAGCCCTAATTTCACTATCTAAACCAAGTAGCCCTAATTTTGGGTGAGGGGGTTTACAATCTACCCAACTTAAAATAATTTCGTCCTCGAAATTATACTAGGGTAGGGTTTCTCTATCTAACCTCACTTGATTACAGTCTAAGGAATTCTCCTTAAGTTAACATGGTAGTTTCTACCCAACTTAGAATTTACCCATCTATCATCTAAGGTTATATATCTACGATGGCTATGTCCTAAATTATTTAATCATGCTATTTAATCCTCAAAGTCTTGAACACCAAACCTATCGTTGATGATGTTCCCTTACTTATTTATGAAAGAGGGTCACCAAGCAAAGCGACTGGCCTGTGGGGTATATCTAGTACTATCTATATATCAAACTTATACCAAGCAAGATGTTTCGTCTTTCTGAAATAAGGAAAGCCGTGGATCAATAATAAAGAGTTCAAGGAAGAGGTAATAGAATGCAAGTATGGGAATCAAGGCGCCTTAAAGAATTCAATTGGGAATTGTCAAGGCAGTTGTGGATTAAAACACTATTTGGTAATTTCTTATTCGCATGCTCACATCGGTGCAGTTATGTACTTGATATGATATGCTTTGTCGTATCTAAAGGGTAAGTACATTCGTCTAAGAAACTAAGTCAATTTTATCCCAATCCACGTAAAGTAGCAATGCGAAGGGCGAACCAAGCGCACTAAGGCTAGCTAGACCTTAATACACTGGTTCTGAAATGTATTAGTGTAGTACTCCAATAATACATGTCATGAACAAGCTTGATAAAGAATAAGCTTGCAAAACTAGGCTATA
Organism: Iris macrosiphon; assembly: GCA_036927795.1. Lineage (NCBI taxonomy): Eukaryota > Viridiplantae > Streptophyta > Magnoliopsida > Asparagales > Iridaceae > Iris > Iris macrosiphon. The sequence goes on along the minus strand of JAYESA010000018.1, from coordinate 133,713,510 downwards.
ATAGCAGCATAAGTCAAGGTAGTATAGAGATTATAGATACGCTGGATTATGATGAGAGATGTTACAAAATAATTCAAGTTCACAACAACAAAACAAAATAAGCAACAATAATAAAAGACTCTACAATCTCTACAGTTATCATATTAATTCCTTGTCTAAGTCGATAGTCGACAAAGTAGGGGTATGAGCCTCTAAGTTCTACAGTCTGAATAAACACTATCATCTTATGCTAGCATTCAATTAATGTCATTCCGTTACACTACCTCGATGGGTCAAGTGGACTATGTGATTCTAGGTTGTGAGACATACTACCCAACTTAAAAGAATTAAGCTAATACTGTGATAGTCTTAAGAGGATCCTACAAAATAATCTTGCACATGTAAATAGAGCAGAAACTCTTATTGGGGTATATGAGGAAAGATCTTGGTACTGATTAGGGTATCATATTTACATAGGTAATGGCCACCTTAAGTCTTAATCATAGTGCTCATAGAACATATGTCAATAGCGAGGATAGAAGATTTACTAGCCGTTTAAGGAGAAAGGGATCTAACCTGTATCGAGGGGGTATATCTACGCAATTTAAAACTAAGGGATAACCATAAAATTATAATCTAGATAAATACTCAACTATCAGGTTCTAACTACAAGGCACGTAATTCAAAATTCAAGATCGCAACTATCACTTTAGTAAACCATTTGTCCTATCATAGAATACAATCACTTGGTCTATAATCAGAAGCGCCAGATTGGCATGAATTGAAAGATGAAGAAATGAAGGGGATAATTTATTCGTCGCACAATTAGCGAATGTTAAGGTTGTAAAGGAATAACACATAAAATTAAAATAAAGGGCTCTAGATAGCATCATGGTTTTCTAAGGGGGTGGCATGCTAGTTGCCATGTTCGGGGTATGATCAAGGGAAAGGGTTGATTACATTCCTCTAGGCTTCCTAGGGTGCTGTCTACTAATAACAAGACAATGACATAAGTTTTATAGTTCTCTAATACTATCCAATTATGAGGGTTAGGTTCAGTCCTAATGTTCAATATTGGTTCTCCATTGGTTCCTCAATACTAGGGTCAAACATTATGGTAAAACTTCTAACTACTCTAGTAGTGTCTATACTACTCTCAAGTCTTCATAATTCATCAGGGGGTAATGGTAAGCCAATTCTAAAGATAAGAAATTCTAGCGTTCACTAGATATTCTAAACTTAGTGGTGTGTCAGCACTCTAGTTGTGCTCTTAATAGGAAGGTTACCCTACTTATCATCTAACAACAGAAACTTCTATATTCTAGGAGAGACTATACTAAAGAAACTATTTTGGGAGTACATGAATCAAGCAGGATGCAATTGTTCAAATAGAACAGATAGGAGGAAGATGAATCATAGTCAATTGTGGATGAGATCCTATACTCTAGTCCTAGGTGCAGGCTTGTTCGGTACAATATCGTAACCGAGACAATATGCTCTTGACCTGCATGGGCCACCACAAAAACATGTAACGCCCCAGTCCCAAAAATACGTAGGACTAGGACAAGTAAGCATGCCAGCCGCATGGATATGGCAACTCCAATATATGGAAACCAAATCCATACGTACGCTGTAATATGAATATAAAATCCACAAGTGGTATAAAATGTAATACAAGTCACAGGGTAAAATCTAAATCTCATCCACCAAAATCATATAAAAATAAATAACCAGTATCTATGAACTAGATCTCAATAGGGAGTATCTAAGAATGATAGTTGGGTGGAAACAAATCCACTACCAACTCGAATGGGAAAAGTAAATACAATATAAGTACAACTCACTCAAACAATATAAGTACCAGCTGCCAATCCCGGCTCGAAGAGAAGACATCCACGAAGCATCTATATCCTTCCAAATCTGTGCTCCTGTAATACTCAAGAACAGGTACACCTGGCAGCAGACCAGGTCCTCAGAGGGACATAACAAGTATACTTAAACACATGCCAATAAAGTACTGAAATAAATATCCAATGGGTCGCCTAACCATCTATGTGAATGCAATTAAGAACACCTTTCCCCACAAGTGAGCTATCTGGCTGAAAACTGGGATTTGGCATGGTTCTCTTTTGAAGAGCCAGGGGCCTAAAAGGTACGTCGTCTTTTGAACGCCGGTGGCCCGCCTGATAGTACATAATATATAGTGGTCATCATCACCCGTATCTCCAGCGGAGAATCCGGGCTTCACAGAAAAAGTGCAAAGGAGCTCAAATGTGGTACTTGTTGTTCTCCCCACCCAATGCTCTAAGCATGTCATGTCCATGACACAATAACACCTCTAATAACTGCCAAGTCTACTAGCATACAAAGTTTCTAACAGCAGTTATTCCTAACGCACAGCCCATACGTACAGGAGGCCAGACCCGTCACGCAGTCCGTGATCTATATGAGACTCACACTCGTGTAACAACTGTGTCACGGCCAATGAACCTAATGGTGCTACATGATAGTGGGGTAGTCTCATGAACAAGGTCAATGCAATGCATAAATAAAAACATATCGCGACGTCACCGTCGCGAGCATTTTATATAACAATTAAATATATGAACTAAAGACAGAAAATAAAGATGCGTTCAACATATGGAATAAAAATAACAGTACAATGGCAAGGTATACTTGCCTGGTAAGGAAGCTGCGATGTACCAATAACCTGCTCCAGAAATCGCGCAGAACAAATCCAACTTCCTTGATCACAACTCATCTTTAGCGGAGTCTGACTGAGCAGCTGTATCAGACTGAGCACTTGTATCCTTATTTTTCTTTATAAAATTATGATGCCCTCCTTGGTTCTATCACCGTCATACTGCAAGATCTTGCCACTAGCAGAAGAAAAGTACAAAGTTGGATAGCCCCGGGCATTAAAATCACTTGGGACATTATTTGTAGTAGCATCCATCTTTGCAATGATCACATCAGCATCATTTTCGAATGAGACAGCTACTTCATCCAAGATAGGTGCTAGCTTTTTGCAATGTCCACACCATGGCGCATAAAATTCAAGCAGAACATTCTTCCCAGATTTTTGGACCACATCAAGAAGGCTATCAGCCACAACCACCTTAACAAGCTCGTTGTTAGACTCTGGAATTGGCTCCGACTTTCTAAAAGGTTTCAAAGTTCCATCCTTGTACTCCTTAAACCAAGTTGCAATTTGAGCAGACTCCACATTAGGTTTAAGATACTTTGTCCCATCATTCTCTTGTAAGACTATGACCGGTACTTGATCATTGTTAAGGCCAAAATACTGGAAGGCACTTTGACTGGCCTCAAGATCACCAATCAGAAAACGTATGCCCTTTCCTTTATATTCGAAGGCGATTTCATGATATTTAGACTTAAGGCATCAAAATATTCTCTGCTGAAGTTCAGAAAAACATAGCTTTTGTATCAGCACCGTTAAAGAATTTAGTGACGAAAGGATGGTTGGCAGGATCCTTGTTAAAAGTAGTGACAAGAGGCATACTTGCAGCTTCAATGAAACTTTCTAAAGCACCCACATTGAGATCCTTGGAATCAACAACAAGTTCATCAAACGGCTTAAATAGCCTAACAATGGGTCCTTTTGCCGCTGAATCACCACGAGGAAGGAACTTGGCATCCAAAGTATGGCCAAAGTCATAGTCTGCACGCAACTTCTCGGCAACAGCCAAAAAGTTCTCATACTCCTCACCAGAAATTTCAGGGAACAATCCCACAATGAAAATTTTCTTATCACCGATTAGACTCTCTGCATGCTCTGACGATTTGATCTCGGCAGAGGCAGGACCAGCTTGCTTCCTCAGATACTCAACTATGTCGTTGGCATCCCGAGGACCTTTGTAGTCTTGGATGTTCTTCCCTTCATTCCTAAAGATCTTGAGAGTGGGGAAGGAGAGGTTGATGGTGATGCTGGAGGTAGTTGCCTCCGGCGTAGGCGGCTGGGGTGTCGGGTCGAGATGGCCGGAAGGAGAGGTGTAGGCATGGGGGTGCTGGTGGAGTCGTTGTGGTCGGAGAACGGCCGGCGGAGCTCCGGCCAGGTAGGAGTGCACAGGGAGAGGGAAGAAGATGAGATGAATAGGGAATAGGGGGGGTGGTCGGCTGAGGGGATTTGCATTGGTTTCGTTTTAAATAGAAAAGGGGAGAAGAAATTGTATATAAATACATGTGACTAGGGTTTTTGTTGACCTAGGAGTGGGCTTGGTCAACTCTCCTTGGGGTTGGGTATTGGGCTTGCATGAGGGTGTTGGGCTAGAATTGCAGGGTTTAAAATACAAGGATGGATTTAAAATACAAGGGCGATGTTGCGCGTTTGCACATCCGAAAAATTATGGGAAAAAATTCCTATGAAGGGGAAAATAAATTTCCTCGCGCATTGTCCAACAGTGAGGGCACCTCAATGCGTTTTTGCATAAAAGCCCCCCCCCCAACAATTAGAAAATTGCACAAAGGCGGAAATTAGTTTTAATTAATTGAACCGGACGCGCACGATGTTCTAGAATTAATTAGGAGTACATGGGATCAAATTGGGTGGGACAAAATTGTCAGGGCATAGAGGGGACAGTGTAGAATATTAATAAAATTCGGTTTGCACAAAACGGTCAAGATTGTGTCCCCAATTTCGATTGGGACGCACAAGGGTACAAAATTAGAATTTATATCGAATTAAGAAATAACGTCCGCGACGTTTATTGTGCGGCTAAAATATAGCATCAGAGAGCAATATTATAAATTGCACAAGGGCCAGAAAGGTAGGCGGGCACGTCTAGGTCAATGTTGTGAAATTCGTAGATAGGCAACGACTAGTGAGGTGCTCCAATTATCGAGCAACGGTAAGGTGCGCTACGCGATATAAATTATTTCTTAGTTAAATAAATATCGCGTTCTAATTCTAATTGGTTCAATTTAGCCCTAATTTTACTATCTAAACCAAGTAGCCCTAATTTTGGGTGAGGGGGTTTACATTTTCGCTATAGGTCCTTGTGATACCAATTCGGACCTCGATCATCGCCAGTTGCTCAGGACATCAAGCGAGTACATTCTCTGATAGTTTTTATTATCTGATAATTATTATGATTCAGCTCTAGTATAGTATTATCTAATTTTCTAGCATGATACTGACTAGTATTTCTGGATTCATTCACTTGCGATACGTATATCTCATGTTTCTGACCTCTATTTTTGGAATCACCTACTGGCATCACATCAGGACTCACTACAGGCATCACTCATGTTTCTGGCTGGACTCATACATGATCTGCGTATCGGGTCTTAGATTCACTTGTACTAGTCGAGCGGAGAAATACTCGAGTAGACATGTAAATATTACCAAATCTGGAATCACTCCCTCTAGTCTAATCTAGAATGATAGCTCCGCGCACCCAGTGTGCGGTGAGCCGTACTTACCCCTAGCTATTTACATGTCAAAACAGGTATTTTAGAAATACGAGTTCATTCTTTCTAGTCTGGACTCTCTTGTATTTTTTGACTGGTCTCACTTATACTTTCTGGATTGGACTCATTATATTTATTCTTGTTGTACTCATTTCACGTAATTGTGCACACACTTAATCTTAGTTTAGATTTCTTATATCCTGCCGTCATTACTATCTTGCTTCTAATTTTCATGCATCTTTACCTTTATGCACCAGTTGATAGATATATATATATTTCCTTGTTCATACTTTATTTTCTTTACCTTGTGCTACTTGCTACAACTGTTTTATAGTTTTTATCATTTAACTGGAATCGCTGTTAGAGGTGTACTTGCTCCAATCCTGACTGGATATATTTTTGGAGAATCTGAAAGATTGGTGTCCGACGTTTTATGGACCTCCGCCTGTCGAGGGTGCAGATAGGGAGCCCCTAGTTCAGAAGTGATTTCCGGGTTGGTAGCCGGGATCACTAGGACCTCAGTTGTATTTATTAGCTTTTGGTACCGGATTTGTCCCCGGCTTTTAGTTTGAGACTTGTATTGTATTTGATTCAGGATATTGTTGTTATTATTATTGTTGTTGTCTTAGTAGTAGTTGTTCTTTAGACTTTGTAGTTATTAGACTTCCTTATTGTCTTATCGTGCTTAGATCGTGATTGAGTACTTGTGTTACCTTTATCATATTGTTCCTCCGTTTGGAGTTGAGATCTTGACAGGTACTTATAATGTTGTATGAGATTGTTAGCTAAATAGTAGACATAGACAGCGTCCTACCGCCGATGCTGTGGCGTAGGCTGAACGTACCCACGACTCATGCCCGATTTTTGGGTACGGGTCGTGACAGTGACTAGCAGTGGGGATGAGTCGAGGGGGCTCAGGCGAGTTGCACGGCGGTGGTGAAGTCGTCGTGCTCGGCTGTCAATGGCGGTTCAGGCAAGATATGGCCAGAAGGTGAGAGGAGGAGGAAGAAGAGGTTGGACTCGGGGAGAAGTCGCGGTAGAGGAGGGTGGTCTCCTCGGGTAGGAGGCGATTGCAAAGACGGGCTCTGCAGTGATCACCGAAGGCTGTCGGCGGTCCAGCAGGTGGACAGGGAGGAAGGGGGAAGATGATGAATAGGGATGGGAGAGAGAGTCGGCTGAAATAGGGTTTGGGTTTTGGTTGATGTGAATGAAAAGTAAAGAAAAAGTTGTTTTTATATATGTACAATTTGGGTTTGGGTGTTGACCTAGGAAGGTGGGATTGGTCAACATCCTCTTGGGATTTGGGCCTTGGCTTCACATGGGGATGTTTGGATGGCTAGGATTGCATGGTTTGAAATGCATGGCTAGGATTATATGAGGGGGTGAGGTTGTGTGTTGCACATTCCAAAAATCATGGAGAAAATTCATATAAAAGAAAAATAGTTTTCTTCATGTGTTGTGTCCAATGGTGTGGACACCTTAATGCACTTTTGCATAAAAGCGCCCAACAATTAGAAAATTACACAAAGATGGAAATTGGATTAAATTAATTAAAATTATTATAATCGGTTTTCTAAAATTAATTAGAAGTACATGGGATTAAAATTAGGTGGGACACAAGTGTCATGGATATAGGAGTTTTAGGATAGAATATTATCATAATTTGGGTTGCACAAAACGGGTCGAGATTGTGTCTCCAATTTCGATTGGAATGCACAAGGATACAAAGTCTTATTTATTTAGAATTAAGAAATAACGTCTACGACGAATATTGTGCGACTAAAATGTAGCACTAGAGAGCATAATTATAAGCTACACAAAGGTCAGAATGGAAGACAGGCACGTCTAGGACAAGGGGGTAAAATTCATTGGAAGAAAATGGCCAGTATTGTGCTCCAATTATCGAAGCAATGATAAGGTGCACTAAGTGATATAAATATTGTAAAATTAAATAAAACACCGTGTTCTATTTATAATTGGATACAAACTAGCCCTAGTTTCTCTATCTATGCCAAGTAGGCCTAATTTTGGGCGAGGGGGTTTACAATCTACCCAACTTAAAATAATTTCATCCTCAAAATTAAAATAAGGCATAATTTTTTAAATCCTCCACATTCGTACATAAGGCAAGTCTATTGCAATCTCTTCCAAAATTTTAAATAACAAAATCTTTTCAATTTTATTGCAATTACTTTAAATTTAAAATAACCATTGTTTAAATCAAAATTTAACATATTGTAATCTCTTCTCGATTTTTCAAATCATCGACATCCAAATTTAAGTCAATCCATACAAAATCTTCAAGATTTAAATAACGTATATCAAATTTTATATCACGATCTCCAACTATCATAATCTCCTTTACAAAACAATTCTAATCAAATATTATTCCTATCTTCAACTTATGAATTTTTGCTCTTCAAATTTTAAATTCAATTTTCATCCACAATATTTCAAATAGGTAATCCAACAATCAAATTTTAACTTTTAATTCAAATCATCAAATTATAAAATTTTAAATCTAATTCACCAATTGTTCAAGTCTAGATTTCTATATTTATCCTCAAAGTTTAAATCGATGATTCAATCTTCAGTTTTTAAATCTAAATCATGTGCTCAAAGTATAAATATTTGGTCCAAAATATCAAGATTTCAAAATTTATTAAATACTCATCATCTAACTCATTCTTATAAAATTTTCCACATTTAAAATGACTTGAACCTCTCAATCTAATCTTACTTGATCATAATCTAAAAGGAATTCACCTCAAATTGACAATGGAACTTCTACCCAACTTAGAATTTACCCATCTATCACATAAGGCTATATATTTAAGAAAAATATCCTCAAATTATTTAATCATGCTATTCAATTCCTCAAAAGTTTTAACACACAAATTATATCATATATGATATGCCCTTAATCAATTATAAAAGATAGTAACCAAGTTATGTGATTGGTCTAGGGGGTATATCTAGTACTCTCTATGTATCAAACTTATACTAAGCACGAGCGTTCATCTTTCTAAAATAAGGGAAGACGGAAAACAATAATAAAGAATTCAAGGTGGAGGTGATAGAATACAAGTACAGAATTCAAAGCGATAAAAATTCAAAAGGGAGTTGTCAAGGCAGTTGTGGATTGAATCTTGGGTAATTTCTATTCACATGCTCATATTATTACAGTTATATAACCGATACAATATGCTCAGAGATATCTAAGGGCATGTATATTCGTCTACTAGTCGACTATATATCTCAATCCACGTAAAGTAGTCATGCGAAGAGCGAACCAAGCGCACTAAGATTGATTAGACTGTAATACACTGATTCTGATTAGACAATGTATTAGTGTATGCATCCAATAATACATATGCCATGAACAAGCTCGATAAAAGAATAAGCTTGCAAAACTAGGCTATAAAATAGCAGCATAAGTCAAGGTAGTACAGAAAATATAAATACGCTGGAATATGATGGAAGAAGGTATAACCTATATGGAGATATGGGTACAGATTACGTAATTAAAAACTAAGAATAATCAAATCACAATCTAAAGGAATAACTCAAACTATCAAGTTCTAACTACCAAGCACAGAAATTCAAAATTCAAGATTAACAACTATAATCCTAGCAAACTATATATCCTTAACATAAAAGAATTCATTTGGCCTACAATCAAAAGGGTCAGGTGGCACGAATTGAAAGATGAAGAAAAGAAAACATAATTAGTCGTTGCATAAATAGCGAGCGTTAAGGTTTTGGAGATACAAGATATGAAATTAAATAGAGAGACTCTTGATAAGATCATGGTTTCCTAAGGAGAAGGTGGTATGCTAATATCTGTGTTCGAGGTATGATCAAGGAAAATGTTATATTCATTGCTCTTGGCTTCCTAAGGTACTGTCTTCTCATATCAAGACAAGGATCTAAATTTATAGTTTTCTAATAATATCTCACTATAAAAGTTATGTTTAGTCCTAAGGTTCAACCTTGAATTTCTATTGGTTCCTCAATACTAGGGTCAAACACTATGGTCAATTTCTAACTAGCTCTAGTAGTATCTATACTACTTTCAAGTCCATGAATATATCAAGGGATAATGGTCAAGTAATCTATAGGTAAGGGATGCTAGGGTTCATTAGGTATTCTAAACTTAGTGATGTGTCAGTATTCTAGTTTTATTCTTAATAGGAATGTTACCCTAATTAGCAAGTTAATAAGGATTTCTATATTCTAGCAGAAGACTATACTCAAGGAACTATAAGGGAAGTACACGAATCAAGCAGGATACAATTATTTAAATAGAAAAAATTGGAAGGAAGATGAGTCATAGTCAAATGTGGATGAGATCCTATACTCTAATCCTATTTGCAGGCTTGCTCGGTATAGTAATATAACCGAGACAATATACTCTCGACCTGCATGGGCCACCACTAAAAATATGTCACGCCCCAGTCCTAAAATACGTAGGACTAGGAACACATAAGCATGCCAGCCGCATGTATATGGCAACTCCAATATATAGAAACTATAACACATGCATACGCTGTATTATGAACAATAATTCATAAGTGGTATAAACTATCTCAAGTCACAGGCATAATCTAAATCTCATCCACAAAAAATTATAAATAAATAAATAACCAATAACTATGTAACTAAATCTCAATATGAAATATCAAAAGGTGATAGTCGGGTTGAAACAAATCTACTACCAAACTAGAATATAAAAGAAACAATATAAGTACATCAACTAATAATCAATGCGACTCGAAGAGAAGACCTCCTTGAAATATAAGTAGCAAGTCCGGATCTGCGCTCCTGCTAATACTCATGAACATCTACACCTGAAAAGGGACCAGGTCCTCAGAGGGATGTAACAAGATACATAGAAGCATGCCAATAAGTACTGTAAAATAAACATATATAGGTCGCCTAACCATCTATGTGAATACAGTTTGAGAACAACTTTCCAACAAGTGGACTATCTGGACATAAATGGGATTGGCATAATTCTCTCGGAGAATCAGGGGCCTACAAAGCATGTCGTCTTTTGAACGCCAGAGGCCGCCAGTAATATATGGGTCATCACCGCCACGTATCTTCGACGAAGCGTACGAGTTACAGAAAGAAAAGTACAAAGAAGTCCAAATGCCTTACTTGTTGTTCTCCCTATCCCATGCTCTAAGCATGTCATATTCATGACACGATAATACCTCTAATAACTGCCAAGTCTCCTAGCATGCAAAGTTTCTAATAACAGTTATCCCTATCGTCGTACGTCCCATACGTACCAGTGATCAGCCGAATACGCAAGTTCATATCCTACATGAGACTCACACTCGTGTAACAACTATGTCACGGCTAAGGAAACATAAGAATGCCTCATGATCATGTGGTGGTCTTGTAAAACTAGGTCGACATGCATATACATAATAAAAACAGATTACGACAACACCGTCGTTGAACCCAAGTTTCCTTGGACGCGCAGTTTATATAGTAGTTAAAATATATGAACTAAATGATAGAAATAAAGATGCATGCAACATATGGAATATAAATTACAATACAATGGCAATGTATATTTGCCTGGCAAGAAAAGCTGCATAGTACCAATAACTTGCTCCTGAAGTCGCGCAGAATAATCCGATAGTCCTATATATATGTAATATAATACAATACAACATCAGCCATTACACAAGCACATACACAACCATAATTACACTGGACTCAGAGGGTACTCTAGGGGTGACACTGGTCGACTAACAGGGTCAAAGGCGCATCTAATTACGCGGGTGTCCTATATTAAATGTTGTATCAAAATCAGACAGTCAACTAACATGTGTCTAAGCCAGTACGTTAGTGTACACAAGGCAGACAATTCCCTAAAATTCAGGTCTTAAAGTCACATGCAAATATACGAGAAAATCCACAATATCCTAGGGTCTCACAGCAATATATTATAGTCATAATTATTATTATCATTTAATTACTTATACAATACATGTATATACAAATCTGAATATTATATACATACGCGTACGTATATGCATACGGGTCCTACGGTCATATATTAATATAGGGTATCCACTACTAACACGTATGGTTACTCAATATCTATAATACAGTCATGCCTAGTACTAGCATTAATTACCACATAATGTATATGCACCAATTAATTATCCTACACACACGCACACTAGTCTTTAGGTGAACTGACACGGTCTAAACTAAACTGAACCATGAAGCAACACTAATCACAAGCACACATAACAAAGAGAAGAGGAACAGGTTCGAACCTCGGGGTTAGCGTGCACAGGCACGGGAATCAGGGTAATTGCTGCAGGTTGTCTTCGACAAGAGTGACGGGTCCATGATGACGACGATGATATCGATGTTGATGACGAGGGTGATGGTGATGATGATTGGTGATGATTAGGTTTATGATGGTGATTAGGGTGATGATGATGGTGAGATGAGGAGATGATGATTAGATGATGAGAGATGATGGTGAGATGGTGATATGATGATGGTGAGATGATCCTACTGCCGAAGTCAGACGAGGAAGTCGACAAGGGGAAGGAAGAGGACAGGGAGGTGGAAGAGGAGGCTGACAGGGAAGAGGAGGAGGTCAGGGATGTGGAGTGGTGGTGGTTAACGGCTCAGGGAGGCGATGGTGGCGGTGCTGGTGGTGTGGGGCAGGAGGTTGGGGAGAGGATATCTAGTGGTTGTGAAGTCGTGGGGAGGCTGTGGTCGAGGAGGAGGAGCTCAGGGGTTCGACGGGTCATCATGGGGAAGAGGGTGATTAGTTCAGGGAGGAGATGGTGGTGGCGGCGAGTTGTGGAGAGGCTTTGGTGGTCGAGGTACAGGGAGGAAGGAAGAGGAGGCTCGGGTGTTCGGTGGAGGACTGGCCGGAGACAACGGTGGGGAAAGGAGTCATGGTATTCAGGCGACAGAGAAGATGATGAGGGAGAGGAGGAGGACAGTGGTAGTAGAGTGTAGAAGCATAAAAAATATGCCGGATGGCTATACGCAGCGTATTGATGCAGAGCAGAGTAGACAGAGGCCTTCAGAGCCATCAAGCGTGCAACAGAGCTTTCTCCGCCAAATACAGCATGAAATATAAGCTCAACGTAAGGCAGTACGTCCAAACCGCTTCAGCGTAAACAGGGTGCTCCATCGACTCCTGGGCGTAAAACCCATCCTCTTGCAATGCAGCATTGAAGTGTATGAGAGACGCTTCGTATTCTCCGAAGTGAACCTGTCAGATCCTGCAATGAACCTGACGTCTGGACTTTTGACAAAGGGATACTGCTCGACTACCCAGGGATACTGCTCGACTACCCAGACGACGGCTATAATGATGGCACGGCACTGCGACCCAGGCTGTCATTTACCGCCATCTCCTTTGCGTAACTACTTTTACGTGCACGAAGGGATACGCGGCCTTGTTTTACACAAGCAGACATGAGCTGTTTACGCCCTGCAGTAGAGAAACTGCCTGCCACATCAAAAGCTGCACTCCGTACGGGGTCGAGGCACGTCTCTACTTCTAATGCACAGAGCGATGACAGTTGCTCGAAGCACGTCTCTACGTCTAATGCACAGAGCGATGACAGTTGCTCGAGGCACGTCTCTACGTCCAATGCACAGAGCGGTGACAGTTTCTCAAGGCACGTCTCTGCGACTGATGCGCAGAAGGGCTGCAGACCTTCAAAATACGCTTCCGTATTTAATGCACAGGATGGTGGCAAATCTCGGCATTTAATGTAAGAGATTTGATTATATTTTCAAAAGCTGTAATTCCGGCTAAGACGTCCACATCAGCACTCTGGCACGGTACTCAGCGGCTTCTACGCCCATTCAGTTCCGGTGCTCACTCGGCTTCTATGCCCACTCGGCCTCTATGACCACTCGGCTTCTACGCCTATTTTGGCCTTTATGACCACTCGGCTTCTACACCTATTTCGTCTTCTATGCCTGCTTGGCTTCTACGCCATGGTGACAGACATTGGCTTCTACGCCCACCTCTTCTACACGAGGATACCTACCTACGTGGCTTCTATGCCGTGATCTTCGTAGCGATTATACGCATTTTGTCCCTTAGTTGGACCCGCATCACACGCTCATTCAAAGGATCATCTATACGTAGGCATTGGTTATTTTAACCGTTATGTAAAAGGGTGCTGTACTTTCCACTCCTCGGTTTCTACACCGACGGAGTGGTCACTGTCACTAAAACTCTATAAATAGAGACCTCTATCAATGAGGAACAAGATCAAAAAATTGGTCAAGAAACCAATATCAGATCCAAGGTCAACAGATTGGGAGGTCGAGAAATTGGTCAAGAAAACCAATATCAGACCCAAGGTCGAACTTCCAAGAAAGATCGAACCAGAGGTCAAGAGAGAGAGAGAGAATTCGGAGCTCAGGCAAGGAGCAGGGATCGACGACTTTGGCATCGTACATCCACCCTCTTTTACAACCTTCGAAGCTGCTTCCTGTCTTCTACGGCACTTCTTCATCATCGTGTGGTCCAAGGGCTAAAGTGATCAACTGCAGATCAGACACCTATAGCAATATTTATCCAGATTAAATAAATTATACTCCCACATCCTCGTATAGGATCAAATTGTACAAGTTTGTTTGTAAACCAAAGAAGGCGGGTTTCGTGTAAACCCATCTTGAATACATTTTCATTCTTTCGTTTTCTACCACAAATAAGATGGCGACTCTGCTGGGGACATCTTTCTCTTCTGATGAGGAAGTAATTGCTCAACACGATTCGGTATCTGTAGGAACCGTGAAGAAGATACTGGTCGTCCAATTCGACCAGTCTGCCTACGAAGACATGCTTCGAACCGGGGGTAGCTCTCACCCTCTCTCCGTCCAAGACAACAGGAAGCTGCACAAGGTCTGGATGCCCAAGACATCCTTTACCATTCCTGTGGACTCTCCGATCTCTCCGACCAATTGGGTTGTAGCATTGCTCCCTCCGTGTACTGCACGTAAAATTCAGTCTCCCGCTACTCGCGGTACAGACGAAACTTCGGGCAAAGCCTCAGCGCTAACCCAGAAGTATCCACTGCACTCTACGCGTAGAAACCAGTCTCCCGCTACGCGCGGTACAGACAAAACTTCGGGCAAAGCCTCAGCGCTAACCCAGAGGTATCCACTGCGCTCTACGTGTAGAAACTAGTCTCCCGCTATGCACGGTACAGACAAAACTTCTGATGATGCCTCAGCGCCAAATTAGAAGTACAAATCATGCTCCGTGCGCAAGACAACATCTGACCTCTACGGGGAACCAGATGAGCGTTGTGATTTCCGCGAGGGGAAGCAAGCGGCAGAGTACTCAACTTCTCGGCCTTTACGCCAGCGAGGTAGCAATCTACCTACTCTCCGGAATACGCGGGAAGTCGATGGCCGATTGAGGACCTCTTCAGCTTTACGCCAGTCTGAGCAGATCTCTAAATTATGCCAGGCGAAGTCCCACGGCGTAAAGCATGCTTAGATTACGGAAAGACACCCTCCCCGGGGATTATCCGCCACCCAGATGGCCAACCTATTATACACAGGTGGCACAGGGAAAACCATGGTGCCCAATCTCCTCATGCCCACTAATGGGAACAGAAGGAACAAGCCGTCGTCGTCTTCTTCTACTCCTCCTGACTTGGGCAAATATCTAATCCAGAAGCGTAAGGAAAGGGGACCTTCCAACATGTCTATTACGCCCCCTGGCGAGCAATGTTGTAATAGTCATAAGATTGTGATTGACTGCTGCTGTTCTAAAGCAAAACGGTCGGTTTTTGACCGGTTGAGCTACTCTCTGTCTTTCCAGGAAGAAGAGCCCGCGCATGCATCCGTGAACATGGCTTCGCGTATACCTGGAAGAAGCTCAGGCTTGAGACGTCCGTCCTCTAGAACTCCGAGCCGAAGGAGATAGCCATCGAAGCTGAAGTCAAGAAGTTGATAGCCTGCGGTTTCATCCAGGAAAAACAACATCTCGACTGGGTCGCCAACGTTGTCCCAGTCATGAAGAAAAATGGGAAAATACGTATCTGCATCGATTACCGAGATCTGAATGTGGCCTGCCCCAAGGATGAGTTCCCTCTTCCCATCACGGACATCATGATCGACAACACCTGCGGTTTTGAACACATGTCTTTCATGGACGGATTCTCAGGATACAATCAGATCAAGATGCATCCCGAAGACGAAAAGCACACTGCCTTCCGGACCCCGTTGGGGGTATATTGCTATACGGTTATGCCCTTCGGATTGAAGAACGCCGGGGCTACATACCAACGGGCTATGAGTAACATATTTCATGAGCATTTATACAAAATAGTAGAATGTTACGTGGACGACATAGCCGTCAAAAGCCGCCTCAAAGATGATCACATTCGAGACTTGAGGACGATATTCGAGTTAATGCGCCAATATCAACTCAAGATGAACCCTACGAAGTCCTTTCTGGGTGTATCTAGTGGCAAATTCCTGGGATTTGTCATTACCGCCAAAGGCATCCAAGTGGACCCTGACAAAGTCCAGGCCATCGTAGAAATGCGACCGCCCCACAATCTGAGGGAACTCCGAGGATTTCAAGGCCGTCTGGCTTATATCCGGAGATTCATATCCAACCTCTTAGGAAGATGTCAGCCCTTTTCGTATCTCATGAAGAAAGGTGTATCCTTCATATGGGACAAAACCTGTCAACAAGCGTTCGGAGATATCAAACGCTACCTCACCAGTCCGCCAGTCCTGGTGCCTCCCGTCATGGGAAGACCATTTTTGCTGTACGTCCGAGCGATGGATCATTCTCTAGGAGCTCTTCTCGCACAGAAGAATGATATGGGTCATGAACAGGCTATCTGCTACCTCAGTAGGATAATGGTCGGAGCCGAACACCGGTACAACCTAGTGGAGAAAGAATGCTTGGCTCTGATGTTCGCTATCCAGAAGACGCGACACTATGTCACCGACCAGACTATTCATATCATCTCCAGGATCAACCCTCTTCGAGTACTGATGAGCAAGCCAAGTGCTCTTAATTCCCGACTCGCGACTTGGGCAATGCTGTTAACACCATATGACATGGTATACGTCCCGCAGAAGTCCATCAAAGGCCAAGCGCTGGCCGACTTCCTAGCTGCTCATCCGATCCCGGAGGCCTCCAAATTATACGAGGACATCCCTGACGAAGTTGCAGAATGTAATTCTGCAATGGAAAGTGACGCATGGCAACTGTTCTTCGACGGCGCCTCCAGGACTGGTCCCAAGGGAAACGTGGTTTCAGGGATAGGAATCGTCCTGGTCACTCCTGATAAACTCGTCATCTACCGAGCATATTCTCTTAGCGAGCCATGCTCCAACAATGTGGCAAAGTACAACGCTCTGCTAATCGGGCTCCAAGTCGCCAAAGAGCTGGGGGTCGGGTCCCTGGAAGCTTTTGGTGATTCTCTACTTATCGTCAATCAAGTCAGGGGAATATATGAAGTCCGGAATCCAGACCTCATCCCCTATCACCAAGCAACGGTCGAGATAGCCATAACATTCAAAGGGTTCTTCCTAGAGCATGTACCTCGATCTCAGAATCTGGAAGCTGATGCCCTAGCCAGTCTAGCTGCAGATTTAGCCACTCCTATAAGAAGACAGGATTCGGTAATCCTTCTTAATAGAGATTTATTCTGTGTGAAGAACAACTTTCACATAGAACGCAGCTACGCTGTGAACACAGATCCCCCTAGAAGAGACTGGAGAAGTCCCTTCATAGATTTTGTCGCATACAGAATCTTGCCGGAGGACCCCAAAGAAGCAGTATCCGTCAAAAGACGATCATTACGCTTCTACTTCAATACATCTTCACAATGCCTATATCGCCGGACCTACGACGGACTGATATTGAGATGTCTCCCTAACGACGAAGCATAGCAGATTATCCAGGAAGCTCACAACGGCGTGTGCGGAGCGCATCAACCCGGTCCTAAGCTACAGGATCGTATCAGGAGAATGGGCTATTACTGGCCCACATGATCGCAGACGCGATCAACTATGCAAGACAATGCAGAGCCTGTCAGGTTCATGCAGACTTTATGCATCAACCGTCTGAATATCTACATCCTACAGTTGCATCCTGGCCTTTCGAAGCATGGGGTATGGATATCATTGGTCCTATTCACCCGTCTTCTTCCAGAGGTCACTGGTTCATACTGGCCATCACAGATTACTTCTCCAAATGGGCAGAGGCGATCCCTCTTGCTGAGGTAAAGGCGTCTAATGTAATCAGCTTCATCAAGCATCACGTCATTTATCGCTTTGGGATTCCCCGAAGGATAATCCATGATAATGGGCCTCAGTTCATCAGCCAAGCATTTTATCGATTTTGCGATAAAAATTGGATACATAATATTACCTCTACGGCATATTATCCAGTTGCTAATGGTTTGGCGGAAGCTTTCAACAAAACCATTATCAAACTCTTGAAGAAGTTCGTCTCTTCAAACAAAAGAGATTAGAATGAGAAGCTGGGCGAATGCCTCTGGGCATACCGCACAACGGTACGAACACCGACAGGTTGTACCCTATTTTTACTGGTCTACGTGAGCGAAGCAGTTCTTCCCATTGAAATCCAGATCCCGTCACTCAGGATAGCCGTGACTAATGAGCTGACTCAAGAAAAGAATGACCTGTTAAGGCTTCAAGAGCTAGAAGGATTAGGCGAGAAACGCCTCCAAGCTCAACAGCGCATCGCGCTCTACCAAGCACGCATTTCCAAAGCTTTCAATCATAAAGTAAAGGAAAGAGTGTTCAAAGTCGGTGAGCTAGTTTTAGCCGTAAGAAGGCCGATGATCCTTACTCACAGGAGTAAACGCAAATTCCAGCCCAAGTGGAAAGGCCCTTATATGATCGAGACAACGTTCTCAAATGGCGCCTACCGGTTAGCCCAGCCTAATGGAGACCTGTTAATGGCTCCTATCAACGGTAAATTCCTGAAAATGTACTATGCTTAAACTCTCCTGCTCAAGTGGAATATAGCGAGAATCTCAATTCTGACAAAACTACTTCCAAAACGAAACTAGTTGGATCATATTCTATCATGTCCGTACGACCTCTGAATAGATATGTCCTGCTAAAAGGTTATCAAGAGTCTATCACGTTCATACTACCTCTGATATCACTCTCGCCCAAATCTGTCATTTATATTCCAAAATGATGGGTCCATAAAGTCAGAAAAGATTCGCTTTATTTATTCCCAAAAAGAGCAGAATTACATTCGGGAAGCAAAAAGAAGAAAGGGTACATCATTATGGGGGAGCGGTCAGATCGCGAATCAACTGTACCAGTGCAGCTATCCTCTCATCCCTGGAAACCAAGGCATCAACGCGGGCCCGTTCTAGCCGTGCCTCGGGATTGTTCGTAAAAGACAGTTCGGCCCTAGCCCGAAGAGAGCCAGCACGGGCAGCTTCTGCGCTTTCCAGATCCTGTCGTGCTGCGCTCAGTCGACCAGTCGCTACATCTAGACCCGCCAACGACTGAGAAGCCCACTGCTCTGCCAGAGCAAGTTTTTCCTTCAACTTGCGGGCCCTCGCTACGTTCCCTTCATGCTCGGATTGGCACTTCGTCTGAAGAGCAAGAGCCTCCTCCACGACAGTTTTTCTTTCATCCATCTCCAGCTTATGCGCTTTGATGGAGTCATCTAAGCTTTTCAGCTGTTTAGTAAGCCGCGCAGTCATGAGGTCATATCTGGCCTGGACCTCAGCTTCAAGACTGCCCCGAGTCAGCTGCAAGTATTCGTTAATAGGTTGCTCCAAACTATTAACCATCGCCTCCAGGGCGTCAGCTACCCCAGAATCGCCGAACTCCCTGACTGCCCCGATCGGAAACTGAGAAGCCTTCTTCAGACGCTCGAAGTCTAGATTCTTTGCCAACACCATTGATATCAGCATTTTCAAACTGGTATAAAAGAGGCTGGTGTATTGCTCGGTCAGCGCGACTAGATCCGATTGGACGCCAGGCCGCGATATTGGCGAGTCCCCCTCCAGGAATGATTACAGACAAGGTGGCCACAGCCGCCGCCTCGATGGGTGGTGCGACCGAAGGAGGTGCGACAACGACGGTCGAAGTCATCGGCATACTCCATAGAGGCGAGGTCACGAAAACGGGTTCGTCCTCCTCTTGAGGTGACAAGACCACTCCGGGCGAGCTGGTCACCGAAGATATTTTCTCCTCGAAGTCGGGCGCCTCCGTATCATCGCCAGGAGCCCGAGCAGAGCCAGAAGGTGCTTCAACGCTATACTCCCCGTGGACGCCGTCCCCTGAGAAGAGGACAAGAAAGTTGATATCAATATGATGGTAATCTTTCTAAGAGGAGACATAAAGATGACATTTACCCGTAGCCAACGGTATATATGTCGCATCTGCAGCCCACGTAGCTAAACTACGCCTTAATGACGCAATGCGAACTGTCATACCTGGAGAAGGGGGTGGGCCCACCGACACCACCAAGTGCTCTACCGAGCCTTCACCAAAATGCAGTCGAAGCTCGTCAGCAGGAATATCGCTAGGCATGCTCGCGGACACGGCAGGAGTTTCATTCGTTGCTGGTCTAGGGAAAGATTTTCTCATTTGCCTCGGCCACGCAAGCAATTTTGTTCCACTACCGGAGGCGGTGGCAGCAACGGCAGACTCAAGCAGGGGTTCTCCGGCACCGCCAGCTGAAACTGAGGGTCCCTCTCCGAAAGGCGAGGAACCTCCAATCAAAGAGACATCCCCAACAGGGGAGACAGCAGGTTCCTCTTTAGGAGCATCAATACCAGGAATCCAGAGAGAACGAGCAACCGTCTTCTTCTTCCTCTTGCGAGGGGAAGTCTGCTTCGAAACAGGAGCCCATCGCTTCCTAGAGACTGCCAAAGCCCCCGCAGGCGGAGGCACTTCACACCTCGGCACCGACACCAGAGGCTCATCCGGAGTGACGGACCCCTCACCCTCGTCAGACAAAACCGAGGGGACTTTGACTCTTCCCCCAGACTTGGAAGAAGGCACCCTAAAGCTTCCACGCATGTCAAAATCGCGATGGAAGGTGTTGATCGCCACGTAGAACTGGGCATACGAATGGAGGATGCGCAGCTCCGTACAACCCATGATAAAATACCGCCATCCTCTGGCTCCATCAATGAGTCCGCCCCTGGACCTGAAGCTGGTGACGGCATTGCCCACGTGCAGCTGATCGTACCCAAACTGCCTGGTGAACCGACTGGGCAAGTAGGGCTCAAAAAAGCAATGATCTTCGCTTCTGTACAGCAAATGGGAGGGTCTGATGCAGACCAACCAATTAAAAACTTTCGAAGAAAGATTGGTCTTCTCTCCACCTAAATCCTCAAGCCTAATTCCCGACAGATTACGATATACAGGGGGGACAGTGCAGAGGAGCTTCCAGCAATGACCGAGGCTCAACACCAGCCGACAGTCTAAAACTGTGTTCACGTTCCAGGGAGAGTCCTTGTAGTTCAGCAAGAAACTACCCCCCGAACTACTGCCAGGGCCGGGAGACATCACCCGGGGGTTGTGGAGAATTAACCATCCCATCAAGTACAGGTATGGTAACTCTACCCGGGGAAAGCTATCACGCCGAGCTTCATCAACGAGCAGTCCATCAGTCATGGCTCTCAAACCAGCCTGTATACGGCACACCATGGAAGGGAGCAAGCCCAGTCTTGCCCCGAACACCAGACGCACGGCAGGCCACAGGATATTTCGGTGAATACGGTCCACGGATGCGATGCCGGGCACCACTACTCGACGCAGCCATATGAAGAGAAAGCCAGCCAGCCTGGCTTCCTTAGACAGAGGCCTGCGATAGTGCCTCAAGTAACTATAGGCCTTAGTGCCTTCAGGGTACTTTCCTACCCCGTCATTGAGAATCTGGTCTGGAGATTTAGCATCCTCCATAAGATCCTCGACGACCTGGGCACTGAGCACGCCCAAACAGTTCACGGGCTCATTCTTGCCCCCTGAGACTTTCTCCGACTTGACGGTCCTGGCCCGGTGGAAGAAGAGGTAGGACATCCACTTAGTGGTGTGAGCCAAATCAGAAGGCTCATCATAAAAAGCAATACACGCGAAGTAGTGGCACATCAGCTCCTGATACACCTCCACAACCCGAGGGTCCGGGTCCTCCAACTCCCGGTTGGTGGGAACATACTCTTCATATGGGGTATCCCCCATCGGCAGTCTCGAGATCACTGCCATCTCATGGAGGGCCAACCCCAACTCCCCCAGTGGAGTGGCGAAGGTCCCGGTGAACGAAATGTATCACTCTATCAGTGCCAGAAACAGGTTAGGGTTGGGAGGCAACCCAACACTCGTTGCACTCACAGCAGCATATAGTCCGATGACCTCTAGCTCTCTCCGAAAATGCTTCAAGGCCCAGTCAACTAGGCAAGTCCATCGGAGGTTTGTTGGGGTGATCCACCCATTGCACCGAGGATTCTTCTTGGGGTATACACCCCCTCGCCCTATGAAGTCGTTGCATAAAGTCGGTAATTGGACCGGCTAGATCACTGAACTGTCTTCACTCGGGATGCTACCCGGGCACAGTCCCCTCAACAGCGTCACAATGCCGAAAGGGCGGCTGACAAACGACCCCTAGTCATCTCCTTTCAGATGAAAGAACTTCCCTGGCTTGCCGTGAAGATCGGGAGTCAGCGTCCACAACATCCTCCTGGAATGTGTCGCATGGAAGAAAGCCGAGATGGGATAATCTCTCGGCATCGTTGGCAGATACAAGACCACACTCTCGGCGGAGAAAATCCAGGGTTCTCTCTTGGGCTTCGTCTGGGACTGTTTGTCAATCATCTCCCCAAAAAAAAAAGCCGGCTTGATGTACTGGTCCCCGTCTATGTATGCCAAGGGCTCTCCGTTAATCATGTTTATAAACGTCTGCTCGCCCTGAGCCGATATCAAGATCTCCCTTCCTTCAGGATACTAGGGTCCGGAGATAGGAAATGTCACGTGGGACAGATCCTCCAGATAGTTTGAGTGCAGCATCCCGGCAGCGGAATCCATCACCTCGGCCAGTGCAGATCATGCAAGTCAACTGCAAAAGTGCAAGGAAAATACGTCATTTACAACTCTTGCAACATAAAGACCAAGAAACGATCGTCTGTGCTTTACGCCAAGACTGTACAAAATTTGGTCATTTTACGTCGGAAGTCACATCCAGAAGCATAATTCCCGGTATACAGTCCGTGCTTTATGCCAGACTGCCAAAATTCTAGTTATTACGCCGGAGGTCCCATCCACAAGCGTAAGACTAAAATTTTATAGTATACACCAAGTTTTTGGCAGTCAGAGCTTTTACGCTCAAAACTACGAAAACATGGAGTTTTACGCTGGCACATTAGAAATGTGGGCGTAAAAGATGAAAATGTCTCCGTGCGTCATCTTCCTCAAAGAGGCTATCAGCACAGAAGATGACCTAGCGCGGTCACGTTCAACGTTTACGAAGGATTTTTCGTCGTTATTTGTCATCCCAAAGGCTCTACCTCTAAGGCCGGGTGCGCTACTCGTCGGCGGGATACTTCGCTCAGAAGAGAGTACACCTTGCCCGACCGAAGACTCTCTCGCTGGGGCAGAAGAACGAGAAGACCTATACTCTTTCCCTTAGTGGAGGGGATTTGTTCGGCACTATTTCTGAAAACTCGGAGTGCTCGGAAGAAGAACGAGGGGAAAGACTCAAAACAGTCGAAGGCTCTCTTTCGCAGAAGACGGATGAAAAGTTTTTCTCTCAAAAGCTTGGGATATATATAGAGTTCGGGTCGACTCCTCGAATCCTCGAACGGGCTCCTCGAAACCCCAACCAAAATCTCACAATTAATATTTGGTTATGATTGGGTACTACGTCAGCCCACTACTCTCGAAAGGCGGACAGTCAGCAAATTCGAAGAGTTTTTCGTACAAAAACAGGTCAGCAGTTCCTACGCTAAAGAGCTTTCTACGCTCGACAGCAACAGATCTACGGTTTTACGCTCGCAAGCTACAAGTCTATGGTTTTATGCCCGGATGCCTTTGTGCTCGGTAGCTTTTATGCTCGAGAGGCTACAAAACTACGACTTTACGCTTAGCAGATACCAAATCGATGATCTCACGCTCGGTGGCATTTAGTTTACGCTCGGAGGCAACGGATCCACAACCTTACGCCCGAAAGATTTCTTTTATTCACAGGCTACAAATCTACAGTTCTACGCTAAGGAGCTTTCTACGCTCGACAGCAACAGATCTACGGTTTTACACTCGCAAGCTACAAGTCTATGATTTTATGCCCGGATGTCTTTGTGCTCGGTAGCTTTTATGCTCGAGAGGCTACAAACCTACGACTTTACGCTCAGCAGATACCAAATCGATGATCTCACGCTCGGTGGCTTTCTACGCTCAATAGGCTACGAACTCAGGATTTTTAGCTCATCTACACTACGGATCTCTGACTTTCCGCATATCCGAACAGTTCTCAAGGCGGTCGATTACAGGAGTTCACACAGAAGATACTCCTTCTTGAACTCAAAATATCCTAAGTACCCGAAACATACAGAGTTCAAACATTAAGAAATTACTCTTCTCAGGTCAATTGGAGGTTCATCCAGACTCCAGTCCGAATATTTCATCTATCAAGATGGCAACTCAGTTTTCTCGACCCTGTTCCAAGGGATTTTTTCGAGAAGTCATTCTTGAAGATGAAGTCTGAAATAAGAATTTTGTTTACACAGAAGTGAAAACAACAGTTCAGAGCTCTACGCGGTTCCTCAGTCCTAGCAACAGGACAGTTCTAAATGTTCAAAATGCTCAACAGCGTTCTATGGACTATTCGCTATGCGCAAAAGACTGGACCTAGCACTCTTTCTATACAGAGTCGGCGTAAAGAATCAGATGTATCGAAGCTACACATATTCAGAATTCACAGCAACGTATGGCAAAACGATCATATGCGGAGAAGAAAGACGATTTTATTAAAATCAAAATCATGATTACATATGAAGGAAATCCTGTCTACAAGGGGTTTTTTCTTCATTTCTTCATGGTTACATATGAGGGAAATCCCGTCTACAAAGGATTTCTTCGTCTTCATTGGAAGGCCGCCCCAGAATCTGTTCTACCGGGTTCTCGCATCGGTGCAGGTCTTTCTCTTCTTCCATGGCAGTTCATCGACCACCACAGTCATGAACAAGAAGATCGATGGCGGGAGGATATAGAACTGGGCCTGCATAAATGATGCAGATCCCATGCTCCGTACGCCATGACCAATCCAGATGAGGCTTCTTTAAGATCCAACTCGATCGAGGACAGCAGTTACAGTTTATCTGATCTTGTCCGCGGAGGTCTCGGGGGAAAATATACAGCTTGCAAGCTGTGTGGTCAAATACGACCCTCCCCCTCTCCCAAAGAACCACCATACAAAGTTGCTGATTATCCCGAGCAAGGGAGGCTAAGATATCCTTCCATGATCCATCGTTGCAGTGGACACTTGCTCGAAGACGTCATCTTTTTCGGCTTCTTACACGCTGGAAGAACATGATCTCCTTCTTCCTCAGATCGACCCGACGAACTTCGGCGATCATCTCTACGTGGTGATGAGAATATGGGGAGAACGGGTTAAACCCCCCAGTCTTTTTATAGGCGAAAGAGATCACATCGGTCCCCAATAAATCTGCCATAAAGTCAGCATCGACCGTTTCAACGCTCCATTCAGAAATGTTTCGAGTTACGAGGAGCAGTTCATGCTTCATTCAAAGCATTTTAAATTTCGAGGAATTTAAAAGCTTTGTAGGGGGTCTTGTAGAAGCATGAAAAATACGCCAGATGGCTATACGCAGCGTATTGATGCAGAACAGCGTAGACAGAGGCCTTCAAAGCCATCAAGCGTGCAATAGAGCTTTCTCCGCCAAACACAGCATAAAATATAAGCTCAACGTAAGGCAGTACGTCCAAATCGCTTCAGCGTAAACAGGGTGCTTCATCGACTCATGGGCGTAAAATCCATCCTCTTGCAACGCAGCATTGAAGTGTACGAGAGACGCTTCGTATTCTCCGAAGTGAACCTGTCAGATCCTGCAATGAACCTGACGTCTGGACTTTTGACAAAGGGATACTGCTCGACTACCCAGGGATACTGCTCGACTACCCAGACGACAGCTATAATGATGGCACGGCACTGTGACCCAGGCTGTCATTTACCGCCATCTCCTTTGCGTAAATTGCTTTTACGTGCACGAAGGGATACGCGGCCTTGTTTTACACAGGCATACATGGGCTATTTGTGCTCTGCAGTAGACAAACCGCCTGCCACATCAAAAGCTGCACTCCGTACGGGGCTCGAGGCACGTCTCTACTTCTAATGCACAGAGCGATGACAGTTGCTCGAGGCACGTCTCTACGTCTAATGCACAGAGCGATGACAGTTGCTCGAGGCACGTCTCTACGTCCAATGCACAGAGCGGTGATAGTTTCTCAAGGCA
Organism: Iris macrosiphon; assembly: GCA_036927795.1. Taxonomy (NCBI): domain Eukaryota; kingdom Viridiplantae; phylum Streptophyta; class Magnoliopsida; order Asparagales; family Iridaceae; genus Iris; species Iris macrosiphon. Next base: position 133,687,588 of record JAYESA010000018.1, on the reverse strand, counting down.
CGTCTCTGCGACTGATGCGCAGAAGGGCTGCAGACCTTCTAAACACGCTTCCGCATTTAATGCACAGGATGGTGGCAAATCTCGGCATTTAATGCAAGAGATTTGATTATATCTTCAAAAGCCATAATTTCGGCTAAGACGTCCACATCAGCACTCTGGCACGGTACGCAGCGGCTTCTACGCCCATTCAGTTCCGGTGCTCACTCGGCTTCTACGCCCACTCGGCCTCTATGACCACTCGGCTTCTACGCCCACTCGTCCTCTATGACCACTCGGCTTCTACGCCTATTTTGGCCTCTATGACCACTCGGCTTCTACGCCTATTTCGGCTTTTATGCCTGCTTGGCTTCTACGCCATGGTGACAAATATTGGCTTCTACGCCCACCTCTTCTACACGAGGGATACCTACCTACGTGGCTTCTATGCCGTGATCTTCGTAGCGATTATACGCATTTTGTCCCTTAGTTGGACCTGCGTCACACGCTCATTCAAAGGATCATCTATACGCAGGCATTGGTTATTTTAACCGTTGTGTAAAAGGGTGCTGTACTTTCCACTCTTCGATTTCTATACCGACGGAGTGGCCACTGTCACTAAAACTCTATAAATAGAGACCTCTATCAATGAGGAACAAGGTCGAAAAATTGGTCAAGAAACCAATATCAGATCCAAGGTCGACAGATTGGAAGGTCGGGAAATTGGTCAAGAAAACCAATATCAGACCCAAGGTTGAACTTCCAAGAAAGATCGAACCAGAGGTCAAGAGAGAGAGAGAGAGAGAGAGAGAATCCGGAGCTCAGGCAAGGAGTAGGAATCGACGACTCTGGAATCGTACATCCACCCTCTTTTACAACCTTCGAAGCTGCTTCCTGTCTTCTACGGCACTTCTTCATCATCGTGTGGTCCAAGGGCTAAAGTGATCGACTGCAGATCAGACACCTATAGCAATATTTACCCAGATCAAATAAATTATACTCCCACATCCTCGTATAGGATCAAATTGTATAAGTTTGTTTGTAAACCAAAGAAGGCAGATTTCGTGTAAACCCCATCTTGTATACATTTTTATTCTTTCGTTTTCTACCACAAACATAGAGAATACGGTTGCTCCGGTGAAGGAATGGCCAGAGAAAAGGTCGGAGAAGGAGATGAAGTGGGTGGTCGAGCGTCATGTCGAGAGGGGCTACTGCTGGTGCTCAGTTCAGGCGGAGGGGGTGATAGCAGCGGGGATGAGTCGAGGGGGCTCAGGCGAGTTGTAGGGCGGTGGTGAAATCGTCGTGCTCGGCTGTCAATGGCGGTTCACGCGATATGTGGCCAGAAGGTGGGAGGAGGAGGAAGAAGAGGGTGGATTCGGGGAGATGTCGCGGTGGAGGAGGGTGGTTTGCTCGGGTAGGAGGCTGCCGACGGTTGAGCGGGTGGACAGGGAGGAAGGGGGAAGATGATAAATAGGGATGGGAGAGAGAGTCGGCTGAAATAGGGTTTGGGTTTTGGTTGATGTGAATGAAAAGTAAAGGAAAAGTTGTTTTCATATATGTAGAATTTGGGTTTGGGTGTTGACCTAGGAAGGTGGGATTGGTCAACATCCTCTTGGGATTTGGGCCTTGGCTTCACATGGGGATGTTTGGAGGGCTAGGATTGCATGGTTTGAAATGCGTGGCTAGGATTATATGAGGGGGTGAGGTTGCGTGTTGCACATTCCAAAAATCATGGAGAAAATTTATATGAAAGAAAAATAGTTTTCTTCATGTGTTGTATCCAATGGTGTGGACACCTTAATGCACTTTTGCATAAAAGCGCCCAACAATTGGAAAATTACACAAAGATGGAAATTAGATTAAATTAATTAAAATTATTATAATTGGTGTTCTAAAATTAATTAGAAGTACATAGGATTAAAATTAGGTGGGACACAAGTGTCATGGACATAGGGGACTCAGGATAGAATATTATCATAATTTGGGTTGCACAAAACGGGTCAAGATTGTGTCTCCAATTTCGATTGGAACGCACAAGGATACAAAGTCGTATTTATTTAAAATTAAGAAATAACGTCTGCAATAAATATTGTGCGACTAAAATGTAGCACAAGAAAGCCAAATTATAAGTTACACAAAGGTCAGAATGGAAGACGGGCACGTCTAGGACAAGGGGGTAAAATTTATTAAAAGGAAATGGCTAGTATAGTGCTCCAATTATCGAAGCAACGGTAAGGTGCACTAAGTGTTATAAATATTATAAAATTAAATAAAATACCGTGTTCTATTTCTAATTGGATACAAACTAGCCCTAGTTTCTCTATCTATGCCATGTAGGCCTAATTTTGGGCGAGAGGGTTTACAAACTCTATTTTGACTGTCCTGTTCGTCATCGTACTTCAGGCACTAGTGCAGGGTCGACGACATGATCATATATTCATGTATCCATGGGCGTTCGAGCAAGACATTGGAGGATACATCTATGTCAATGACGTAGCAAGTGACCTTTATTTTTAAGTCGTCGAACTGGCATTTCAAGCGAATCATGACCAGAGGGTAGCTCCTTCCTATATTAAAGCCAGTGATGGAAGTATTGGTAGATGCCAGACGATGCATTAGAATGCCCAAGGTCTGAAGCAAACTCCGCGATATGATACTGATTGACGAACCGGGATCGATGTGCATCTAGTCCACCTTGATGGAACCAATGTACCCTGTGTAATACAGGGGATGATCCTACCAGTTATTCTTTAGCAACATGTCCTGTTGAGAGAATGTAATATTGGGCATTGCCTCCATGATATTATTACAATAGGGGCAAGTAGCTGGATCTTTAACTGGCTGCTTGACCTGCGACAGTTAGGTGTTAGTCTTTTGCAATGCCTCGTTAAGAGCAGCCCGAGTATCTTTGGAGAGTTGGAGAAGCTCGAATAGAGAAAACTTCTTTGGAGTGTTGGCGAGCTGGGCCAAGATGTCAAAGTTATAGGACTTTTCCAACCCCTGAGCTGAATCTTTGCGCCGCGGCTTGTCGAAGCGAGTATCTTTTTTCTTAAACTTGTCCACTAATAGAAGCTGGGATGGACTCGGATATGATATTGTGGGTGCGACTATGGGAAGTGAACCATTGTCAGGGGTGTCCTACTCTCATTGGTACGCTAGGCCTGACCTTGTTTTTCATGTTGTAGCTTCCTCAGATATGAGAGAAACCGGGTAGCAGGACTTGGACTTTTTGCCCTTGGACTTGGTGGTAGAAGATGTTGTCTGTTGCATCAATTTTGGAGCAAGATCGGGGTGAACCTACATGACCTCCCCACGTAGCATGGTGAGAGGTATCAGCCCGGTCGTTTGGTCACGAGATGGCAGAAGATTGATAACCTCCATCGTTGCCCTGGGAATTAGGATTATCCCATCCCAGACTTCTGTAGCTGGAAAGTTGTTAAACTGGAGCGATACCATGTTAGAGGCAATCGTCTTGTCATCGATATCCAAGGTGAGAAAATGCTGGATGTACCGCTTCAGCATGTAGCAGTCTCGCGTCGCATGATGGACGTAATGATGGTAATGGTAGTACTTTGGATTATTCTCCTCGTCTCCCTCAATATAAAGTTTGATGTCGGGAAGCCGAAGCTTACCACCCTTCATCAGTACGTCGAAGATGGATATGATGTCATCATCTTCGAAGGAGTAGGTCTCCTTGGGATTTGGAACCTCAGCAGACTTTTGTTCGGGCTTTTTGGTTAAGTTGGCCAGCAAGGCCTGCTTCCCTTTTTCGTCGCTGCTATTATTATCGTTGTTGTTGTTGCTGTTTTTGTGACGCTTTTCCCTGTCATCAGTGACAGGGATCTATATTACCAAGATTCAGGCATCTTTGACCTTCTTTTCAGCGCTAACAACGCTTATGATGAACGTCATCCAGTCTTTAAACTGACTGTCGCCCATCTAGATGCTGACTAATGAAAGTGAGTTTCTATGGCACATGTCCGTCAGTGTCGACTCAGCATTTCCTGGGGGTAATCTCAGCGCTGCTTGTCGGAAATGCTCGATATAATTCTAGGCGAGTTTTCTTTCCCCTTGGGTAACATCCATCAGGGAGGACATCGTCATGTCGCTTCCTCCGTCATAGAATCTTTTGAGAAAAGACCCTTGATGTCGTCAAACGAAGAGATACAGTTATCTTGTAGGCTACAAAACCAGTCGAATGCTATCCTGGTTAATGTCCCCACAAAGATCTTTGACGGAGAGATTGCATCGAACTCCGTGTTGGTCCTAGGGTCCAAGCTTGTCTGTCCAGAAGCCCTTGCTAGTTGGAAATCCATGTTTGCTTTAATTTTTAGCATTGCCTGAGTCAGGGCTTGCATTGATGAACTCACCGTCTGCTTCATAGCCTGAAGAGCCTCGAGGCATTTTCATTCTATGGGGCCTTCGTGACCGTCCCCTGCCATGTATACAATCGTCACATGGGGAGAGATGGATGGAGCAGTGGACGTTGCACTTTTTATCTCTGATTATTGTCGGGAGTAGTCATCAGGTAGCGTCGCCTCCTCATCAGATTCGGATAGAGCACTATCCCCAGCGTAGGAGGCTACGTCATTTTGCCTATGGTGGCCACCCCCAGGGACATCGGAGTCTGTTCCTTAGGAATCTCCACCATCTCGGAACGCCGAGTTTTTGTATGGGTCCAAGGGGATCATTACCCCCAGCTTATGCAACCCCTAGGGATCCTGAGGAAGAACTACCCCCAGCGGCTGATAGCTTTTTCTTCGAGTGGGTACTTTAGAAAACACATTCTGCAGGTCCCACTGTTGGTCCTCCTGGTAGTCACCTTCTCGATGCGTTGATTGAGAGTGACGGACTGGAGGGACTGGGCTTCCTTTCTCGCACTGTTGAATGGTCCTTCTGAGTAGAGTAACATGAGGTGAATGGTAGTTCCTCCTCCTCTGGTATTTGTACCTAATTTTTGTGTTGTTGTAGGCTAGGTGCCTTCGGATGCAGTCGTTAGAATGCCGACTGCCTGTTTATTGGCACTTCTGATTTAACACAGCAGTAGCTGATAATGATGTTGGTACAGGGGTATCCTGGAGGGGACAACTCATATGCTATGGTTTCTTTTCTCGCTTTAAGCTTGTGGTTGATCATGTTGCGCAAATCAAGCGAGGGCTGATCTACCTTTACACCCTTGTTATGAGTCCGAGTAGACCGAGCACACAGGTGTTTAGTTATTTCTTTTGTTCCCTGATCTATGGTACGTATAAGAACATTCCGTAGATCATCAGTGGAAAACTTTTTAGATGGACCCTGCCTATTTGTCGCTGCGGGCTGGATGCACGGGGCAATCTTATATAAATTTCTATTAGGAACCCGCATAATGGTTAGCGGTGGCCACTGACGGTCAGCCAAATGGACAGTTGCTTGAGCTTGACGATATCACACTACCCTAGACTTCTTTGACTTAGCACGCGCAGACGCATAGTACAAAGAGTCCAAGTTTTTGTTTTCCTTGAAGCGGCCCATGGGAGCACGGCCGGATAAGATTCTGTCAAAGACAGAGCTTCTGCGGCTGTCAAAGACGCCTGCAGCTGAGCTGGAAGACGCATACTGCTTTATTCTCTGCATCCTTCATTGTGGCCGTATGGGCTGTGCATCAACCCTAAACATTTGGCATCGTATTTTTTTTCTCTACCAGAGTTTGGGTGTTGAGCATTCTCCTTTTCAGGCAAGGATGCCGCATTAATAGGGATAGCCAGAGTGGATGCATGTTGTGCATCTTCAGCATCAGAGAGAGAGACAAGGAGCGCATTTTCCGTAGTCGGGTGAGGCACAGCAGCCTTTGCAACCCATGTCTTATGGGTCTTCTGGTGGTGAACACCCTTCTTGTTGAAAGGGGCTGCCGCATAAGTAGTGGACGCATGATGTGTGGTCACTACGGCAGAGAGAAAGAGATGGGGCGTGCATGCTCCGTAGTTGGATGAGGCACAACAGCTTTTGCAACCCACATCATGCGGGTCTTCTTAGGCTTTGCTACCTTGGAGAAGGACTAGCACTTTCCTCCAAGAGCATCTCCTCGAAAGCCTCCTGGTTAAAGCGGACAACCAGTATTCTTTGAGTTGATCCTAGATTGGCTGCATCAGATTATGTTACAACTTTCTCATCAGAGGAGAAAGATGTCCCCAGTAGAGTCGCCACCTCGTTCTTCTTGCAAACTTTGTATTTAAGGAACGAAAAAAAGTACAAAAAATCCTTAACAGAATTATCTAAGTATAATATTTTGATCTGGGGTATGATGATGGACAAAGAGCGTTGTGGCGGCTCCTTTACTCCGTTGACGATCCGACGCACGGTGAGGAAGCTTATGTTCTCTCTTTGCTCGTCTCGGTATGCTCTATCTCTCTATCTCTCTCTCTCTCTCTCTCTCTCTCTCTCTCTTTCTGTGTGTGTGTGTGTGTGTGTTGGGCGCCCCTCTTTGTTTGTCCTCCATTTGGGCATGCCACCCGGGTATATATAGTCATCCTTGGGCGCGCATATGTTATGACGCATGGATGCTAGAGGGTGTCACGTGTGCCTCCTTAATAGGGTATATTGTAACCGTGAGTGGCCAGGATGTTACGTGGGTGATTGTTAGGATTTTCTATTGCTGTGGATCTGGGTGACTCTTGTCCTTTGTGGGCGTGACTTGGTCAGCTTGACACATAGTCTACACTTGGTTAGAGAGAATCACTCTTGTCATAACAGCAAGATTCATTCTTTATGGAGTCTGAAACACATATGGCCAGAGACACATGGGAAGCATGGCATCTAGGATGCATGGGGCCAGAGACGCATAGGACCGCATAGAACCTGGGACCCATGAGGCCAGTTCTGTCGTACACGTGGTGATATTCATCCATCGATAGAGAAGTTCTGTGCTGACGTAAGACTTCTGTCGTTTAGTGTGTTCATGTCTTTTGAGGTATTCAAAAAATCCTTTTTGTCAGGATTCTATGTCAGAGATGTTCATGTTGCTAGGATGATATGTCAGGTCTATCTGCGACCAAAGCTGCTTCGGCTGATTGGGACACATGGATTTCATATTTCTGGGCGGCAGGATGACTATGTGGGCTGATTTCTTTTGCGTTTTACTTTGGGGCGCATGGCTGTTGGACGCATGGATGCATATTTTCTATGCTTTTACAACTACCATGCTAATAAACAAGAGTAAAAGAATGTTTGTATGTTTTTATCGTATGTTATTCAAGAGTAGAACTACATGCTTAGAGAAAGAGATTGAAGAATGGTGCCATATCTATTTTAATATAGTTTGCTTGCCTATTTCCTTATCTTTTCTGTAAAGATAGAACTATTTTGAAATAATTGAACTATTTCAGAGAGATGGAGGCCTTTCTGCATAGAGATTGAGATATTGGCTTGTCTGCACAAAGATAAGAAGGGAATAGATAAATAGTCAGTTTTTTTATATCTTGTGCATCATAGAGTTTATCTTATTGAGTAACATGCATTTCATCTGTCTGACAATGGCTATTAGTGAAGAGTTGAACCATGAGTTCTGACTGCTAATTTGAGCATATCTTAGTACAGAGCAACCAAGAGTCACAACTGCTATATCCAGATGGAGTATAGAGCACCCTAAAGCAAAGAAGTCCTCGTGATCAGGCGGGTGTTCCTGTCATTAGTTAGCTGGTTCATGTGTTAAAGCAGCTAATATGAGCGTATATTTGTGCAGTGCTGGGTTGTGATAACACAGCTACTAATCATGAGAAACTCGGGGACCATCATATAGATAGGCTATCTCGTATATGAATATGCATATCGTGCATGAACTGATTATCCTGTATGCTTGATGAATTGACAATGAAATATGACTTTCAAAGATATTTTCAAAAAAAAATATAATATGACTATTATCTTGTACTACATGAAATAAACTTAGTTAAAACTAGAAATATCACTAGTAATGTAATATTTTATCGCATGCTTACTTAGAGTTGGTTTTAGAGGGTGTTGCTTCTGTTCGTTGTTTTTATACTCACCTGTGCTTTCCCCAAAGTACTGACCCCCACCAGTCTTGTTTGCAGGTACTGGATCGTCTGAAGAAGCGATAGCATATCCTCATCCTCAGGAGCAGGAGATCAGGAGTCGATGCCTTGAGATGTATCGAGATATTTTGAGATATTTTGTATAAAGGAATATAATATATGGAATGATGTTATCGTATTCAGAGAACCTTGTGCCTAGGGCTTTGCTTCCTATACTTTGATGGATCGTTGTTTTTAACACTACCCCTTCGCTGCAACTCGATCGGTTCGATGATAACCATGATATTTAATGATGTTTCCTTATGCGAGCGCAACTCCAGGATCACACGACATTACTTCCTGATGGGAATGATCGACGTCCCGTAGAAGCACTGGTGTGGTGATATCACGTCCAGTAGGGATGATCGGGACCGTAAAAGGTCGGGGCGTGACACTAGGGTTATGCTTGGTCTGTGGATCTTTAGACCATGGAGTGGGATCTTGCCTATGTAGACCCAGTTCATTATCATCTTTCTCGACGGACACACTATAGGGCACCAGTGTCGTTTCAGCAGTACCAGGGTCCAAATCTTTTGTCGACCCAGTCTCAAGTAATCCAACAACAGAGGCCTCAGCAGTATGCACAGGCCCAAGAACAATCCAAGCCAGGAGATCCGCATTAGAGGGGACTCGTACTGAGAGGGCGAGGCCAAGATACGGTACTCACCATGGAGGAGGAGTTAGCTTCAGGTAAGGTGGTGGCAGGTACCATTCTCATCAACTCTTATTCAGCTACTGTATTGTTTGATTCTAGTGCATCGCATTCATTTATGTTTACACGATTTGTGACATGAGTGGGTTTGGAGACCGAGTCCTTGTTAGTAAGGCTTAATATACTTATTGATAACGGTCTCGTGGGAGTAGATAGAGTTTATGCCTCATGTCGAGTCGTAGTGTGCGAGAGAGATTTTCCCGCTAGGCTGATAGAGTTTTTGATGGGAAATTATGATATCGTCCTAGGAATGGATTGGTTGAGTGCTCGCCACGCATCGATAGATTGCCATGCTGGCAAGGTTATCTTTCGTGTCCCTAACGAGGAGTTCTCATTTTCTTCAGGCGATGTGGAATCTTTATCATTTATCCTGAGAATGGCAATAGCAGAAGAAGTGCAGCTACCTAGAGTTGTTAGTGAATTTCCTAATAAATTTCCAGAAGAGCTTCCAAGTATGCCGCTAGAGAGAATGATCGAGTTTACTATTGATTTGATTCCAGGAACAGCACCGGTGTCAGAGAGATTTTACAGGATGGTGCCATCAGAATTGGAAGTCTTGTACCGGATGATTGAAGAGTTGAGAACCAAGGGATTCATTCGTGCTAGTGGATCGCCTTAGGGAGACCCGATGCTTCTTGTAAGGAAGAAGGATGGAACATCATGTTTATGTGTTGCCTATCGTACCCTAAATGCAGTGGCTATCAAGAACAAGTATCCATTATCTCGTATAGATGACTTGTTCGACTAGCTTAGCGGGGCAACCATATTTTCAAAGATTGATTTACAGTTCAGATATCATCATATCCGGGTCAGAGAACAAGATATATCCAAGACGGCATTCAAATCCAGATATGGATATTGGGAGTTTCTAGTGATGCCTTTTGGAGCAATTTATGGATCTCATGAATCGTATATTCATGTCTTATCAGGATAAGTTCGTGATAGTGTTTATCGACGACATCTTAGTCTACAGTCGGATTGAACCAAAGAATGAGCAGCATCTTTGTACAGTTCTTCAAATACTCAGGGAGCATAACTTATATGCCAAGTTCAGCAAATGTGAGTTCTTGCTTGATCGCATATCTTACTTTGGTCATATCATTGCTAAAGAAGTCGAGGTGGATCCCAAGAAGATAGAAGCTATCGAGACATGGTCGATTCTTAGAACAGTGGCAGAGGTTCGTAGTTTCCTGGGTTTATCAGGCTATTATCGTCGGTTTGTGGCAGACTTCGCGAATTTTAGCACCCTGGACGCAGTTGACACGAAAGAATGTGCGCATTGAATGGACCAACGCTTGTCAACCTTCTTTCGAGAATCTCAAACGTAAGTTAGTTACAGCCCCTATTTTGATCCTTCCAGCTGGATCAGGTAGATTCACAGTTTATTATGATACGTCAGGAAAAGGATTGAGATGTGTCCTTATGTATCATAGTAAAGTTATAGCTTATGTATCTCGGCACCTTTGAGACTAGGAGAATAACTACCCAACGCATGATTCGGAGTTAGTAGCAGTCGTATTTGCACTCAAGCTTTGGAGGAACTACCTCTATAGAAAGAGAGTAGATATTTTTTATGGATCATAAGATTATGAAGTATGTGTTTACTCAGAAAGATCTAAATATGCGACAAAAGAGATGGTTAGAACTATTGGTGGATTACGAACTTAACCTTTAGTATCATCCAGGGGAGGCTAACATCGTTTCAGATACACTAAGTTGGAGAGCAGGAGCTTACTTTTTGACGATACAGCGAGAAATTTTGGAAGATCACTAGGAGATAGGCATCAAAGTAGTATTACCTGGCAACATCGCATTAATGGTCGGTTTACAAGTTTAATATAGTATTGTGGAGAGTATCAGAGCAGCGCAGTAAACGGATGTCAAGCTTCAGCGACTCAGAGCCGAGTATGAGGCAGGATGTAGAACAGAGTTGAGTATTCACAGTGATATGACTCACTGATTTGGTAATCGTCTTTGCGTACCAAGTGGAGACCTTCGAAGAGAGATTATGACAGAGGCTCATAGTTTGCGGTATTTTGTTCATCCAGGAGGAATCAAGATGTAAAGGGATATTCGTCAACATTTCTGGTGGAATAGCATGAAGAGGGAGATAGCCCGGTTTGTCTTTCGATGTTTGGTTTGTCAGAAAGTCAAGGCTGAGTATCAGAGACCGACTGGACTTCTTCAACCTTTACCCATTCGGAAATGGAAGTGAGACCATATTACCATGGATTTTATGAGCAGTCTTTCTAGATCCCCAGCTAGCAGAGACGCTATTTGGGTAATAGTGGATCGACTCACAAAGGTTGCACACTTCCTTCCTTTCATAGTAGGACAGTCTACAGAGCAGCTGGCTCGGATGTACATGAATTAGATTGTCAAATTTTATAGAGTACCAGTCAGCAATGTATCAGATAGAGATTCTATATTCACATCTCACTTTTGGCAGTATCTATAGCAGAGTTTGGGTACCCGTCTGAAGTTCAGTTCAACTTATCATCCGCAGACGGATGGCCATTCAGAACGTACTATTCAAACCCTTGAAGATATGCTTCAATCATGTACCCTCGACTTTGGTGGTTTATGGGAAGATCACTTGCACTTAGTAGAATTCTCCTACAATAACATTTTTCAATCAAGTATCTAGATGGCACCCTTTGAGGCATTGTATGGCCAGAGAAGCAGATCACCGTTAGCTTAGAATGATATAGGAGAGAGGCAAATGCTTGGCCCAGATATAATATCCCAGACAATTGAGGTAGTCAGGCAGATATGAGAGCATCTTAGAGTGGCTCAGGATCTTCAGCATCATTGGGCAGATTCGCATCGTTGTCCTCTTAAGTTTTCTGTCGACGACCATGTATTCCTTCAAATTTTGTCTACCCGATGAGTTATCAGATTTGGTGTACGAAAAATGCTTAGTCCGAGGTATATAGGTCCATTCGATATTCTCGAGCGAGTAGGAGATATTTTATATCATTTTGTTCTTTCGTCGTTACTTCGTGAGATACATAATATATTACATGTATCCCAGTTATGACGATATATGTCGGATGCAAAAAATATCCTAGATCATTCAGAATTAGTCGTTTGTACCGACCTTTCGTATGAGGAGAGGCTTGTATCCATTTTGGACCGGAGAGGGCATCACTCACCGGATGAGTCAACTTGGGAACGCGAGGATGATATCTGATCTTGTTACCCCCGTATCTGCTTGAATCGTGAGGTATTCTTATCGTGTATCACGTATCTTGTTCTTGGCATGTGTGTGATAATCTTTCTATAAGTAGTTTGTATATTATGATTGATTTTTATATTTATTTTTCTTTTCCTAATAGCATAATTTCTTATCCTTATTGATTATCTTGTGCCTTGTTAAATTTTCGAGGACAATTTTTCTAAAGGGGAGAGAGTTGTGAGACTCGTCTCACCATTTTTGTATTCGTATATGGTTTATGTGTACTATAATTGTATATTGCTTCATGTGTAATTTTTGGATTTTCTAGCAGCTTCTGTATAATTTTTAGATTTTTGTTGATGAGTCACCCCATTCATTATATAGCCCCTCTCTTTCTCTCTCTTCTTCATTCTTCTTCATTTCTTCTTCTTCATCCTCTTTCCTCCTTTTCCCTTTTCTTCTTCCTAGCCAAGAGCAAGAGCAACCCTTCTTGGTCGTGGGTTTTAGAACTTGGTATTAGTGGTAGAAGTAGGTTTAGGCAAGTACATCTTGCCAACCATGAAGAACTTGCACTTTTGTATTTATTTAGTTTTCTTGCATTTGATTGGTCGATGTGGTGCTCTATGAGTTTCTCTACATATTTACTTCTTGGTATTTCAGGTTTTGAGTTCTTGAATTGAGTAGATCTATATTCAAAGTTGGACTTTTCATGAGTTCTATGAGTTTTTCTTGGTTTTGACCTATTAAAACTTAGTATTTTAAAAAACTAGTTATTTTATGTGTTAAAGGTTTTTATTTCGTACAATTTGGCTTTTGAATCGCTTAATATGGAGTTAAATTAAAGTTTTTCGGCCGAAACAAATTTTGGAGCTTTATTCTCAGACCTGTCTGGTAGGGCCAATAAACAGTGTCACGCATAATTCATCATGCAAAGTAATCTTTCTGCGCATAGTGTGCGAAGCACAGATTTTTTGTCATCGGATATGACGCGCCCAACACTCTCTTGCCGCTAGCAATGCGTCGTGCATGGAATTCTTGCCATACGTAATGCACCGTACATGGAATTCTTATTGTGCGCATCAATCCTTCATGTGCGTATCGATGCTCCGCGCACATTGCTTCCCTTGCCGCACAATAGTGTACCACACACAGAATTCTGGCCGCGCATATGTTGACCCGAATGACCTTTTTTTGCCTGTTTAGATATTTTGTATCTAAATTCTCACAAAACTCAAAACATGAAAGTTTTAGATCTTTATCTTGCCTTTCCAAATCTTTTTGTATGGTCTCATTTGGAGTTCAGATGAGAAAGTTATGCCTAGTTTGCTAAAATGCGTTAAAATCTAGTTTTGTATAATTTTGCATGTTTGCTGGTTTTGTCCGTTGTTGCTATATTCTTTAATTGATTTGCTTTCTTAAACTTAACGTTAGGATAGTGTACATGATTTTTCCTACCTTTAACTTATGTTAGTGCTTGTAATGAAACATGGAGTTTTAAGCCCATGTTTATTTAAATACTATATTGATATTTCGGATAGTGGCTCGACGCAGCGCACTCATGACTCGAGATTATTGTACTGTCCTGATCAAGGCTATTAGTAGCATCTGTATTGTATAACCTTTTATTCCCGTGGTTGATTTTCTTATTGTTCTTGTCAAACTATTGTCCAGTATTGCATCATGTCTATGGTAGATTTTTGGGCACCACGATCGGGAATCTTGATTAAACTGATCTGGTTAATGAACTATATTTGATACCTAGAATCATTTAGGAAAATTCTTGGCTACATGCAATTCCGACATCCCAGGATTCCTGTGGATTTGGATCTCTCCTTCTTAAGGGGCACATTTCCATCACAACGTCGAGTGTTGCATTATAAGTAAAAATATCATTATATGATAATTATATTATGTATTCCATACGCTTGAATGATCTAGATGGACTTCAAGGCATGTGGTTATATAAAATTTCCAAATTGCATGTGATAGTAACTAGGATTGTGATAACCCTAGTTAGTTAATGATTAAAAGCCGTAAGACAAGCTTGGCCATGATTGGTTGATCGCTAGTCCTGTCTTGTCCATTCTCTTTTCCGTTTATTTAACATACAAGTTAACTTATACGCATTCCATTCATATTTTAACTGTTTTAATATCTTATACTTGTTTTGCATGCTGATTTTAGTTCCAAAGTTGGGCTTCCTTGTGGTACTTTGTTGTTTTGGGGTTCAGACCCCACTGGTTTTGTATGTCCAAATTTTATAGCAGAACCGCAGATCATTGTAAATTATTCTTTTGAGGTATTTAGCCACCGAGCACGTATTTAGCTCTTGTTCTTCTGAACTTGTTATCTAGCCTAAAGGGCAGGACATGATTGGCATATTCTAGACTATAGCTAGAGTTGATCGTGTATAACTTACTCTCGCTAGTTCTCCTCTTTTGTATAACTAGCTTCATGATCATCTGTGTACGTATAGTTTGGGACGCCTTACTATTATATATGTGATGATGACAAATCATGTAATATGTTGCTTGTCTGTGATTGAGACACCTAGGATTGTCATGACCTAAGATTGCTTGATGGTTTGTAGAGTGAAGCCTCGCATGCCTTAGACAGCCGTGACCGTATCATCGGGGTATTAGTATACTCTGGTATGCGTAGCTGGCTTTGTCTGCCCCGTTCTCTAGTATTCTCGTTTTGGGACTTGACAAATATCATTCTTTTTTTTTCTAGATAATAGACGAACAACTTAATTAGTTGAACAAAGATCTCCGAAGAATATGCTAAGCTCTGTTAATGGATCCCAAACAACCTGTGGTAATTCTCAAAATACAATCAAAATTAATCTCTCCATGAATACGTAACAGTCGTGGCTCTTCATACCCATCAGTTTGTTCTCCTTCGGATCAACACATCTTTTCAGATTCGATACGTACCCGTCTGGAAATTTTAGGTCATGAATCCACCTATAAAGTCTCTCTTTATCCTCCTTGTCGAGTAAGAAAATTGCCTTAGGGTGCGTATAGTTCCATTCCCTTCCTCTATCAAATACAACACATGGCGTTTGCATATATCTTTTAAGTCTAACCTGGTCTTAGGATTGTCTTTTGTCTTTTCCTTTACGTCCATCACAGTATTAATTATGTTGTCAAGCATATTCTTCTCAATATGCATGATATCAAGGTTATGTCTGATCATATTGGTGCTCTAATATAGCAGGCCCCAGAATATACTCCTCTTTGTCTAGTTATGAGTGTGGCCAAATCCATCATACTTGTACCCCTTTATAGGCTCTTTGATAGCTCTTGGTAAATCTTTGACCTCTTTCCATATCGTGTCTTCGAGCCACCTTGGCGGTGGATTGGCCTTCTCCACAATACCAGCACGAAAAGCATTCATGTTCCTCCGGAATGGATGATACTTTGGAAGGAATTATAAATGACAATCAAAGAAACACAATTTTCTTTCGTTTTTCAAACGGAAAGCCTTAGCACGAGCCATGCAATAAGGACATGAGAGACGACCATGAGTGCTACATTCTGATAATATTCTTTAGGATGGAAAGTCGTTGATATTCCACATAAGTGTTGCCCTCATCTGAAAATTCTATTTTTTGGAAATATCATACGTGTTGGCGCCTACTTTTTATAGTTGATTTAACTCATCTTTAAATGGTTGTATGTACACATCGATGTTATTCTTTGGATTGTTTGAACACGAGATGATAATGGTTAGAAACATATATGGAGTGTTCATGCACATCCAAGGCGGTAGGTTGTACGGAGTAACGATCACAGGCCAATACGAATACTGGAGCCCAAAATTCTGAATTGGGTGAAAGCATCGGAGGAAAGCCCCAATCTAATATTATGCAGATCCGATGCAAAATTGGGATACTCTCTATCAAAGTTCTTTCATGCTTCTCCATCAGATGGATGATCCAACACTCCTTCGATCTGTTCCCACCTGTGCCAACTCATGTTTTCGGTAGTCGCCTTCACCATAAACAACCTCTACAACCGCGACGTCAAAGGCAAGTAGTGCATAGAATCGGTCGGTTTTCAGTTGCCTTGTAGCAATCAGTACCATAGAATCTGTACACGTCTTCATCATTATCGTCTTTGTAGTACAACATACACCCGTTGCGACATGCATCAATTTTCCCGTATCCCAACCAGAGCGATCTCATCTTCCTCTTATATCGGTAGAAGTCTTTATGTAACTTGGCACCCTTCGGCAAGATCTCTATAATCAACTCTATCAATCAGTTGTAGCATTCTTGCGATATATTAAAATCGGACTTGATGCTCAACAGTCTTATAGCCACCTCCAACGGTGAATGATCCTCAAAATCAGGATATAATAGAGTTCTTATATTCTCCAATAACTCCATAAACTTTGCAGCATCGGCATTCGGTGCCTCATCTGCATCATGATTGTTTGGATCAAAACTAGGCTCCGTAGGGTTGAAAGCCTTATTTATCCACCCGTCATCGTAATCAGTGTGGTGTGGACATCCATATACGGTTCCACATAAGGCTCTGATTTTGATGCTAAAGACACAAGCTCTCCGTGTGAGGTCCACTAATAGTAATTTGGCATGAAACGTCCCTTCGAGTATAAATGAAATGTCATCTCCACTTCTGTATGATATTTCAAGTTGGGACATCTTACACAAGGACATTTAATTTTGGTGACGTCCATGTACTGAGAGAACGCCTTGACGAACTGCAAAAAGTGCTCTACCCATGTAGGAATTTATCTTGCACATCTCATCAGGATGACGGTTGTACATCCACGAACGATGCATCAAGTAGTAATTCATATCCATTTTTAGATACTTCTGCAAAGATGGATACACATTGTTCAAGTATATTGTTCGAATGGATGGATACATTAAGTAATATCTTGGATTTAAATTGCCATGTACAACTCTAGGAGTTCCATTACTAACTTAAGGAAGTTTTCCAAATTGATCCTGAAGGTCATACTTGTCATTCTTCATAATGCGGTCTACCTAGTATAGGCCTAAAAGTATATGTTGTCTAGGTATCCATCCTAGCATCAGGATATGGTTCTAATTAAACATAACTTTATATACAAAAGTTATACAATATCCTCGTCATTTAGTTCTAGTTTTTTATATCGCTTGGCCTTGGCCGATACTTTCAATTTTCCTCAACTACGTAAGCCTAGGTTTCCAAACTAGATTCCTAATTAGATAGGTACTAAACCTAGCCAAAACTAGTGTCAAATTGGTAAGTTCCAACTTCTGTGTAGGTCACAACTTATTCCATTCTGATATCCTAGAACACATTTTAATTTTCGTATATACATTGGTAAGTTCCAACATGTTTTAATTTTCAAATATACATTTTCGATATCCTAGAACATGTTTCAAATAGGTCATTTTCATATATATATATATATAAGAACGTAAACTCTTATTGTAATCGTAAATATGGAAAATTGGTCAAATTAAATTGAAATTGAAAAAGAGGGGTAAGAACTTGCCTAGGTCGTGAAGTTGAAAAACGAGGAGGTCAGGTGAGTGATGACGGTAGGGGTATTGTGATTAGGTGAGTGATTTGGGTGAGAAGGTGCTAATGTGGTGGTAGCGTTGGGCTGCTGTGGTCGGGTTTAGGAGAAAGGGAAGGAGGGGATTAGGTTGGTGTTGATGTCGGAGAGATGGGGCATCGAGTTGGAAGATGTGTAACCCCCCCCCCCCCCCTTTCCCCCAATACCCGAACGAAATACCCAAACAAATTGAAGGAAAGGAGGAGTTACATGCCAGAGAGGAGTGGTGGTGGTCGTAGCTGGAGGAGCGGTGGTGGTCGTGGCCAGAGTAGCGGTCGTGGTCATGGCTAAAGGGGAAGCATCAGAGAGGAGGATCTGGAGCACCGCCGGAGGGGAAGCGCTAGAGGGGAAGGTCCGGTGGGACCACTCGTCGGAGGGGAATCGTGGGGGGTGGGGAGGAAAGTTTTAGGGGGAACTCAAACTTTCGATCTGTAAAAAAATTTAGGGGGAAAGTGAGGTTGATATCAATTTATTAACGACTTCACTCGAAATGATATCGCTAATCGTTGCAGCTTAATATGTATACTGCGACGTGCACGAAATAACGTCACTGAACATCACTGTTATTAAAAATGTAGCGAAGTTCAGCGACTCCTACCGTAGTCGGTTTCCATAGTACCTAACAGTAGTTGCTATTCTTCGTAATTCGTCGCCGTCAACGAAGTATTGCAACGTATATGTTTCAAGTTGCTAAATTTGTAAACTTTAGAGACGTATGTTGCTTACGTTGCTAAGGACGTCGCTAATCTACCATATTTTGTTAGTGCTCAAACATGTTCCAAAACTTGTCTAAGCATGAGTACTAGACAGAGATTTCTTGATTCTCATATATGGGATGGGACGCTTTGATAATCCAAAATAATCTCATGAGTTGGAAAAAACTCACTCCCTCAATTAAGATACTGAAATCACACATACGATAAAATACGAAATATACACATGTATATGTATGTAATACTAATAATGGAAGACGGGTGTTTCAGTGTAGCAAGAAACAAGATCCAGTGTCTCTTTCCACTATCGAAGCGGAGTACAAGACTTCTTCCCTTGCGGCATAATAATGTAGTTGGTTAAGGGTTTGCTTGAAGATGTTAATGTTCCAATTGAGAAATCAAATTGAAGCTTGCTAGGAGCCCAATTAGTCACCGAAGGACGGAACATATTGAAATTAATCATTATTTCATTAGAAATAAAGTTCTCGAAGGAACCATTGAAATCTCGGAACTGCATAGCAAGAAAAAAAACGTTGCGGATATATTCACAAAGTCGTTTTCCAAGGAATAGAAATCCTCTAGATTTCGCTCCATTGAAGGCTACATTTGATCTTCCAGATTGCCATATGCATAGCAGCATAAAGAGGCAAATAGCATACTGGATAACCTGTCCCTTACCTATCCACTTGTGTACTATGTGGGTATCGAGAAAAGGCTAACATCAGCACCAGTACTATGCCTATTCCTATAGTTATGCACTAGTTATCGCTACAACAATGTTGATAGCTTCGCTTGTTTCCACCATATGTCTGATGCGCGGAGAACAAACTTTGTAATTGCTATATATCCCTTTCCCTTTTCTTCAGTGTTATATATATATATATATATATATATATATATATATATATATATATCTATTGGAGCTAATATTCCTCTGTTATATGGAAAAAAAAAAAATAGCATTCTATAAAATTGATCAGAGGACTGGATCTGCTCTTACAAAAAGTAAACCCCGTAAATATTCTCTACAAGATCTGTTGATTTATTTGTCAAACATCAGTTGATTTGATATCAATTGGCATGAATTTATGCTGTTGTTTGATAAACATAACAATTGTGCATAAGGTCTTGTTTAGTGAAATATTGATACAAATAACTGGTGAGAATGTTAGCCTAAGTGATTACTAACCTTCACATCTCCCGTATGCAGAAGCACACTTCAGAGTTACAAAGTTATGAACAACGATAAAATTGTTCGATGTGAATTCTCTCAGAAAAAAAAATGTTGGATGTGAATGTTGTATAATCAAGAATATAGCTACTCCTACTCCAATCTGCTCACAAGTTGTTCATGGCAACCGAAAAAAAAAAAAGTTGTGAATGTGAAAGGCATTACCTAAAGGAAGAGATTCAAAGGCTAGAGAAAAGGCTAGCTAAGTACGGGAATTAATTCTTGTTAACCAAATCATCAGTGTCACTACTACTTGCTCAGCTTCAAATCATGAGAATTAAACATGTACTTAAAGCAATCATTCTCTACAGCGAAGTAGTGTTATTCTTTCCTTCCTGGCTATATATATAAATTAGCATCTCAAGGACCTAAACACCACACAACAGCACAAGTCTTCTTCACTTTTAGCTCACGTAGTACATATTGCAAAGTTAAAATTATAATGGACAGAGTGAAGAGGTTGGCGTCGCAGAGCGCGGTGGTGATCTTCGGCAAGAGCACCTGCTGCATGTGCCACACCGTCAAGAGGCTCTTCACCGAACTCGGAGTTCGCACAGTGGTCCACGAGGTGGACGAGATGCCCAAGGGGAGGGAGATGGAGAAGGCCCTCGCCAGGCTCCTCGCTCGTGACCCGCCCGTGCCTGCGGTGTTCATAGGCGGGAAGATGGTCGGGTCTACCGACCAGATTATGTCGCTTCACCTCGGGGGCAAACTGGTCCCGCTGCTTCGAGATGCTGGAGCAATATGGGTCTAACTCTACTTATCGATGTCAAGAAATGTTAAGCTATATATCGTAGCCGATCATAATGTGTCGTTTTTAAAGTAGTTCGACACACTGACTTTTAGAACAAATGACGCTTATATGTCTCAGGAAATAAATAAGCACTTACCTTATTGTTTACGGACTGCTCTCTTTCCATATATTTCTTGCAAACTAAACTAAATTTTGGCTTAGAGCATCTCCAACACTACTGTGACTTTGGAAAAGATAGTCACATATGAATGACAACATTTTATTTAAAAATTGTTCTCCAATGTAATTATAAAGTAAATTGTGAAACTTGCGTGACAAAAATTATAGAAGACATTTGTGAAGTTGGTTGTCTAGTTCTTGACAATGTCTTTACCTCCATACCATCAATTATGAATAAAAAAAATATTTAGAAAAAAGGAAAAGAGGAGAAGTTGTCAGGGAAGTTGGAAAAAAGTAAGCCTCTCAATACTTTTGCATATGAGAAAATATTTCTACTTTATTTTCTACTGTGAATATAGTCTTGCCATCTAGAAAAGACACTGTATTGTGCCTAATGCCACATAGAAATCACAACACATTACAAGACAATTGGGTTGGAGATGCTCCAAGGGTTGGTGTATTGCAACTCTAGAACATCTCGAAGCACATCATGATAATCAAAATTCGGTTCATCGTCGTAGATGGTATCCTTAACACAAACACGATAATGTATTGAAGCAATCAACAATAAGTTCAATTTTATAGGTTTTTGGGTTATTCTAAACCTGAAGCCATCATATAGTACGCCAAGTCTTTGTTTCCTTAATCGATCCCAAGGCCACATAACGAAGGCTTTCATTCTTGAGTTTATTTTCATGTAAGAAAACATATAAGAACATATTGATTAATTTGACATTGGTTCCAATATCAACGGAAATCGTACAACACTAGTATCCAACAGGGTTTAAATTGCTTACATATGTGCTGAAACAAGACAAATTTACTATTGACCTTTCTTTGAAGTTCCTCATCATTAATGCTAGATCACCTCATTCTCACTTTATCTCTAAATACACTAACATAAGAAGAACTAGAATTAGTATACTTATTTGTCATTTAGATAAAGCTAACAAAGTTGCATCGCTTACATCTCAATATATATCTCACATTTTCTGTATACGATAAATTTAATAGTACATGTCGATGAGCGGCTTCTAGTTAACAAATTATTCCCCAACCACCGTCTTTTACTAGAACCAACATGCTTACGTTCACATTGAAAATAGATAGGTTTAAATTATTTCGTGCATCACCCACACCTTCGTCATTTATTTGGACCCTGTTTTGACTGTTTTGGACATTAGTATCGAAATAGTTCAAGCAAAAATTTGAAATCTCCTTAATGATATATTGTTCATATATCGAAGCCTCTACATGAGCCTTGTAACCTACCTTCTTCTTAAGGTGATGGTGATACCAAAAAAACAAATTCTTAAATCAATCAGATCACTTCATCTATAGAATGTCTGAAAATTCCATTATAATAGATAGTTTATCTTCCAAATTGATAAATCCATCGATACTAGATAGTTCCACCGACACGTGCTTCATATGGAAGATGAATCGACAAATACTCTATAGTGTCAAAAAATCCTGGAAGGAAGACATTCTTTAATTTCCATAGTGCCATGACAATCTTCTCCTCAACTTCAACAATATGTTGTAACTGTCAACTTACTTGAACAAAGTTATCTGAAGAATACAAATAACACGCCCAACGGAATTCATACATTCTGAGGGAACATATCTCTCAGAATAATTGATAATAACATCTCCATGAACATGTGGCAGTCTTGACTATTCATCCCCAAAAATTTACATTGATTTAGATCAACACATCTAGCTGGATTCAAAAGATAGTCGTCGAGAAATCTCAAAATGGCTATCCTTGTGTATATTATCAATTTATCTTCGCTTCTCAATGTGAATGGCGTTATTGGCTTCATAAAAATCCACTAGCATCCTTTTGTTTTAAGTTCAAATATGAACACTTGCATATTCCTACCAAGTCTTGTCTTGCTTTGAAATTGTCTTTCGCCTTTCCTTTAATTTCCATCACCGTGTTGAATAAATTGTCAAACATATTTTTTTCAATATGCATGACATCAAGATTATGTCTTATGAGATTGTCCCTCTAATAAGAAATTCAAGTATAAACCCTACTTAGTCCAGTTATGACTATGCTTGAATCCTTCTAAATGATGGCCCTTTATCGGATTTCAAATCACTATTGACAAATTGTCTACCTCTTCCCAAATCTTATCTCCTGTTAAGCTCAAATGTGAATGGGATAGTTCTTGTTTACCAACTCTAAATGCATTATTGTTCTTTCTCCAAAGACATGACTTGGGCAGAAACTGATGGTGACAATAAAAAGGTATACGTTTCCTCCATGTTGAAGACGAAATGCCTTACTCTTTTTCATACATATAGGTCCAGACTTAGTGCCATGAGTACTACTTCTCGACAACATCTTGTATGCTAGAAAAATTTTGATAGTCCTCATAAGTCTAGATCTCATATGGAAGTTTTACTTTTTTTAATATATCGTGCAACTAGATTTTGAACTCCCATAATTGCTTCTCACATGTACATCATGCTTAATATTAAGAGAAATTCCTACAGCTGACGTGTCCAACCCCTCAAAAACTCTATATGTCTCTCCTTCCATATGTTCCAAACGGACGCAGCGAGCCGTATGCGTGCTTCATTGAACCAGTCAAATCCCCACCTTCTTTCCCTCCGAATTGCCTCTACTATTGTAAGCACCACTTCCACTTGTAGGGGTATTTTTTTATTTCATAATTGGTTGCAATTATGTAAAATTTATTTAATTTGTGTTAGTTATAATTATATTTGTATTGGTTAGTGTGATAGCTAGTTAGCATGGACTAGTGTTAGTGACTTAGTTAGTGCCATATATGTTGGTTCATGACTTAGTTGTTTAGACTTAAGTAAAATTGTATATAGATAGAATATTCTCTATTAGTTATAGAGATGATTTCTTAATTAATTAGATTTCATTCATGACAAATAGAGAGGGTCAAACTTGAAATTTTGGCATGACCAAACCCTACTATAAGAGACAAGTTCTAATTAGGGTTCATCCATTAATTTTATTTCACTCATTAGCCTCATTCTTTCCCAAAGCTTCTTCTTCCCAAGCAAACCTAAATCACTACCAATTTTACTCAAACCATTTCCAATCCACTCATTCTCATTCATTCTTCATCCCTTGGAGGCCTAGAAGCTTGGATTAGCAAACATTGGAGAAGAGCTTCCTAGGAGGAGTTTGTGCCCATTCCATTTACTACATGTCCATTTGGAGAAGTTTTATTGGAATTTGATTAACAATAGTTATAATCTCTATTATCCATCAATTTTATGGTTAATTTTTGGTATTGGATCTTTAGAAAATTATCCATGGCTAAGGACCACCCTTAGGGAGAAGAACTAGGTACTAGAAGTCCCTATTGTGATAGTTATGGTAGTTTTTTGTGGCCAAATTGGGAGAAATCCGAATTTGGTCCACCAAGTGTTTAAGGAATTGTCCTTTGGTATTTAGAGACACTAATTCGTAGATTGGTAGTGTGTACGTATCCACAATTAGAAACGTAAAGGCCGTATCATAATACGTCATGATACGGAGGTATAGGATTGGTAATTCCTTGCATATTATGTTCCAATAGGTCTCTATATTGCATTAGAATAATTATTTCTAGCATTAATAATACTATATTTGATCTTTTAGATGAGTTTTATGAAGTTTGGAGTATCTTTATCACATGAGTATCATGGTGTGATACTCATGTGTGGCTTGATGCACACCAAGTGTTTGATGTTATGGATTAGTATAGGTGTGAGCCTAATTAAAGTGATATATCTATATGTATAAGTATATATATGTGTATAAGTGATATGTGTGTGTTTAGTTGTTGTGCTAGTGAGATAATAGAGTGTGAGTATTCATGGGTGGGTAATTTGTTTGTAGTTCAGGGAGTGATGGTTATAGTGAGAAGTGTTTGGTGAGTGTGCATGTGTTTGAGAGTGTGGTTGCTGTCAATTGCACAACAAGATTAGGTCTGTGTTGTGTACAAAAATTGTACACCACAACAACAACTAGTATGGTGATTTGGGGCCTCCAATGCAGTGTACACCTAGGTGTTCAGTTCATTGCAGGATTGATTAGAGGGTATGATGTGCTCTGGCAGTGGTGCGAGGGCCATTGGCTGCAAAGCTTTTGAGCAGGCCAAGTGCACTGCATACTTCAGCACTGTGTAGGTAGGGGAATAACATAGCTCGGGCAACATATGCAGAGAATTGGAGGAGTGTGTAGTCTTGTTTGCACAGGAGAGGCAGTAGTAGAAGTATTATGAGGTTGGATATAGAGTCAAGATTAAGTATCTTAGTATTAGATATTAGTTAAGGTAAATTGGATGCTTGTATAGGAGTTGGGGTATTAGAATGTGGTGTTTGTGACATATGTGTGCACCTTTACATCCATGTGTGTGTGTTCAATTTGGCGGGGTTTTGATTTTGCACATGAGATGCAAATGATTGTAGTAGGGGAGAGAGTGTTTAGAGTGGCTGATTTTGGGTATCACTTGAGGGTTCATGTGTAGGTAAGTGAGTGTGTAAGGTTAGTGATGAGTTGGAGCTTTTAGAATGTGTATAGATGTGGTAATATTTTGGAATGGTTCTAATGCGTGTATCAGGTAAGTTTTATGGGGACCCCTTTGTTGCAACCTCACAAATCCCCCATGGCACACCCTACCCTCTTCCACTGCAAATGCTGCTACTCCAAACACTCACACGAATGTTGCAGTCTAGTTTTGGGGTTCCAGTCTGCATTTCAGATTGGTATTGAGATATGGCGGTGTGACTTGGCAACCTAGTTGCAGTTGCCACAAGTCTGCAGGGGAAGATAGTTGTTTGTGTGTGCTTGTGTGTACTTGTGTGTGAGTATCATAGGTGTATGTGTAGGTGTAAGAGCGAATGTGGGTGCTAGGTGAGTGTGATTTGAGTGCACATATAGTATCGTGTGTGTGTGTGTGTATGTGTATTGGAAAAAGGTAATTGTATTAACTAAAAGAATATGTACATCAGAATCCTACTATTGTGGTCGTCGTATTGGCCCCATCATCTTTACATCATACTAAATATTATGAAAAAAAATTGATATCTGTGTCCTCTCCCTCTTCCCATTTGCAGTAGAATGGTGGATTTATTTTCCACAGAGTACACTATTTCCTCTCCCTCTTCCCATTTGCAGTAGAATGGATATATGCTTAAGGTCCCAACTATTTTTTAATTTTCCATCATTAATTTAGTGTTCTGTCGAACCAATCACAAATGTTCATATAATATAAGGTTCCGGGTATTGCAACTCTAAAACATCTCATACCACATCATGATAATCAAAATATGATTCATCATTGTAGATGGTGTCCTTAACAAAAACACCAAAATCTTTTGCATTGAAGCCATCAACAATAAATTTAGTATTAATTTATAATCTTCTTGGTTATTTTAAACTTGAAGCCATCATGTAGTACGTCAAGTCCTTGCTTCCTTAATCGGTTCCAAGGTCAAATAACAAAGGCTTTCATTCTTGAGTTTATTTTCAAGTAAGAAAACATGTAAGAACACATTGATTAATTTAACATTAGTTCCAATATCTACTAAAATCGTACAATTAACACTAGTATCCAATAGGGTTTAAATTGTTTACATATGTGATAAAACAAGACATAAATTTACTATCGACCGCTCTTTGAAGTTCATCATCATCGTTAATGCTAGGTCTCCTCATTCTCACTTTTTTTCTAAATACAGTGAGATAAGAAGAACTAGAATTAGTAAACTTAATTTGGCATTTAAAGAAAACTAGCAAAGTTGAGTCACTTACGTCTTAATATATATCTCTCATTCTCACAAACAAAAATACAGCACAACATCAATGACAAGTGGGAGATGTACCAAGTTCGTTGTTGACTAGCAATGGCTAAAAGACAAACCAGAAATGGATCTTAAGTGAGATACGAGTGTATCGTGGTTTTATCGTCAATGCCATCGCTAAGTTACGTAGGTAACTCATGGGAAGCTAATCTATTAATTGGTGATGATGTGGATGTCACTTATATTTTATATAGATAGATTTGGGCATCGCCTTCCCGTCGCCTTGGGCATAACTTAATTTCTTCCCTAGCTTCATTTTTTTAATTCCTCTCCGCAAAATTGTTAGTCCCAAGGAGAATCAAAGATGGAAGAACACTGGCCATCAGCAGATTTCTAAGCGAGATCCGAAAGTTCGCTCTCTAGTAGAACCCAAGTTGTCTTCGAAATCAGATATTCACACAAGAGTCTTATGTGATATTATCGATTCCAATGAAGCACGAACCAATATAGGTTACAAACAGACTTTGAAGGAAAAAGAATATTACAACTAGCAATAAGAAAAATTGTTCTCCTCTTTACGTTCGTAGACGCTACAATAAGAAAGAATAATACAAAGAAAAAACTGAAGAAAAATCCTTGTTGGGGTGGTAAAAACCACCGTTGCTCAAAGCAAGATTCGTCATACAGACGATCTGCCCCCAGGAAACAGCAAGCTCATAAATGAACTTCTGGAACGCTCTTGGTCACCTTTTGATCACTCAAAAATCCAATATGAGGGAGGGGTGTTCAGGTGGCCATATACGCTCTGGTGCCCTTTGTTTTTTCTTAACCTCTTTAATGAACGAGAAGCTCCTCTATATATAGAGGAAATAGTCACATATGCTGCCTGAGTAAGCCCATGTAGCATATGCGCCATCTGACCAGACACCAAGCCACATACACAGCCGAAGCGGCATGCGTAGTCGCCACCATACAAAGACACCCTCGCGCCGCATACGCAGTCGCCACTGCCGGTAATGCTGCACAGGATAGCATCGTCAAACGCCGAAAGCAGAAGCCATTGTGCAAGGACACCCCCGTGTCGCATGTGTCGCATAATCCGGATGGCATGAATAACCATGCGTAGCATGCGCTGCCAACAACAGACTCTGTCCTCTCCATATGCGACTCGCTCTGACAAAATTGATGGCCTCATTGCTCATGGCCGCATAGCCCCTGGCCCCATAGCGCCTCACTCGTATAGCGTCACGAAGCATGTACCCGAGCAAGCAACCATGTATGCAACTCGCACAAAAAAAGAGCGCATAAGCGCCATGCGATGATGCTGACGTACTAAGTGCAAAGTGCTCCATCAAAGTGTCACTTTGCGCCCTTGAGCCCGAGTCCGAGTCCGAGTCCGAGTCACTTCGGGGCTTAGCTCCTAAGGAAAACTTCCCAAAGGTGGTGAAAAAACAAAGATTGTCATAAATAAGTTCACACTTAATCCCTCTAGAAAAGTCAACCCACATAGGCCACCACTCCATGTGCATATACCAATATTAAGCATAGCTATATATTGAGATATACACATTGGTGGTTTTCTAATGTGGGACTAAAACTCTCAAAGCTAAGTGGAAAACACCAACAATCTCCCACATATATCATAATATATGGTCGATATTTCCTTACAGTGACTGTCCATCATGCATTATGATAGATGTCGCACACGACTTGAATCTTCCCGCATGGGTCATACAGCATAATGATATAAGAATGGACTAAACCTAGAATTCTGAACCGTAGATATTATTCTTTTCACTCACACAATGACATCAGTTGTGCCTCCAGTTGCACGTTAAAGGACCTATGCTAACCTGGTCTCATTGTATGTATATTGGGTGTCTACAAGCTTTTCCTCAAGAGATGGCCTACATCTTTATCCATACACTTAGGTGAGTTCTTCTATTATAGAGAGTTTATGACCAGGTATGAAGCTTTGCTCGTCTATGCGGTGCTACGCCGCTATGACATGGCCTCCCAAGGCCGAGGATCCTACTCTTGTGGTGTCATACCACTGTAGCATGAGGATACATGCCTCTTAGTAGTTTTGTTACTAAATACAACATGGAGCCTTGTGCTCCTATGCGGTGCTACGTCACTGTGACATGACTTGAAGCCGAGGTTCAGTCATTCATGTGGTGTCACCCACTGTAGCATGAGTCACAGGCCTCTTAGTAGTGTTTTACTACCTTCCAGCATGAAGCCTTGTGCTTCCGTGCAGTGCTACTCCGCTGTCACATGGCTCAAAGTCGAGGTTCATTCCCTCATGTGGTGTCACCTACTATAGCATGAGGTCACAAGCCTCTTTGTAGTTCTTTACTACCACTCTCTATCTTTCTTCAACATTAGGCTACCTGGCTATGTGCGGTGCTACCGTCGCTGTGACATGGCCTGAAGCCGAGGTTCACTCCCTCGTATGGTGTCACGCCACTGTAGCATGGGATACAAGTCCCTTGTAGTGCTGAAACTACTCGTGCTTCATGTAACTGTCACCCTCACTTTTCAAATAGGAATAATTTGGTAATTTGGCCTAGTTATTTAATTTTAGAAATACAATATAATTAGTGTGCTATAAATAATTATTTGATACTTGTATTATTTAATTATTAGTATGCTATATATTTATTTAGAGACTTGTATTAACTAATTCTAGGTAGTGGGCTAGCCTATTAGTTAGACTTGACACATGTGAACCCAATTAGACTTGTCATGACAACTTGTGGGCCCAATATGGACTAGGCCCATTGAAACCCATTCCTTTTTTGCTAATTAGGAGGATTAGAACTAATTTGGATTAGTTAGAAGCATTCCCATTATACCCTCCTTAATTACCCTTCATAATTAACCATTGAGGGACAATTTGGACCTTACCAAGTGGCTTAGGGAGGGAGAAACCTGGCCGGACACATAATGAGAGGTTTCTCTCTCTCTCTATCTCCTCTTCATTTACTTCCATTTTAGATCTACAATTTCATTAGATCCATAATTCACTTCATTCCCTCCATCTATTCAACCCCAAACTCCTTCATTCCCTCTCATTTCCACGATTAGAAGAGCTTTGGAGCTTGGAGAAGCAAGGAGCACAAGGAGAATGAGCTTGGTAGAGAGATCGTGTCCGGATCGTGTCCATTGTGCTTTTCATTGGGAATCCATCTCCCAATAGGTATAAATCTAAATTTATCTCTAAATTGAGTCCCAATCATGCGTTTGACTCTTAGGAATATCCAAATGGCATAAGGCTACCTATAGGAACAACTTCTAGATCAATTGGTTGTGTATTATGAATGTTACATAGGTTTTTGTATACAATTTAGGGGAATTTTGGGATTGACACATCAAGTGTGTATCATGAGACTAATTTAGTCATATTGGACTTAGATCGGGATTGGGATGCTAGTTACATGTTCATAATTGGACATGTGTGGGCCGCATCATGATACGGTGTGATACCGTGTGATACGGTGCTCTATTTTGTGTGTTTTATGCATTGTGTCTCAATTCTTTTAGTGGCAAATTACATTGGTTATATATGTGTGATATATGTATGTGTGGATTACAATTGAGGAGTAGTTGGAAGTTTGACTCTTCAATTGATTAATATCATGAGTATCATATATTTTGTACACCAAGTGCTCGATTAAATGCTTAGTTATTTATCTTAGTATTTACATTCAGATTTTTCATATATTTATATATAAATACATATGTAATAGATCATAGATTTGGTTATAATTTAGCAGGAATGTGTTTGTATGGTGGTTATGTGTGAAGTGTTAGTATCAGTGATTTGGTTCATGTGTAGTTGATTTGCTACTGTGGTGGGTTGTATTATGCATACTGTTATCATTCACACACTAGGGTGTGACCTAAAAAGTAATATTAATACTTGGTTGTGGGGGTGCTCAGATACCTTAGTATCAATTATTTGGCAGATGGTCAATTAGCTATTTAACGAAAGTGAAGGGGATTCAGTCACCATTTGATGTCTGGACATGTGGTCAGATAAGTATTGGTTGGAGTTGATGTTAACTTCAATAGCAGCAGTATCAGTGGTAACTGATACACATTGTTAAGTCTTGACACTCAATTAGGGTATTCAGTTGTATCAGTATATTAGGTAGAGTATCAGGTAGTGTATCTTTCCAATTATAGTGACTAATGTGTATCAGTTAGACATACAATAGTTAGTATGTTATCTATGTGCCAGCATTTTATTGGGATTAGTGGAGGGTATCAATAGTGGTGGGCAGCAGAGTTGGAAAACTGTATGTTTGTGTGTGTGGTTAGGTGATGCAGTGAACGAAACAAATGCAGTGCAGTTCTTACACTGCATTGAGGTGCAGTTAGCTTGTTAGCAGCAGTTAGTAATAGTAGTTAAGGGGGGAATCAAGTTCAGGTATTAGGAGAGAGGGGGGTACTATGTATCAGCTGTTAGTATGTTAAGTTATACAATAATTAGTTAGTAGAATAAGTGTTAGTTAGTTAGTATGAGTTGAGTGTATTAGAAATCACTTGGTTGTGTCAGTAGATGATATAGTATATAGGTTAGTATATATAGAATGAGTTATCAGTTATAAGTTAGTAGTATCAGTTAATTATTATACTATCAGTCAGTAGTAGTTAGTAGGTTAGAGTATAGTATAAGTTAGTAGATGTTAGTGAGTACCTGGAAGTTGAGGGTGTTCAGTTGTCTAAGTCTGGAACTGAATGAAATGCAGTGCAGTCACTGCATTGGCAAGGTTGGCTGATGCCTGCGTTCAGGGGTCTTAAAACTGTAGGTTTCAGTTAGTTGATTAGTTAGCATTTGGTATTATAAGTGCTAGTTAGTATAGTTGTGTCAGTTAGGAAGGTAGTATTAGTTAGATAGCTAGTTATTATATACTAGCTAGTATATGATACCTAGAGTATTTTAGCATATAGGTATTAGTATTATTGGTTAACTTAGCTAGTTAGAGACCAAAACCTTAGCTTGAACCTAGAAAATTACTGTATGACCTAGAAAAGACTTAGAAAGCATGATTAGTACATCTTTTAACTCTTTTTTCTTATTTACACCAATTAACATAATTTTCCTAAATAGGATTGTGTGACACCAGCTTGGGCATCAAGAGACACCTTTGCTCAGGACCAGAGGCGAGTACATCTCTCTGTAAGTTTTTATTTCATGATAGTGTATATATTGCATGTTCTAGAACTGTATACTGGATTCTGACACAGTGGTTACACGGACTGGTACTATATGGATCCTATCATGGGATGTTATCCCCTACCGTGTTCAGCTGGTACTCCTTCACATATATTTTATCGTATGTATCAGGTATTGATTATCATGTACTTTATGTTCACACACTGCTCATGTTCAGTGTGCCTATATTAGTGTTCGTAACATGTCGCAATTGGATCCATGAGTATTGGTTGGGGAAGGGGGAGTAGGAGTTGGTTATGTGATCAAGCCCAAGTGTATTCGTGTACATGTCGATTACATATCACATGTGTAATCGAGTTACCATATTGTATTCGTGTTCAACCCAAACCGATCACATAATGAACTCATACTCCAAGGCACATTAGCTAGTTTATCTTATTTTTTACTTATAGTGATTCTCTATTGCTTGATTTTTACTTTCAAGTACATTACATGTTCACCCTAGTTCATTTCATTCATATTGCTAGTTATCTTGTATTCTTTTCTATTACTTGTCATATATGCTCTACTATATAATTGGAACTACTTTCAGAGGTATGTACTTCTTTCCAATTCTGACTGGATATATTTTTTAGATGATTGGCTTGTGGATCAGTGTCCCACTTACTACGGACCGCAAGACGGCGTACCATTAGTGGATACTCCCTTAGAGCAGGAGGACCTAGTGCTAGATACTGAGGAGGCTTAGGCTTATTGTTTAGACTTTTATTGAGACTTTCGGCATATATATTATTTTGGAGTTGTATTGTGCCTAGACTCATATTGTGGACTTGTGATTGTATTGTGATTCCTATTCCATCTTCCTTATTTCATATCATGCTTTATCTTCCTTAGTTTGATATTGTGAATGAGTATGGATATTATTATCATGTCATTATATTTGTTCCTCCATTTGGAGTGGAGATGACATTGAAAGGTACCTTATATATATTGTGTGAGATATTTAGTTAGTATTGTTGACCTAGACAGCGTTCTACCGTCGATGCTGCGGCGTAGGCCGGGTGTTGCTCACTACTCGTGCTCTTATTCTTGGTGCAGGTCATGACAGTAACGCACGCCTTACATTCACTCTGCTCGAGAACTTATTAATGCGTCAAAGTCATCCTCATATAGGAAATGTTCTGTTTAAGAACAAATAGTAGACTACAGTGGTTTTGGGTACGTATCCCATAATATCCCTGAGGACTACCCACTGTACCTGATATTCTCCTGGTCAATGGTCCTCCCTTGAACCAATAGCTAGATACCTGGTAGATTTTTCTTTGAACCAATAGCATAAAACTAAAATGGTAGGATTGTAGAGACGCAATATCAGAGGTCCTCTAAGCCCATATCGGTTGTATCCTTGATTATGTGCAGTGTTACTTCCGCTATGACATGGCTTGAAGCCTAGGCTTTACCCTGTTGAGGTTCCTTATGGTGGTGTCACCCCATAGTAACATGGAGTACTAAGATCTCTTATAGTGCTTGACTGTGACTATATGCGGTGCTACTGCCGCTATGACATAGCCCAAAGCCGAGGCTTTACCCTGTCGAGGTACCTCATGGTGGTGTCACCCCACGGTAGCATGAAGTACTATGATCCTTTATAGTTCTTCCGATCAGCTGGCGCTTGAGGCCTATCATGAACGGATCCGCCAGAATCACCTGGCTCCGAATATTTAAACATTGTAATGGAGCCACCTTTGATGCACTCGTGTAGAATTTTGAACGGATCTGCTAGAATCACCTAGCTCCGAACATTATCAGTTACCATGATATCATGCTTGAGGTATTCATGTAGTATCTTGAACGGATCTGACAGAATCACCTGTGTAGTGCCTCAAATCCCGATCCGACCGGGATGTGCACTATATAATTGGGCTTGTGGCTAGTCCGTCAGAGTATGCTTAGATCTTCGGCATCTTATTGCCACGGACGAAATGCGATGATCCTTTCCAACTCATGGAAAGGCCTCTATTGAAACGAGTCCAATAGTTTTCGTGTTTGGTTGCTTGGTTTTCTTGATTGCCGCTTTGGGATTTGATTTGGTGTTGCTTTCGAGTTGCTTGGTTTTCGCTGTTGGTTTTATTGATTGGAGCTTGAATTTTAGGGAGTTCGGCAAGGAAGGATAGGCAAGAATTCTAACTCGGTGCTCGTGCTGTTGCAGGTCCGCGTAACTGACGTTTGATCGTCGCTAGGCGGGATTCCTTGTTTCAGCAACTTTTCCCTTAACCAGTGAGTGGTTTGGTCCCTTCTTTCCTACTTCTTTACGCCAACATCTCTAATGTTTCAAACGTTCACTCGATGATGCCCGGTTGGACGCCTATGAAATGCTTAGCCATAATGCATGCCAGCCACTAAGAAAGGAACATGGGAATTGTAGACTAATTTTACTATATGCTTGCACACCTTATAAATTCAGTTGGTTGGAATGGGAATTTGGTTGTTGGTTACGGCCTGGTGCCTCGGGTAGAGTTTGGACCCATGGGATATCAAAATCGGAACACCGCATTGAGAAAATATGAACTGTTGCATAAGATATATATATTGCTGCTTTACTTCATCTGTTTAATTCGATGCATTGTGTGAGATATAAAATGTTCATGCATTTGCATGGTCTGGGACAACTTGTGCACAAGGTTTATCATTTCCTCGAAACGGCTTTCCGGGGCACTGGAACCGTATCGATCCGGAGGGAAATATTGATTCGTGTTCGTCACGATGCATTGCGGGACCTCCAGCGGGGCTTGGTACCCGGGCTGATAGGGCGCGCCGTTAATGCTTGGAATATGTCCCTAAGGTGTCGATCACACCAATGACCGCATAGAATAGAACACATGCTAATTTATTGTCTTGTGCAGATGGTAAGTATACTTGTGTTTCGTTGCAGGGAAGGTGTGCATCGGTTGAGTAAGCAATCGATGCACTGGTTGGATTCAATGCTATTTTCATTTATATCAAAACATGCAACTGATATGAATTGAAGTCACTTGCTTCTTTATAGAAGTAATCTTAATGCATGCTCGCCCCTAATACGCTAGTGTCGATTTAGTCGAGTGAGATTCATCCCGCTCACCAGTACAAGTTGAGTACTGACCCACGTTGTGGGCAACTATTTCAGGCACTCAGACGGTGCAACGCTAGTGGATAGACGAAGAGGCGTTAGGAGCACCTCTATTTTGAAGTATAGTTGAAGTCAGATCATTTTGGAGGCTTGGACTTTCAACCTATACAAGGGCGTAATGTATGGACGACGGGGACTATCTGATGGAGCGCGCCCTGCATTTTGAGTTATCTTTTCTAATGTAATTCAAGTAGCCGAGAAGGCGCATCAATGTAGACTCTATGTATATACTCTGAATTATCAATGAAAAAGCATATTTTCTTCCTGCACTTGTGTTCAATTATCTGTGAATGTATTTTCTAAATTGTGTTTCAAAGTGGGTTCCTATAATTGTAAGTTCTTGCCTTGTACGAGAGCAACTCCAGGCTCGTACGGCATCACGCCCCAGCGAGGACGAATCAGTTCCGTGAAGGATCCAGCGAGGACGATTGACCCTTTCGGGATCGGGGCGTGACATATTGGTATCAGAGCTTAGGCTTTACATCCTTGGGATTTCAAAAGATT
Source organism: Iris macrosiphon (assembly GCA_036927795.1). Classification (NCBI taxonomy): domain Eukaryota; kingdom Viridiplantae; phylum Streptophyta; class Magnoliopsida; order Asparagales; family Iridaceae; genus Iris; species Iris macrosiphon. The sequence continues at coordinate 133,652,586 of JAYESA010000018.1, read as the reverse complement.
ATAAAGGAGTTTGATGCGCCTCTCGGTTGAGTTGCATTCGGTGTCCGCTGCATGAGATGAGTCGCCTATACAATAAGCCCATAGATACAAAAATCTATCGTTTTTGAGGTGTTAACAAGCTACTCTCTTTTGTAGCAATGGCTAAGAAAAACACTGCCGCTGCAAGCAGTGCTCAGCCCATCCAGAATGATCCGGCAAGTTCTGGAGAATCCGGAGGAGCGGGTTCAATGGATATGTCCGAACGACTTATGCATCGCATGGAGGTGCAGCAACAACAAGCCATTTCTCAACAGGCACAGTTGGCTGCTCAACAAAAGCAGATGGATACCATGATGCAACTGATTGCATCCTTGGTACCCAACAACGGGGGAGCCACGGTGACGCCTGCTGCACCGCCGGCTATGGCGGTAGAGGATGAGTCCGAAGACACAGCATCCAGCAAGGAACACCTGCCGTGCGGCAGAATTCACTAAGATGCATCCACCAATATTCAACGGACGAGCAGAAACGGACGTGGTGATGGGATGGATTGCAAAGATGGAGGGACTCTTCAATCTGGTCGGCATTAGGGGATCCAAAAGAGTGGCCTGTGCATCAGTTCAACTGGAGCTGCGTGCGCATGATTGGTGGGAAGCCACTAAGCAGGGGATTTATAATGCCAATCCCAACTGCAAAATTACCTGGGAAATATTCAAATCTGCCTTCATTGAACAATATATTTCCCGGGCTGTGCGGCAACAAAAAGAAGACGACTTCAGCAATCTGGTGCAAGGAAGTATGTCTGTCGACGATTATGACTCGGCGTTCGCTAAGCTGGCTAAATTTGCTGGGCACTTCTTGCCTAACCAGCAGGCGTGGTGCTACCGCTTCCAGAAGGGTTTGAATGACGATTTGCATAGGGACGTCATCAACCAGAAGTGTCAGACATACAGGGAATGTTATGAAGCTGCCCTGAACAGCGAGCGGATCTTTGGGCGTTGTCCACCAAAGGCCGATGTGCAAACCTCCCGTACCAACAATAATAAGCGGCCTCAGGAAATGGGAGGGTCTGGAGCACAAAAGCGTCTGCACACATCTGAGCATAGGGGCCCGTCCCGTGCACCATACTGCAACAGGTGTGGCAGATTAGGGCATCGAGTGGAGGAATGCCGAGTTACTGGGTGTTTTAAATATGGTCGTCTGGACCACAAGCATTTCAACTGCCGTGAGGCAAAACCGAATCAGCACAACGGGAATCACAACAATGGAAATCATAACAATGGGAATCAGCACCACGGGAATCAGAACCACGGGAATCACAACATGGGGCCTCCAGCAAGTGATGCCAATGCTGTGGCGTTGAACCCACGACGCCAGGGTGCTCAAGGACGAGTCTATGCACTGACTCGGGACGAAGCATCCGTCTCTGAAACTGTCGTGACAGGTACATTACTTTTCAGAGATTTGCCCGCTAGAGTCTTATTCGATTCAGGTGCTACGCATAGTTTCATATCTGCTGATTTTAATATTGAGCATAAATTAGCTTCTACTCCCTTAAATATGAATCTTTGCGTGAGCACACCTTCGGGAGTCGACATGCCCGCCCATGCGATCTGTAAGGATGGTTATATTTGCATCGGAGGCAGGAAGCTTTCCTTAGATGTCATTGTATTAGACATTAAGGATTACGATATTATTCTCGGGATGGATTGGTTGGGTGCTTGTTATGCAACAATTGAGTGTGCGGAGAAGCGAGTAATATTCCGTCTACCCGGCGAGGCAGACTTTTACTATTCGTGCAGCGCTGCACCAAAGACGGCAATGATGATATCAGCAATTTCGGCTAGGCGTATGCTGCATTCGGGTTGTGAAGGGTACTTAGCTTCAGTTCGAGACACCCGGCAGGAAAGTGCAAATGCAGCTCAGGCTGATGTTATAGCAGATTTCCTCGACGTATTCCCGGACGAGCTGCCTGGAATGCCTCCTGATCGTGAGATCGAATTCAGCATCGACACATTTCCGGATGCGCGACCGATATCGAAGGCACCTTATCGAATGGCCCCAGCAGAGCTGAAGGAACTTAAGATTTAGTTACAAGATCTGTTGGATCGAGGATACATTCATCCAAGCGTTTCTCCGTGGGGCGCTTCGGTGCTGTTCGTGAAGAAAAAGGATGGATCCATGCGGCTATGTATTGACTACCGAGAACTAAATAAGGCGACCGTGCGAAACCAGTACCCATTGCCAAGGATAGATGACTTGTTTGATCAGCTGCAAGGTGCAACAGTTTTCTCTAAAATTGATCTCAGGTCAGGGTACCACCAGTTGAAAATCAAACCAGATGATGTTCAAAAATCTGCATTCAGGACCCGATACGGACACTACGAATTTCTTGTGATGTCGTTCGGTTTGACGAACGCCCCTGCAGCTTTCATGGATCTGATGAACCGCGTGTTTCGGCCGTACGTAGACAAGTTTGTGGTCGTGTTCATCGACGACATTCTATTATATTCCAAGAACGAGGCGGAACACAAGGAACACCTAAAGATCGTGCTGCAGACATTACGAGAGCATCAGTTGTACGCTAAGCTCAGCAAGTGTGAGTTCTGGTTGAATAGCGTAGCATTTCTGGGTCATGTTGTCTCGGCAGAGGGCATCGCCGTAGACCCGAAGAAAATAGAGGCAGTGGTGGATTGGAAGCAACCTACATCAGCCAGCGAAGTACGAAGCTTTCTGGGCCTAGCGGGATACTACCGTAGGTTCGTGAAAGATTTTTCTAAACTGGCCTCGCCTTTGACTCACCTCACTCAAAAAGGGATTGTATACAAATGGAGTGATGACTGCGAAGCCAGCTTTCAAGAACTTAAGCAGCGTCTTGTTTCAGCTCCGATCCTTGCTCTTCCAGATGGGGTAGAGGAATTTCAGATATACAGTGACGCCTCGGGACTTGGTTTGGGATGTGTGCTCATGCAGAGGGATAAGGTAATATCGTACGCCTCCAGGCAACTGAAGCCGCACGAGAAAAACTACCCGACGCACGACTTGGAATTGGCGGCAATTGTATTTGCACTGAAGTTGTGGAGGCATTATCTTTATGGTGTTGCTTGCAAAATCTTCACAGATCACAAGAGCCTCAAGTATCTATTCACACAACGAGAACTGAACCTGCGACAGCGGCGTTGGCTAGAACTGATTAAGGACCATGATTTGACGATCGCTTACAGACCGGACAAGGGAAACGTCGTTGCTGATGCTCTGAGTCGGAAGTATGTGGGCTCGTTATCCATAAACAACCATTTACTTCGAGATCTTGAGGCGATGGGCATCGAGCTCTATGTTCAGCATCAAGGAGTGCAGCTGGCATCACTCCATCTTGAACCAAGTCTGCGTGATAGAATCAAATCAGCTCAGGAGGGCGATCAGTTCCTAGCGAAGGCACGCGGACTGATTTCGGCGGGGAAGACGTCTGACTTTGTGGCAGGCGAAGATGGGACCTTACAAATGAAAGGAAGGATATGTGTTCCTAGCGACCCAGAACTCCGAAGGGAAATTATGGCGGAAGCACACTATGCGAAGTATTCCTTGCATCCGGGGAGCACTAAGATGTATATGGACTTACGCAGAACCTTCTGGTGGCAAGGTATGAAGCGGGATGTGGCGACCTTTGTGTCACAGTGCATGGCCTGTCAACAGGTGAAAGCTGAACATCAGAGGCCCGGCGGGGAGCTGCAGAACCTCGCTATTCCTGAGTGGAAATGGGACAAAATCACTATGGATTTCATTGTGGGATTTTCGAAGACGCCGTGGGGGCATGATGCGATTTAGGTCATAGTTGATCGTTTGACCAAATCAGCCCACTTTCTTCCAGAGTCGAATAGATAATACATTAAAGCAAGCATCCATACATATATAAATATTGAATAAATTGATATACGAAGGCATAAGAATGAATATACCTATATCCAGAGTCGAATAGATATTGGTATCTGGATCTGATAGTCCACTTTAATTAGTATCGATCATTAAACCCCCAATAGTACTTTATACACATGCACTTAATGGATCAGAATAACAGACAAATTATATTCCTTTTTTGCTTACATTATCTAGGATTATCTTAGTTCTGCTCATATGTAGTATCATAAGTTCTCATCAAATATTTATAGTATGATCTATTGTTGAAAATAATTAAAAGCACCACGATAGTGTGAAGCTAAGATAATTAACCAATTGCATAATAGAAAAGAGTACTAGGTCATCCCATCATCATTGCCAAGTATAGGAGAAGGGTCATTCATGGGGTTATTGCGAAATCCAGACTGTTAATTTTAGCCTTGCCTGGTTATTATCAAGCCCAGACTTTTTATTTTATTCTCACCTGGTCTTGGACATGGATCATAGTCTATCATGTATATTATGTTAGTAGATGAAAGGTTTCTCGTATAAGTATTCATCTTGACTCTTGAGCCTCTCCAAATATTGCATTACAATACTTTTATTATGTATGATTACTTATCAACATAAATTATTCATTTAAATTATTATTATGTAATCATTAGATGACTTATTGCTGATGTTTTGTGGTGTAAGACTATAAGAAGCCTGCTCCTGAGTGATTACTAAGTTTATCAAAATTTTAATATTCCATAAATGTTACTTCTAATGACTTACATTATAGTATCATCTAGTTGAACTTTTGGCTCCTTATTCCTCTATATTGTTGTATCAGATGCAATAAATAACTCTATAACATTTTGTACATTAATCATTGCATATCAGGATACTGCTCATAACCTTATATAGGTCCAACAAAAGGTCTGAGTATACATGTCAGAGACTATGACATCTACAATACCTGTGTCTAGTCACCCAACCATGATACAGGTGGTAGAAATGATTCTACTAATTACTATACTTTGGTTCTATAAAGATAACAAACTTATTCGAATATGTGACATAAATGTAAACTCCCTTTAATACTTTATTATCTATAGTGAATCCCAAAACTATTTTGTAACGTTATGCCATTTGAGGTAGAAAGATGATGCTAATTGTCTATATGGTTACTAGTAACGTGCACGTGCGTTGCACGTAAAAGAATTTTTTTGGGGGGGACTTGTTTAACTTGCTTTTATTTATTTTTTTAATTTTGATTTTTTGACAATTTTTTTAAATAAATGGAAGTTTGTTTAAAGTTTTATTTATGTACCGTAAGTAATTTTTTAAGATTTAATTTTCACATGACCGCATATATCAATTTTAAATTAGATGTATTATTGGTTTTATTTACCTGTTACGGATGATGAGGAGGAAGTTGGTTATAGATTTTTTTTAACCTCTCGTTAGTTAGTTTATTTTTTAAACCAATCTCCCATTAGTTTTTTTGTGAATTAAATTTGTTGAGTATTTATTAACGGTTTGGACGGTGGTTTTATTTATCTAGCATAAGTAATTTTTTTAATTTAATTAATTGGGTATTTTACTTACGGCTTAGATGACTCACTTTTGAGCCACCTAAAAGCCTCTATATATAATGGAAGATACCTCATCTGATGCATCCTTAGAGGACTCAATCTCAACAACATGAGATTTGTTAGATTCACCATAATCCTGATCGAAATCACTCTTCTTGCTTGAAGCTAACACTAAAGACTCATCAAATGTGACATCCATACTAATCATGAACTTCTTATCTTCCAGGAAGTATAGACGGTATCTCTTCACCCCTTGGGCATATCCCAAGAAATTGCTTTCCTGGATCTTGAATCTCGGATCCAACTTATCCTCAGTAACATGATAGTAAGATTTGCATCCAAATATGCACAAAGTGCTGTAATCTGCTGGTTTTCTAGTCATCTTCTCATATGGAGACTTACAGTCTTTAGCCAGAGTTGGTGATCTTTTAACCAAGTACCACGCCATGTGTATAGTATCTTCCTACTATTCCTTGCCAAAATCGACATTGGAGAGCACACATCTTGCTTTCTCAATCAAGGTTCGACTAATCCTCACTTTTAACCCATTCCGCTATGATGTGTTCATGGAAGTCCAATATCTCACGATGCCTTCTTTAGCACAGAAATCTTTGGAAGGTCTATAAGTATATTCAGTACCATTGTCAGACCTTAATGTCTTTACCGTTCTCCTGTTCTGTTCTCCACCATAACTATCCACTACTTGAGCTTCTCGAATACTTGATCCTTGATTTGATGAAATATAGCCAAATATAATGTATATAATCATAAATAGAAGTAACAAAGTACTTCACTCCCTTTTTTGAAGGAATCCTGTTGGGTCCATATACATCTGTATACACATAGTCGAGAATACCTCATATCTTCTACTTGCTTGTATTGAAGGTCACTCTATGTGCTGCTTTCCATAAACACAATGATCACATAAATCCATACTTGGCTTCTTCAAGTTCTTTAGTAACCCATGCATGCTCAATAAAGATAGACACTTCTCACCTATATGCCCAAGTCACATATGTCAAAGACACATACTATCAGACAAATCAGATATACTGACTTCTAATTCCCAATTACATTGCTTACCAAAAAAAAATACAAAGGTTACCCTGTCGGTGACATTTCATCACCACCAAAGAACCATGAACAAACCGCAAGAACTCCACCCTCGGTGACAAACTTGTTATCGTTCGAGACATGTCTACCAAAAGAAATAAGATTTTTCTTGAGGTCGAAAACATGTCTGATATCAGCCAAAGTTTGCATAACTCCATCATGCATCCTTACCTTGATATACCTAATTCCAACAACTCGACATGCATCATTGCCTATCAACACAGAACAACTATATATATATGTTGCCTTCTAGGAAGAAAACCACTCCTTCTTTGGATACATATAGTAGGAGGATCCATAATCGAGAATACAATGGTCACTCATGTTGTCATATGCCACCAAAAAATAGATTTCGTCATTGTCGGCTTATGAATCATAGTTTACTTCATCACCTTCTCTATCTGTATTATTCTCTTCTTCTTTTTTTGCTCTTCTTCTTTGGACGAGGACACTTCTTTGAATAATGTCATTTCTCATTACAATTGAAGCACTTCACCTTCTCAATAGGTGTCTTAGACTTGGATCTTGACCTTCTACTGGAAGGTGTTATTATTTATCATCCCTCTTGCCATCAAACATTCAGCTTGGTCTCCACATTTTCCACTATTAAAAGACAAGCTTTGCACCTCATTAGATAATAAGGCACTCATAGCCTCTTCTACGAAAATTGATCCTTCATGTTTAGTAATGTTTGAATGAGATTCTCATAAGAATCGGGCAAAAAAAAATAGGATTATCGTCAAACGATCATTATCTTCATGTATGTCAACATCCTTCATGTCAAAAATAATTTGATTGAATTATATGATCTCAAATTAGCATACATTCCTCCATCACTAGTCTGTTGAGTGAATTTAACAAATAAAGTCAATTGGTAAGAGTTTTCGTCATATAGAGTAATTCTAACTTCAGCCAGAGCCCAATGGAGACGGTTTCTTCCTTCGTAGAGTACACGACATCACTTTCCAAACACAAACGAATAGCAGCACATGCTTCGAGATCCATGTCGTCCCAATCATCATCGGTCAAGTCAGCGAACTTAATGGACTTTTCTCGTAAAGTCTTATGAAGCTTTTGAGATATGAGAACGTCATTCATCTGGATTTTCCAAAAGCCAACTTCATTCTTTCCTTTGAACTTCTCAATTTTGTATTCCAACCTTGTTTGATGGAGCCATCTCAAGAATCTATCCAATTAACTTTCTCAGAGAACTTTGTCGGATACCTTGCTAGAATCCTAAAGCTTTTATACCAATTTGTTGGAGCATAGCAGAAATAATCCCAAGAAATCAAAGAACACTTCAGTGAAAATTTATAACCACAAAGACGAAAACTTACGTGGTTCGGCCAAGATGCCCACATCTACGGACGATGGTGATTCAGTTCCACTATGAAGAAGAAAAGGAATTATAATTTCCCTCTAAATATTTCCCTCTTTGATATCAAGAACTCTCTGCCATAAAAATAAAGTAGAAGAAAAAATCTATCTCAAATTATTGTGTTAAACTTATTCAACAATATTTGCTCTCTTGTGTTAACAACTTTCATTGAGCACAATTGATATATATATATATATATATATATATATATATATATATATATATATATATATATATAAATCCTTAGGGCTTTTGTATAGCATTTTATATGTATATATATGAAAATCTAATCTTATGTAGGGTTGTCAATATATGAAAATCCAGTATATAAAAATTCACATGGAAATCCAATTATATATATGCTCCAAGGTGGAAAATGGTCATGGGCATATTTTTGTCTAACATTTTACTTTAATTTTGTTAATCTAGTTCTTCTATCTTTCTTGTTTGACTAATTATTCCACATTATTTTCTTGACTATTTCTTGATTAACATAATTATTCAATATTTTTACTTGAATTTTTAATATTTTGTGTTTTTTATAAAAAAATTATGAAGACCCTTTTTTTAGATTGAGTCAATTGGTTTATTCTTTTTCTTCTTTTTTATTGTTATTTTCTCATATCAAGATTGATATTTTCTAACTTGAGCCATGTTTAATATAAAGCAAAAATAAACAACTTTAATAAAAATAATAATAAACTTAGGCTAAGAACAATAAACCTAATTTTGTTAGGGTCCAGTCTGGATTTTGCGAATTTTGGAGCCCAAATATGGTCAAATATTTGATTTGATATAATTTAGAAATCTACATTAAATATAAAATTTGATTAGATTTCAAATTGGTATCAAATAGTTAATTTGACCATATTTGGACGTCCATAATTGGTGTTGGACTATATTAGGTGAAATATGATTCTTATTTTAAGATTTTTTATTTAGAAAATCCTATTATGACCTAAATTATGATTTCTCATCCTATAAATATAAGAGGAGGGTGGAGGCACAAAGTATAGCACAAGTTGGAGATTCAGGGTGCTCGTCCACAGGAAATCTAAGAGAAAGTCCGTGCTTTGCTCTTAGGACTTCGTCATCCAAGACAGAAGGAAGAAAGAGATCAGATCGAGGAGTCATCGCCTTCGCTCAGGAAGATTGCTACGATTGCTGAGTGATTTCAATTATAATCACTTTCTTTTCTTCTTGAGTGTGGTGAGGGGGTTGAATCTATTAGGGAAAAGGGTTCAACATTAATTTTGTCAATCTTGTAATTTTACCTGAGTTATGAAGGTTAGAATTTGTCCAGGTGATATAGTCACCGCCATATATTTGTCTTTATCTGTGCTTGGTGTTCGTTAAACAGGGGTCTGTTATCTCAAGTGGGTTGGCCTAAAGTTTTTGCTTCGGGCACTCTTAGACATGGTATCAGAATGGTTGCAGGGCGTGTCTGATTTCCAATATCTGGTTCAGAGCCCTGGTCTGTTAGTCTGATACCAACATCTGGTATCAGAACTACTGGTTTTGGTTCTGGAAACTATGTCTACGGAGCAGATGAACACTCGTATAATCACTCTCACAAGGGGTAATTGGGCGATTTGGAAGCCAAGGATGGAGGATCTACTTTGGTGCAAGAACTTGCATGGTTCGTTGGAGGGCGACAACACTAAGCCATCGGACAAAGCTGCTGAAGACTGGAAACGACTGGATCGAAAGGCCGTTGGATTCATCCGCCGATGGCAGGACGACTCGGTGTTTTACCACGTGTCCATGAAGAGTTCGGTAAAAGCATTGTGGGAGATGCTGCATTCGTTGTACGAAAGAAAGACGGCTGGTAATAAGGCATTTCTGATTCGCCAACTAGTCGACTCGAAGTATACGGAGGGTACCCCAGTGGCACAACATCTGAACAAGGTTCAGGGTATTATCAATCAGTTGTCTGTGATGAAGATGGTGATTGATGATGAGCTTCAGGCCATTTTGCTTTTGAGTTCTCTGCCGGAAAGCTGGGAGACGCTGGTGGTGTCAGTGAGCAACTCCACGCCTGGTGGAGTTGATACGATGGAGGCAGTCAAAAATAGCTTGTTGAACGAGGAGATCTGGCGTAAGAAAGTGGAATCGTCGCAGGAGTCCACTATGGTGGCTTCCTATGGGAAGGAAAGACCCAAGTCACAGGCAAGGACGGGGGGAGTTCTCGGGATCATGCGATTGTGGACCGCAAGAAGGGATGCTATCACTATGGCGAAAGGGATCATATCAAGAGGAACTGCATGAAGGCTAAAGGCAAGGATGATCAGGAGGATCTCACGGCTATAGAAGATCTCATCATCGTAGAAATCGACGCAGAGGAACCTTGTGGCATGTGTCATGATGGCGATTGGGTCATGGATACGGGGGCGTCGTATCGTGCCACTTCATATAGGAGGATCTTCACGTCATACCGCGACGGCAGGTTTGGACTTGTGAATATGGGCAACAAGGGGACGGCTGCAGTGTAGGCATCGGTGATGTGCACTTGACAATGGAGCTTGGTGAGAAGCTCGTTCTCAAGGATGTGCGACATGTACCGAGTTTGCTACAACTTGGTTTCGGTAGGGAGGTTGGCGGATGATGGCTGTCGCAGTTTATTTAGGGATAAAGATTGGATGCTTACGAAGGGTTCCTAATAGCTGGCTGGAGAAGATTTGTGTTATGGCATGTACAGGCTCAAGCCGTTGAGTTGTACAGGCAAGCCATAGACATCGGATGGAGGCTCGAGTGGTATTCGACAGGAGTTGGATCATAGGAAACTTGTTGATGAGGGACTTTGAGATACTTTGAGGATTAATAAGGATTCGGTTCGTCGAGACAAAGCGACAAATGGTAATGAGCCAAAGATTGAGGGTCAGTATGTCGGTCCCATGACAGCTGGTTAGTCTCCAAGTGGGGGTTACTTCACGAATCCGGTTTTGGCGACGGGTGGTTTGCCAAAGCTTTACTAAGCGACATTGGTTTCAGCAGTTCGAGGTCAGGGAGGTGATTAAGGTTTGCAGCAAACTCAATCTGAGGCGGCAGAGTCACCATTCACACAGTTTCGGGGGAGCTGTGGGTCATCGACGACATGCACAGTGCATGATGTTCTGCTCGAGGACGCATGCGTATAGGGGAACTTCAAGTTCGAACAAGAAGGTGGGCAGATTCAGGAGTTCGAATCTCGGGAGAATCGCACCCTCCGCTTGGTTGGGCCAACCAAGGAGGAAGAAGCTCGTCGGAACGTTAACATATTTCGGTGGAACACGAAAGTCGGGACATGCAGCCAAGACTCACGGTGAGGCTGATAGTCAGGGACTTTGGTCTCAGCCGTGTCATTGATGTCGGCAGGATCTCAGTGGTATAGAAGGTGCTACGCATGGCAGCTAGTGTCGACGTGACGGTCGAGGAGCTGGAGACGAAAGAAGATTCAAAGCAACTCAGGGGATCGGAGATCGGTGGCATAGGGGAGCAGGAACTCTGTCGCGGGACGACAGGCATGAAGTCCAGTTAAGAAGCCATGGTGTCAACACCCTCTCATCAGACTGGGGGGAGATTGTTAGGGTCCAGTCTAGATTTGGTGAATTTTGGAGCCCAAATATGGTCAAATATTTGATTTGATATAATTTAAAAATCAACATTAAATGTAAGATTTGATTAGATTTCAAATTTGTATCAAATATTTAATTTGATCATATTTGGACGTCCATAACTGGTGTTAGACTATTTTAGGTGAAATATGATTCTTATTTTAAGATTTTCTATTTAGGAAATCCTATTATGACCTAAAATAGGATTTCTCATCCTATAAATATAGGAGGAGGGTGGAGGCACAAAGTATAGAACAAGTTGGAGATTCGGGGTGCTCGTCCACAGAAAATCTAAGAGAAAGTCGGTACTTTGCTCTTAGGACTTCGTCATCCAAGACAGAAGGAAGAAAGAGATCTGATCGAGGAGTCGTTGCCTTCGCCCAGGAAGATTGCTACGGATAGGTGAGTGATTTCAATTGTAATCTTTCTTTTTTTTTAGTGTGGTGAGGGGTTTGAATCTATTAGGGCAAAGGGTTCAACGTTGATTTTGTCAATTTTGTAATTTCATCTGAGTTATAAAGGTTGTGATTTATCCAGGTGACATAGTCACCGCCATATACTTATCCTTATCTGTGCTTGGTGTTCGTTAGACAGGGGTTGGTTATCTCAGGTGGATTGGCCTAAAGTTTTTGCTATGGGCACTCTCAAACACAGTGTCAAAACACTTGTAGGACGTGTACGATTCCCAACAATTTTTCTACAACTTGACTTGTAGGTTTCGTACTGAATGAATATAAATCTATAATAGTGTAACTGTGTGAGATACCTGAAAAACATAATTTTAATATACTAATTTATGAAATTAGTAAGATAAAAGAAATTGTTAGTGCAAAAAAACTATTGGTACTAAAATATATAAATTGCATATATCGAGGACTTCGAATTTGTTCTATAGTTTAAGAACAAACTGTAAAGAAATCAATAATAAAAGAAATGCTAGAGAGTTAGAGAGTTGCACTAAAGACTTTGAGGGAGAAGGTAGAGTTTCCTAGAGTTTTTTTTTCTTACAAATTGTCAAGAGTTTGCTCTGTTACAGAAAGAGAGAGAATAAAGGAGAAATCTCTGCTGTAAAGAACAAGAGAGAGAATAAGGGATAGATTTGGATTTTGGATAGAGAATTATTATGTTATTTAAAGAGTTAAATTGCTAATTAAAGGATGAATCGAGGAGATTTGGTTGGTTGATTTTCTTGATTAATGGATATTTACCAAATTTAATTATATTAGAACTATATTGATGGGAAATTAAAGTAACAGAAAATTTACTTACCGATAAAAAAATTATAATAATTAAATACAACGATATAAATTTGATAAATTTACAAACGACGATAGCAATCGCCAGTTGAACTGGCAAAATTTTGAAAAACTGGTTGGCAAAAATCCGACCTGTATTAAAAAAAAAAAAATCCAATTTTCGCCAACAGATTTGGCGAAAATCAGAGAAAAAAAAAAAGTCAAAAAAAAAAAAAATCAAAAGTCAAAATTTTGCCAACTTGGTTGGCGAAAATTTGGTTTCCCAAATTTCGAAAATAGGAAAAAGTTGGTTTATTTTTTTTGGGGTTGTTGGTTCGGTTCGGTTTGTTTGTGTAGTGGTTGGTTCGGTTCGGTTTAGCCTTAGTTATTTGGTTTTTGTTTGGTTCACTTGGTTTTGCTTGGTTCACTTGGTTTTTGTTTGGTTTTTGCTTGGTTCAACTTGGAAAAAAATGGGTTCACCATATTTTCGCCAACTTGGAAAAAATAGGGAAAAGTTGGTTTATTTTTTTCGTCAACTGGGTTTTTTTAGTCGTTGTAAAAATTTAGCCGTTGTAAAAATTTATACGTTAAAATATGAACGTTACTATGACATAGTTACTATTAACATATCTGTAACTATGACAGAGTGAGTACTATTAACATACCTATAAAAAAAACAAAAAAACCACAAAGAAAAAAAAACCAAAACAAATAAACCCCTACAAAAATAACCCAAAAAACCAAAAATAAAACCAAAACAAATAAACCCTAAAAAACCCAAAAAAAAAAACCAAATAAATTAAACCAACTTTTCCCTATTTTTCCCAAGTTGGCGAAAATATGTTGAACCGATTTTTTTCCAAGTTGAACAAAGCAAAAACCAAACAAAAACCAAGTGAACCAAGCAAAACCAAGTGAACCAAACAAAAACCAAATAACTAAAGCTAAACCGAACCGAAGTAACCACTACACAAACAAACCGAACCGAACCAACAACAACAAAAAACCAACTTTTTTCTATTTTCGCCAACAGACCCAAATTTTCGCCAACCAAGTAGACAAAATTTTGATTTCTGATTTAAAAAAAAAATTTGATTTTTTTTTTATTTTGTTGTCTTTTGGATTTTCGCCAACTCCTTTGTCGAAAATTAGATTTTTTTTTTTTTTAATACAGGTCGGATTTTGGTCGGCTTTTCGCCAACTGGGTTGGCGAAAATCCAGTTTTTCAAATTTTTGCCAGTTCAACTGGCGATTCCTATCGTCTTTTGTAAATTTATCAAACTTATATCGTTATATTTAATTATTATAATTTTTTTATCGGTACAGTAAATTTTCTGTTAAAATAATTTTAAAATTTATTATTAAGTAATGGATACTAAAAAATTTGGTTCTTACAGTGTCATTGGACCAATACATAGATGACTACGTATGACCCCAGCTCGTACCTTTTCTTGAAGTAGGAGGCCCAAAAGATTGTTGGACCAGCCTAGTTTACATTCGTTACATATTTGAAACTACTACTTGATTTTTTTTTTTTTTTTTTTTTTTGGCGATGTCCGACAATACGTACAAAACTTTATGCATGATGTGTTACATGCCATTTGGGTCCACTGTCCCACACCTCCCCGCGGTTTGATTCCGAGACCATCCGCCTAGCCAGAGAGATTATATCTCATCACGGACCACATGAGCCAGTTGAGTTCGATATTTCTTTATTATAAAGACGCATTTGTTTCTTGATTTTATAGTTCAGACATGCAAGGGCAAGGGCTGATGCAGCTTTGGGCATGTTCGGTAAACAAGAACTAGGGCTGGATTTGGTCCAAATTTTGGATTTTACAGGATTTTGGGGTTGGATCTGGTGATCCACCGTTTGGTTGGATGGAAAAAGGGAAACTTAATTTTGCTTCGAAAAATGTGTTGTAGTTCCTGTCCCCCTTCCTTTCTCCGGTCCCACATTCACTCTTCTTCACAGGATGTGGAGGATTTTGAGGTTGGATTTGCAAAAAAAAAGAAAAAAAAAAAAGAAAAAAGAAAATGAAAGGACTAGTCGCGATCTCTACGGCCGTAGCCGCTTCGACGACGACCATTTAGCTATGAATTTTTTTTTTTTTTTGGTAACTCATGATCTGTCGATTGTTTTTTCTTTATTGAGATTGGTAAAGAGTTGAAGTTGGGAACCAAAGCATTTTTTTTTCCAACATTTAAGAGATTCATATACCCCAGAAAATTTGGCAGATTGACAGGGAGGTTCGGGAAGTAGCGCGTACCAGCATTCACTGGTGGAAGGACTGACAGCAGCGAGAGCATCATAGTTGACATGGTCGGAACGTCAGTCCCAATATCATTTTCTACTCTTTCCCTATTTGACTCTATCCCGCTCCTGACTCCGCTTCTGACTTGTGCATGGCAGGCTGGTGGGAGAGTTTAGATGTGTCACATACATAAACAGAAAATATCTACTGAAGCAAGGAAAATCGAACAGCAATGAGATCCTCAGTTGGATTGGATTGGAGTACTTTACGCCATCCAATAATTTTGAAGGTCCTTAGCCCTACTCCAAAAAGCCACCAATAACAAACAAGAGCTTCAAGGCAACAAAGACAATCCCCAAACTCAATCTGCTATTTTGGTGCCACACATTCAAAGTTGTGCTTTTGCTATAGAACTTTCCTTCATCATTGCGTCCACATGTTGCAAGTGTGGGTACTAGATCTTTCTAGCTGGATGGTGTTTGGGTGCTGTAAAACCCAAATAAGTTGCTAAACAACTTTACTGTTACTTCTACTGAAGACTAAGGGTGTGTAATGGGCCGGGCCGGATTTCGGGCCGACCGGCCCATCTTGCACCTTGACTGAAGACCTGTTTGGCTCATGAAATTTAGGTAAAAACTTTGGGTTATGTACACTAACTACCTCTAAGTTTTTTGTGTATAATACTGGGTATCCTTTCTTTTAAATAAATTACACTTACCACTCCCCTTTTTAGAAAATAAAAATAAAAATAGGGGTATTTAGTGTTGTAAGTCCCCTGATTTTCAGGAATTATTAATTTGGACTTTTCACAATTTTCTGGATCTTCGGAATTTTTTCTGTAATTAAAACCTAGGCTCTTGATAATTAAATGATTTTTATTTGCTGTTAATTATTATTAAAATATTATAAAAAATAATATTTTTGTGTGTAAAATGAAAAACTGGACTTAGGGTAATTTTTCTGGAATTTATTGGACCCCGGACCTATTTTTAATCACCTAAAAACTATTTATTTATTTATTGTATTATTTAAATTAACAAAGCCCTAAACCTAAACACTAGGCCAGCCCAAACCCTAGCCCGGCCCGTTGGGCTATCGGGTCGGGTCGGTCAGACCCGAACCCGCCCGCGAATTCGACCCGCTACCCTCTTCTCTCCCCACGACCAGCTCCCGCAGCCCGCTTCCCGCGCCGCCCCGCCCGGCCGCCCGCGCGCTCCGCTCGGCCCACGTCCCCGCACCGGCTGCCGCGTCCCCCGCCTCACCCGGCCACCCCGCTCCCCTATTTAAACCCCTCGACGACCTCGACTCCAGCCACCTTCCTCCCAGCGCTCCCCCTCCGGCGCCTCGACCCTCCACCGCGCTGACCTCCGACGACGTCGCCCCCGCCACGCCGCGACGCCGCTCCCCTCTCCTCCTCCTTCCTCCTCCCCCTCAGCCGCAGCGGCCAACCCCCAACCCCGATCCAGCCCACCA
Source organism: Iris macrosiphon (assembly GCA_036927795.1). Classification (NCBI taxonomy): domain Eukaryota; kingdom Viridiplantae; phylum Streptophyta; class Magnoliopsida; order Asparagales; family Iridaceae; genus Iris; species Iris macrosiphon. The sequence continues at coordinate 133,636,086 of JAYESA010000018.1, read as the reverse complement.
GCCCCTGTCGGCCCGTCCCCCGCCCGCTCCGGCGCGCCGCCACTGCCGGCCTGCGCCGCCACCCTCGCTAGCGCCGCCCCGCTGCCCTGGCCCCCTCCGGCCCGCCTCCGGCCGCCTGAGCTCCACAAAACCCTAACCCTAGGTTTTGGGTCGTGTCGGACACGTGTAGGACACGGTGTATTTCGGGTTTTTTGAACCCTATTCAGGTACGCGTATCTCCCTGCTACTTTACCCGTTTTCGATTCCGTCGGTTGCGTTGCGTAGCCTGCATGACCCCCTCGGTGCCCGTGCAACCCGCTCGGGACATCGCGTCCTGTGGTGATCGCGAACCGCGATCCAAAAACAGGAAAAATAACGCCCTGATTCACCCCGGAACTGAGTACGCCCCGCCAAACGATACGACTTGGTCGCGCGTGGTCTTCACCGATACGTGCGCGTCGTTGATACGGACATGTGAAATTTTGCAGAAGTCGATTCGGGTTTGCGTGCACACCGGAATCAACGCGTATCCGCGGACACCGTCCCGTATCCGCCCTTTCTGGAATGTGCTCTAACTTTGTGTACACACGTTAGATCGAAACGAAACTTGCGTCATCGGACTCGTAGCAATACGCTGGTCCTGTGACCCAAGTTGGGTTCAATTCTGAGAACGTTGACGAAATCGCGTGTCGTGGGCCCTATAGGCTCCACTTGACGGGCGATTTTGTGACCGGCTCATCGGAATCCAATTATGGAAGTTCCGTTGGGTTCGTATCATCGTTCCTGACCTGTTGACACTAAGTTAGATAGATTTGGAGACCTTTGTACCTGACACGTTTTTCGGTGCAAAGCGGGCCCACATGTGGACCCCATTTTGACCCGAAATAGCCTTTTTGCCCTTGTCTCCAAATTGGACTCAAGGACAGGCGTTTCTAACTGATTGATATTTTCTGAATCTAATGGTGATGTTTATTTCAGCAACCGGAGTATTGCTTGCAAATCCCGCTGAAGTCAGAGCCACAATTTGAGCCGGAACCACAGGCAAGTGTACCTTGCCAACTTTGCAGTCTTGATACATATTTTCCTTGATTCATTTATATTGTTGTGTATGCTTGACCCATGACCGAGTGACTTTACTTAGCGTCCGATTACTAGTCGGGTGCCAACCCCGTACGCGGAGTTGTGTAACGTCACATAGACATGGATACCGAGACCCGATATTTCTCGTACTTGTCTTATCAAGTACATCATAACCCAGGACACCTGACACTATTCATGAGACAGAGTCTTCCTAAGACATTCATGGTGATTCTGTATAGGATATAGGACTTGACAGAGACATTGTATTTAAAGATACTATATGACTTGTTGCATTAGCTATGATCCCGCTTGACATGGACATGAGACGTTATGGTCATGATATGCGTGGTTACATTGGGTGGGGAGAGACACACAGACTACAGATTGATTATATATATTATGCCGGCATCGTAGTCTCCCATTGTGAGCTAGACAACCACATGATATTACTGCTACCGGCTCCCCGACACAGAGCTTGTAGCGGCTTCAGCCTGAGTTCTAGTGATGCTCTCAACTTGTATTTATCACTTAACTGGTTACATAGTTTACCCTATTGTTTCATTTATTTTCTGTACTGCATGATTATGGCTTGAGCTTTCTTGTACCTTGCTATGTCCCCTGAGGACCTGGATCCGGATTATGTCCCCAGGTATAGCCGAAGAGATCCATCCAGAGATACACCGTACAAGAGCACTTCCAGGAGCTGTACCAGGACCTGAGGACAAAATCGCACAAGAGGACTTCTCCTGAGCATTGGCTGTATATAGTCAGTTATTTCTGTTTCTATTTCCAGTTCCTTTATTACCTGTCTATTTGCTTGATGTATCAGACTTGTTCTCGGATTGTTCACCGAGACACTTTTATTGAGATTGTTAGTTTACATTATTTGCATTTAATCTGGCATTTAATCTGTGATTATCTGTTGTGGATGAGATTAGAATAACCTGGGACTTGTAATAATTGTTCTATTTATTGTTAGACTACAGCTTAAGCATGCCCTGATGGATCCATTAAATTGGGTTGTCCATCGGTGCGTGCTGCTGGCCATTGCCACGTGTCCAGTTTCCTCGATATTTTGGGACTGGGGCGTGACATAGTTTTTGTGGTGGCCCATGCAGGTCAACGACTAAATTGTTCGGTTTCAACTTAGGGACCGAACAGGCCTGCAATAAAATAGGATAAGTTTTAGGATCTCATCCACTTGCTTGAATCGTTCTTGACATCTATCTCGAATTCGAATTAATTTCTTGACTTGCATCCTGCCTTGATTCCTGTGCGCCTCTTATCGTTTATTTTGGATGCAGAGTAATGGATCTACCAGCAAGCGACGAGATTCCTACAGGATCACCACAAGATGCTGTGATAAACCAACAAGCTCTATCAGCACCCGAACCGAGACCACCCTTGGTACCACAAGCTGCACTCTTCCAACAGGCCCAACAGCAGCAGAGGAATCCACCACAAGGACGCGGACAAGCTTTCGCGATGACCATAGAGAACGCGCAGACTCGTGGAGTAGCTAATGTGCGTAAGTGATTTGTAGCTGTCGTTTCTAGTCTTGTTTTAGCTCGTGCCTATTTGGTTCGTGACCTCAGCCCCAACCTAGTAATTTTGAACTTGCTAATAACCTGGTATGCTTTTATATTTGATAACTGTAGAGATTGTAGAGTCTTTTGTTATTGTACTTATTGTGTGTTGTTTTGTGAACTTGAATAATTTGTACCTCCTTTCATCATCTAGCGCACTTAATTTTGCTGTACTTGACTTATGCTGCTATTCTATAGCCTAGTTTTGCAAGCTTACTTTTTATCGGACTTGTTCATGACATATGTGTTATTGGGGCCTGATCAACCCCACTAATACAAGTGTCTATTCAGAATTAGTGTATTACGGTCTGATCAACCTTAGTGCATTTTGGTTCGCACTTCGCACGACTACTTTACGTGGATTGAGATATATAGTTGGCTAGTATACTTGCCCTCTAGATATGTCCGAGCATATCGTATCAGTTACATAACTGTACTAATACGAGCATGCGAACAAAAGATTACCATAGTAGGATTTCAATCCACAACTGCTTGACAATTCCCATTTGAATTCTTTAAACGTCTTGATCCCGATACTTCTATTCTATCACCTCACCCTTGAACTCTTTATTATTGATCTTCGTCTTCCCTTATTTCGGAAAGACAAAATCTCGTGCTTGGTATAAGTTTGATATATAGACAGTACTAGATATACCCCACAGGTCGGTCGCATTGATGATGACCTTTTTTTATATGATTAAGGGAATACCATAGGTGATGTGTTTGGTGTTAAAGACTTAAGGATTCAATACCATGATTAAATAAGTTGGGACATAGCTTTATTAGATGTATAGCCTTAAATGATAGATGGGTAAATTCTAAGTTGGGTAGAGACCGCAATATTCACTTGAGAGGAATCCTTAGACTGTAATCAAGTGAGATTGGATAGAGAGAACCCTACCATATTTTAATTTCGAGGACAAAATTTTTATAAGTTGGGTAGATTGTAAGCCCCCTGATTTTCAGGAATTATTAATTTAGACATTTCACAATTTTCTGGATCTTCGAAATTTTTTCTGTAATTAAAACCTAGGCTCTTAATAATTAAATAATTTTTATTTGCTATTAATTACTATTAAAATATTATAAAAATAATATTTTTGTGTGTAAAATGAAAAACTGGACTTAGGGTAATTTTTCTGGAATTTATTGGGCCCCGGACCTATTTTTAATCACCTAAAAACTATTTATTTATTTATTTTATTATTTAAATTGACAAAGCCCTAAACCTAAACCCTAGGCCCAACCCAAACCCTAGCCCGGCCCGTTGGGCTATCGGGTCGGGTCGGGTCGGTCAGACCCGAACCCGCCCGCGAATTCGACCAGCTACCCGCTTCTCTCCCCACGACCAGCTCCCGCAGCCCGCTTCCCGCGCCGCCCCGCCCGGCCGCTCGCCCGCTCCGCTCGGCCCACGTCCCCGCACCGGGTGCCGCGTCCCCCGCCTCACCCGGCCACCCCGCTCCCCTATTTAAACCCCTCGACGACCCCGACTCCGGCCACCTTCCTCCCAGCGCTCCCCCTCCGGCGCCTCGACCCTCCACCGCGCTGCCCTCCGACGATGTCGCCCCCGCCACGCCGCGACGCCGCTCCCCTCTCCTCCTCCCCCTCAGCCGCAGCGTCCAACCCCCGACCCCGATCCAACCCAGCAGCCCCTGCCGGCCCGTCCCCCGCCCGCTCCTGCGCGACGCCGCTGCCGGCCTGCGCCGCCACCCTCGCCAGCGCCGCCCCGCTGCCCTGGCCCCCTCCGGCCCGCCTCCGGCCGCCTGAGCTCCATAGAACCCTAACCCTAGGTTTTGGGTCGTGTCGAACACGTGTCGGACACGGTGTATTTCAGGTTTTTCGAACCCTGTTCAGGTACGCGTATCTCCCTGCTCGTTTACCCATTTTCGATTCCGTCAGTTGCGTTACGTAGCCTGCATGACCCCCTCGGTGCCCGTGCAACCCGCTCGGGACATCGCGTCCTGTGGTGATCGCGAACCGCGATCCAAAAACAGGAAAAACAACGCCCTGATTCACCCCGGAACTGAGTACGCCCCGCCAAACGGGACGACTTGGTCGCGCGCGGTCTTCACCGATACGTGCGCATCGTTGATACGGACATGTGGGATTTCATAGAAGTCGATTCGGGTGTGCGTGCACACCGGAATCAACGCGTATCCGCGGACACCGTCCCGTATCCGCCCTTTCTGGAACGTGCTCTAACTTTGTGTACACATGTCAGATCGAAATGAAACTTACGCCATCGGACTCGTAGCAATATGCTGGTCCTGTGACCCAAGTTTGGTTCGATTCTGAGAACGTTGACGAAATCGCGTGTCGTGGGCCCCACAAGCTCCACTTGACGGGCGATTTTGTGACCGGCTCATTGAAATCCAATTCTAGAAGTTCCGTTGGGTTCGTATCATCGTTCCTGACCTGTTGACACTAAGTTGGATAGATTTGGAGACCTTTGTACCTGACACACTTTTCGGTGCAAAGCGGGCCCACATGTGGACCCCGTTTTGACCCGAAATGGCCTTTTTGTCCTTGTCTCCAAATTGGACTCAAGGACAGGTGTTTCTAGCTGATTGATATTTTTTGAATCTAATGGTGATATTTATTTCAGCAACCGGAGTACTGCTTGCAAATCCCGCTGAAGTCAGAGCCACAATTGGAGCCGGAACCACAGGCAAGTGTACCTTGCCAACTTTGCAGTCTTGATACATATTTTCCTTGATTCATTTATATTGTTGTGCATGCTTGACCCAGGACCGAGTGACTTTACTTAGCGTCCGATTACTAGTCGAGTGCCAACCCCGTACGTGGAGTTGTGTAACGTCACATAGACATGGATACCGAGACCCAATATTTCTCGTACTTGTCTTATCAAGTACATCATAACCCAGGACACCTGACACTATTCATGAGACAGAGTCTTCCTAAGACATTCATGGTGATTCTGTATAGGATACAGGACTTGACAGAGATATTGTATTTAAAGATACTATATGACTTGTAGCATTAGCTATGATCCCGCTTGACATGGACATGAGACGTTATGGTCATGATATGCGTAGTTACATTGGGTGGGAAGAGACACACAGGCTACAGGTTGATTATATATATTATGCCGGCGTCGTAGTCTTCCATTGTGAGCTAGACAACCACATGATATTACTGCTACCGGCTCCCCGACACAGAGCTTGTAGCGGCTTCAGCCTGAGTTCTAGTGATGCTCTCAACTTGCATTTATCACTTAGCTGGTTACATAGTTTACCCTATTGTTTCATTTATTTCCTGCACTGCATGATTATGGCTTGAGCTTTCTTGTACCTTGTTATGTCCCCTGAGGACCTGGATCCGGATTATGTCCCCAGGTATAGCCGAAGAGATCCATCCAGAGATACACCGTACAGGAGCACTTCCAGGAGCTGTACCAGGACCTGAGGACGAAATCGCACAAGAGGACTTCTCTTGAGCATTGGCTGTATATAGTCAGTTATTTCTGTTTCTGTTTCTATTTCCAGTTCCTTTATTTCCTGTCTATTTGCTTGATGTATCAGACTTGTTCTCGGATTGTTCACCGAGACACTTTTATTGAGATTGTTAGTTTACATTATTTGCATTTATTCTGGCATTTAATCTGTGATTATCTGTTGTGGATGAGATTAGAATAACATGGGACTTGTAATAATTGTTCTATTTATTGTTAGACTACAGCTTAAGCATGCCCTGATGGATCCATTAAATTGGGTTGTCCATCGGTGCGTGCTGCTGGCCATAGCCACGTGTCCAGTTTCCTCGATATTTTGGGACTGGGGCGTGACAAGTGTTATAATTTATTATTTTTATCTTAAAATAAGGGTACCACTTGTAATAAATCAAAAAAGTAGGGACGGTCAGTGTAATTAGTTTAAAAGTAAGATTACTTCGTGTAATAAATATAAAACATAGGGATAGTTAATGTAAATAAGCAAAAAACTTTTGAAGAAATTACATTTACAGAACTTGTGTGAGTTCTTCTAAGTTTTTTTTTTTTTTTAAGTATAAAAAATTTGAGAGGTTGGGAGGATAAGAACATATCCTACGTGGACCTTTAGGCTGCGTGTGGTTAGTAGTTATAACTCAGATTTCTGAGTTATAATGTAGAACATGACCATAAATAATGTTTGGCTTCATCATTTCAGAATGTATCTCCAATTTTTTTTTCAAAATCTAGCTTTATAACTCTGTTTTCGAAGAGCAGCCTAAAAGATGTTTTAGAATTTTTTTTGTTTTGTTTTTTACAATGTTTGGCGGGCCCCTCCCTCCCATGCCCCCCACCCCTCTCTCTCTCTCCTCATTTTCTAATGTTTTCTGGAGAGGAGACTGTTCTCTCTTCCTCACCATTAATGGCACCCATGAATATCTACACATAACCCACCACCACCAACACTCCCTTCGTCGACATGAGCATCTCGACTCCTCCGGCGCCTCCCTTCGTCGACCTCGACTCCTCTAGCACCTTTACTCGGCTTCGTCGTCGAGAATGGAGGAGCTTCATCGATTTGACGATTTGAGAATTTCCTCGGCTTCGTCGTCGAGAACGAAGGAGCTTCGCCATCGAGGACCAGGAGTTCCCTCATGCGGCTTCCTCCGCCGCTCCTCCCACCTTGAAGAGTCGGTGGCATTCTGAGATAAGCCCCACCCCCCCCCCCGACTTCCGAGCCAGCGGCGTTTCAATTTTACGATTTAGGGTTTTCTCTATGGATGTCGAGGTTCTTGGAAGTCGGGCTCGTCGTCGATGGTGGTGGGAGCTCGGCTGCCTCGAGCTATGAGCACGTCGTCCTCGACTGGACTCGAGGACAATTCGACGACTTGACTCGAGCTACCGGACAGCCTCGAGCTCGTCGATGTCGAGGGACACAGTTGATGGGATACATGACACAAAGATGGACACAGTAGACTCAGGACACAGATGGACACGGTGGATAGAGACACATTTGGACGCGAATGGGCACAGTTAAAAGAATTATTTTCTAAATTTTTTTACCAAACATAATTTATAATTTATGTGTTTTAAAATAAATTTTTAGACGAAAGTAACAAAATGTAAAGTCAAAATTTTTATACTGAGAAAACAATTTTATAACTTACATTCTGAAAACTGTTTTCAGAAACAAAAAAATCAGAAAGCCTATCCAAATAGACCCTTAGGTTCTCAGGTTCTCTTGCCAATTTTGAAGTAAAAAAAATTGAAATAGAAAAGTAAAAGTAGATCCCAACATCCAAATATTTGAGAACTTTAGGTTAACAACTCAGTTTTGAAATATAGAGAAAACTTTAATTTCTTTATATGTAAAAAAATATGAGAAGGCTTGGTAGAAAGTCATGACATCGTCCTTTAACCCAGCCGATATGGGCTAAAGTGAGATGTACAATAATAATTAGCTGATAATTACAAGATTACAAATCAACATTTTTTTCTCAAGTTGGTGCATAGATATTGTACATGTCCAACTTGTCTAAAAACTTGAGAATTTTCTGACTCGATACGGCTTTGGTGAGAATGACTGTCACTTGATCGTATGTTTTGTTAGTTGGTACATCGATTATTTTGTCCTTCCGTTATTTTTGAATAAAAAATTCAAATCTCAACATGCTTGGTTCTCTCATGTTGAACTATATTGTGTGCAATATTGCGAGCAACTTTATTATCACAACAGAATTGCACAGGTGAACTATGTCTAACTTTCAAATCTTATCATAGAAGGTTAAGCCCATAAAATCTCACAAATATTTTGTACCATACTCTGTATTCAACTTTACACTCAATCTTGCGACAACATTATTCTTTTTTACTTCTCCAATTAACAATGTTCCCAACAACAAGTATGAAGTAATCGGACGTCGAACGTCTATCTTCACTTGACTGTGCCCAGTCTATATCGGTATAACCTTCAATTCTTATATTACCATTCCTCATGAATAAAAAAATTTGTCCGGACTTCTCTTTAAATATTTCAATATCCCCATGATTGCATTCATGTGTTGTTCTCCTAGATCATACATGTATTAACTAACTACACTCAGGACATGAGAAAGATAAGGCCTAGTATGCACCAAATACATTAATCGCCTACCAATCTCTAATATCTTCTTTTGTCAATTGGTATCTAGTTAGGATCAGTACTAAGTTTTAGTCCCTCTTCTTGTTGCTGTTAGGTAGGGTTCCTAACCTATATGAAGAACACCCAGAAGTGCAATGATCATCATTCGTGTGTCGGAGAAGCTTGGGGAGTCGAAGGTGACAAAGGAGACTCAATTTGAGTGTGTATCGAAGAATTTGAAAAAATAGTATCAAAGTCTGCGGTATACTGCTACCGGTGATATGTGTTTTTCTTCCAAGACAGTTTTGATTTGAAGTGGCTATTTTTGGTATACCGTCGATATACTGTCACTATATCGGTATCGGGGCTGAAGGTCAAAATTATGTGTTTTATTAACACTGGTAAATTATATTGTAATCAATGATCCAGATCTTTTTGCGATTATGAGGCTTTAAATAGAAATTTTCTAACCCTAATCCATCCAAGTTAATCAAAGAAGAGAGTTTCTCAAGGTTGTAATAATCTAAGGAGAGGAAGAGGGATTCTGAGTTTTGGGGGTTGATTTGAAGAGACGGCTTCGAGGAGTTCTATAATAGTTTTTTCTCATCATCTTATCTTTGGTAATCTTCTTTATATTTGTTGTAATCTATTTCCATATAGTTGAAGTATTGCGATAATCCATGTGGATCTGTAGAGGAGTTTGTAAAGGGGTCATTGTACTTTCCTTTATTCCATCAGTGGAGATTTTTATGGGTTGGACTTTGATCGTCCCATAGTTTTATTCTACGTAATTATTGTTGCATTTGCGTTGTGCTTATTGTAGTTTTGGCATATTTGGTTTTGTGCAATTTTTTTTGGTCCACACAAAGTCCTATCAATTTGGATGAACGATTTTTCATTTTTGTTTCCTAACAGACTAGTATCAGAGCAGTGGTTGCTAGGTGGCAAGAGTTGAGAGCAAAATTAAGTAGAAAAGATGGATACGAAGCCACTATGCATGATAAACCTAAACAGTTCCAACTATCACTATTGGCAGAAAAAGATAAAATATTTGTTGTTCGTCAAGAAGCTGCATCTTTCAAGATATGCTTCCAAAAAATACAGCGAGAAATTCGATGAGGACTAAAATTTCGAGTATATACAGGTGTGTGGGTATATAAGGTAGTTTGTGGACGAAAATGTATAAATCACATCGCCAAGATTGAGCACGCAAAGACATTATTGGAGAAGTTGGAATCTTTGTATGCGAAGAAGACTGGCGTAAACAAATTATTTTTGGTCCAATAAATGATGGGTCTTGGATACAAGGATGGTTTGTCCATTACTAATCACTTGAGTGAGTTCCAAGGCATGGTTGACCAGTAATCCTATATGGGAGTAAAGTTCGACGATGAGGTACATAATCTTTGGCTACTATATACTATGCTAGACTCATAGGAGATCGTACACTTGTCTGTGATCACTTCTGCTATAGAAGGCATAATTAGTCTAGAATTTGCCAAAAGTGGGGGTGTTAAATGAAGAGATGCGAAGGAAATTTTAAGGCACTTCATCTACATCTTATTCAAAGACAGTAGTTTCAGAGAGCCAAGACAAAAGTAAAGCAAAGGTCCAAGTGGTAGCAGGGACGAGAGCAAAAAGAATTCCATGAGTAGGTACGAGGACTCCTAATGTTATCATTATGGCATGAAGTACCACATCAATCAAAATTGTTTTTCTTAGAAGAGAAAGAAGAAGGACGATAAAGGAAAGCAAAGTGAAAACAAAACAACGCCTATCTCAGCACATGGAGGCGACATCATTATTGTAACTAATAAAGTTATCATGAACCTCGCACATGTGATGATAATTCTTGTATGTGGACTCAGGGGCTTCAGTATAGTTATCCTACAATAGTGCATTGTTTGCCATATACACAACAAGAGACTGTAGAGTATTAAAGATGAACAAGGAAAATGTGTTGAAGTCTGTAGTTATAGGAGATGTGCATTTGAAGATAAATATGAGAATAACTCTTATGCTCAAAGGTGTTTCTCATGTCTCTGATATCCGTTTCAACCTGGTTTTGATTGAAGGTTGGATGAGGTGGGATTATTCAATCTCTTTAGAAATGATCAAGTGGAAGCTTTCCAAAGATTCGAAGGTGGTTGTTCAAGGAAGCAAAAAAGTATGTTCTCTACTAAATAGAATGAAGTGCACAGCGGGTACATTAGGTAAACGCAGCCAATGATTCGTCTATCGAGCTATAGGATATGAGGTTTGACTATATCAATGAGAAAAAAATGTGCTACTTACTGAGCATAAAGGTGATTCCAGAGATAAAGTCTACAAAATTGGGGAGGTGCATATACTACACGGCAGGAAAGCAGCATAGGTTGTCTTTCCAAAGTCATCCATCTTCAAGGAAGTTAATATTTCTCAAGTTGAATCACTCGAACTTTGGCGATCCAATGAAGGTAAAATTTATTGGTGGTGCTTCTTATTTTGTAACTTTTATTGATGATTATTATAAGAAATTTTGCGTATGTGCTTTTAATACCAAGGATTAGGTGTTGTCTATTTACAAGGAATTTTAGGCCTTAGTTGAAAGGAAGATAGGCTAGAAGTTGAAATATGTTCGGTCCGACAATAGCGGTAAATACATTGGTCTTTTTGATACTTATTACAAATATCAAAGGATATAACATAAGAAGTCTCTGCCATAGACGCATTAGCTAAATGGCGTAACTGAGCGTATGAACATAATACTTATGGAAGGGTACAATGTTTGCTCTCAGAGGAAAATATATTAGACAGTTATTGGGGTGATGCTTTAAATAAAGTTTCTTATGTTATTAATTTATCTCCTAGTGCTCATTTGTAAGGTGATATGCCTGACAAATTATGGAATGAGAAGTAGCCATCATATATCCATGTTTGAGTGTTTGGGTGTAAGGCCTTCATGCATGTAATAAATAATGAAAGGTTAAAACTTGAGCTGAAGATGAGACAGTATGTCTTTGTCGGCTATGGTCGAAATGAGTTCGGGTATAGACTCTACAACCCAATGGATATAAAGCTCTACCAATGAAGGGATGTAGTATTCGTCGAAGATCAGATCAGGCCAACACAAAATATCTAATATGTCTTTTGAGGCTAAAGATTTGCTTAAGTTAGAGTCATCGTGCCTTGAGCTGTTTCTAGAAGATACTGTAGAGTATCTAGTTATAGAAGAGCCAGTACATGGAGTTGCTTCCAACCTTAGTCATCATCCTACTAATGGTGATTAGGGTGACCTTTATGAGGATGAGCATATGTCGAGGAGGTAGTTCCTAAAAGGAATGAGGTTGTCAATACATAGCCAGCAACAGATGTTCCACTAAAGGAGCATGAGAGAGCCCATCCATGAGATACTCACCCAATGAGTATGTGTTATTCACTAACAGGGGAGAACTCGAAAGTTTTGTAGAGATGATTGAAGAAGAACACAGATAGGAGTGGATGCAGGCCGTGTAGAATGAGATGAGTTCCTTATAGCCAAACTCTACTTACGAGCTGGTATGGTAGCCAAAGGGCAAGAAAGCTTTAAAAAATCGATGAGTGTTCAGAGTGAAGCAGACAAAAGATGCTTTTTTCCATCAATACAAAGTGAGATTGGTAGTCAAAGGCTATAGACAGCAAAAGGGCATGAATTTTTATAAAATCTTCTCGTTGATTGTTAAGTTGTCATCTATCTTGGTGGCGCTAGGTTTAATAGCTACTTTCAATTTTGTGATTGAGAATATATATATCAATATGGCATTCCTTTATGGTGATTTAGAGGAGTTATACATGGAGCAACCTAAGGGATTCTGTGAGAAGACCAAGTCATATTTGGTCTACCTGTTAAAGAAGAGTCCATTTAGTCTGAACAGGCTCTACGACAACAATACATAAAGTTTGACTCATTTATAAGAAACATGGCTATTCTCGTACGATGTCAGACCATTGTGTATTTGTAAAGTATTTTACCGAGGATGATTTTATTATTTTACTGTTATATGTGGATGATATATTATTGGTGGGATAGAATACCATTAGGATAGTAGGATTGAAGTGCCAAATGGGCACGATGTTCTCTTTAAAGATTTTGGCACAATAAAGAGTATTTTTGGGATAGAGATCAGCCAAGAGAGAGTCCAAGTTGCATTGGTTGTACCAAGAGAAGTACATTCACCGAGTATTTCAATATTTTATGATGGATGAGTCGAAGAGAGTGAGCAACCGCCTTGTTGTCATGCCCCAGTCCCAAAATACGTAGGACTAGGACACGTAAGCATGCCAGCCGCATGTATATGGCAACTCCAATATATGGAAACCATAACATATGCGTACGCTGTATTATGAACAATAATCCATAAGTGGTACATATGTCACAAGTCATAGGGTATAGTCTAAATCTCATCCACAGAAAATCAAATATAAATAAATAACCAATATCTATGAAACCAGATCTCAATATAAAGTATCTAAAGATGATAGTTGGATGGAAACAAATTCACTACCAACTAGAATATATAAGTGCAACACAACAACCACAATATAAGAATATTAACTAGCAATCACCAGGCTCGAAGAGAAGACCTCCTTAAAGATAAGTAACCAGTCCGGATCTGCGCTCCTGCGAATACTCATGAACATCTACACCTGGAAAGGGACCAGGTCCTCGGAGGGACATAACAAGATACATAGAAGCATGCCAATAAAGTACTGAAATAAATGTCCAATGGTCGCCTAACCATCTAAGTGAATACAGTTTAAGAACAACTTTCCCAACGCGTGGGCTATCTGGCTAAAATGAGATTGGCATAGTTCTCTTGGAGATCCAGGGGCCTAAAAAGCATGTCATCTTTTGAACGACAGAGGTCGCCTGATAATAATTTAATATATAGTGGTCATCATGACCGTGCATCTCCGGTGGAGCGTACGGGTTACACAAAGAAAGTGCAACGGAGCCCACATGCCTTACTTGTTGTTCTTTCCACCCGATGCTCTAAGCATGTCACATCCATGATACGATAATATCTCTAATAACTGATAAGTCTACTAGCATGCAAAGTTTCTAACAGTAGTTATCCCTAACGCACGACCCACACGTACACGAGGCCAGACCTGTCACGCAGTCCGTGATCTATATGAGACTCACACTCGTGTAACAGGTGTGTCACGGCCAATGAAACCTAATGATGCTTCATGAAAATGGGACGGTCTCATAAACAAGGTTAATGCATATACATAATTGTAAACTCCCTCACCCAAAATAGGTATTTTGTGTATATTTTATATTATTATATAGTTATATGAATATATATGTAAGTAAATGCTAATTGATAATTATGACTAAATATTCAGACTGTATGACCCTAGAACATCGTGGACTATCCCATACTTACCTTGACCATGTTGACCCTAAGAACTTGTGAATTTGTCTGCCTTGCGTACACTAACGTACTGGGATAGACACCTGTCAGTTGACTGACTGATTTCGTACAGTACTTGAAGACGCGACACCCGCGTAATTCAATGCGTAATTGACCGTGTTAGATGACTAGTGTTACCCCTAGTATACCCTCTGATTCCAGTGTAAATGTGGTTGAGTATGTGCTAGTGTAATGACTAATGATTCTATTATATTATATTTATGTGTACATAGGATATTGGATTGTTATGCGCAATTTCTGGAGCAGGTTATTGGTACATTGTAGCTTCCTTGCCAGGCAAGTATACCTTGCCATTGTACTGTTATTTATATTCCATATATTGCATGCATCTTTATTTTCTGCCTTTAGTTCATATATTTTAACTGTTATATAAAATGCGCGCGACGGTGACGTCACGATATGTTTTTATTTATGTATTGCATTGACCTTGTTCATGAGACTACCCCATTATCATGTAGCACCATTAGGTTCATTGGCCGTGACACAGTGGTTACACGAGTGTGAGTCTCATATAGATCACGGACTGCGTGACAGGTCTGGCCTCCTGTACGTGCGGGCCGTGCGTTAGGAATAACTGCTATTAGAAACTTTGCATGCTAGTAGACTTGGCAGTTATTAGAGGTATTATCGTGTCATGGATGTGACATGCTTAGAACATGGGGTGGGGAGAACAACAAGTAAGACGTGTGGGCTCCGTTGCACTTTCCTTGTGTAACCCGTACGCTCCGCCGGAGATGCACGATCATGATGACCACTATATATTATATTATTATCAGGCGGGCCTCCGGTGTTCGAAAGACGTCGTGCCTTTGTAGGCCCCTGGATCTCCAAGAGAACTATGCCAATCCCATTTTAGCCAGATAGCCCACGCGTTGGGAAAGTTATTCTTAACTGCATTCACTTTAGACGGTTAGGCGACCCCTTTGGATATTTATTTCAGTACTTTATTGGCATGTGTTTAAGTATCTTGTTATGTCCCTCTGAGGACCTGGTCCGCTGCCAGGTGTATCTTTTCTTGCGTATTTGCAGGAGCGCAGATTTGGATGGTTACATGTGATCCGAGGATGTCTTCTCTTCGAGCTGTGATGGATAGCTGGTATTCTTATATTGTTTGAGTGAGTTGTACTTATATTGTATTTACTTTTCCCATTTGAGTTGGTAGTGGATTTGTTTCCATCCAACTATCATCCTTAGATACTTCTTATTGAGATCTAGTTTCATAGATACTGTTTATTTATCTCTATATGATTTTGGTGGATGAGATTTAGATTTTACCCTGTGACTTGTGACATATGTTTATACCACTTGTGGATTTTGTATTCATATTACAGCGTACGTATGGATTTGGTTTCTATATATTGGAGTTGCCATATCCATGCGGCTGGCATTCTTACGTGTCCTAGTCCTACGTATTTTGGGACTGGGGCGTGACATGTTTTTGTGGTGGCCCATGCAGGTCGAGAGCATATTGTCTCGGTTACGTTACTGTACCGAACAAGCCTGCACATAGGACTAGAGTATAGGATCTCATCCACAATTGACTATGATTCACCTTCCTCCTCTATGATCTATTCGAACAATTGTATCCTGCTTGATTCCTGTACTTCCCTAATAAGTTCTTTGAGTATATATGGCCTTCTGCTAGAATATAGGAACCCCTGTTATTAGGATGATAATTAGAGTAGCACACCTATTAAGAATACAACGAGAATATAGACACACCACTAAGTTTAGAATATCTAGTGAACCCTAGAATTCCTTATCTTTAGAATTGATTTACCATTATCCCCTGATGTATTATGAAGACTTGAGAGTAGTATAGACACTACTAGAGTTAGTTAGAAGTTTTACCATAATGTTTGACCATAGTATTGAGGAACCAATGGAGAACCAATATTGCACATTAGGACTGAACCTAACCCTCATAATTGGATAGTATTAGAGAACTATAAAACTTATGTCATTGTCTTGTTACTAGTAGACAGCACCCTAGGAAGCCTAGAGGAATGTAATCAACCCTTTCCCTTGATCATACCCCGAACATGGCAACTAGCATGCCACCCCCTTAGAGAACCATGATGCTATCTAGAGCCCTCTATTTTTGATTTCATAACTTGTCCCCCTGCAACCTTAGCATTCGCTAATTGTGTGACGACTAAATTATGATTCTTCTTTCTTCATCATTTAACTCGTGCCACATAACTCGTATGATTAAAGGCCAAGTAATCTTATTCTATGTTAGGACATGTAGTTTGCTAGGGTATATCTTGGTAATTTGAACTTTGAATTTTGTGCGTGATAGTTGGGTTTTGATAGTTTGCGTAGTTCCCTTAGGTTGTGACCTAATGATTACCCCTTAGCTTTAAATCACGAAATTTGTACCCATAGCTCGATACGAGTTAAATACCTTTCCCCTTAACGGCTAGTAACTCTTCTATCCCTACGATTGACACCTGTTCTATGAGCACTTGACCCTTACCTATATAATGCAATAGGAGACCCTAATAAGAGTTTCTGTTCTATGTACATGTGCAAGGTTATTTTTGTAGGTATCCTTAAGGCAATACAATAGTAGTTAAATTATTTTAAGTTGGATAGTATACCTCACCACCTAGTATCACGTAGTCCCTGTGATCCATTGATGAAGTGTAACTGAATGACATTAATTGTATGCTAGCAAAGACGACAGTGTTTATTCAGACGATAGAATTTAGAGGTCCATGTCCCTATTGGTCGACTAGCGACTTAGACAAGGAATTAGTATGACAACTGTAGAGATTGTGTAGTCTTTCATTATTATTGCTTTTGTTTTTGTGAATTTGAATTGTTATGAACCTTCTTTCATCATAATCTAGCGTATTCATATTTGCTGTACTATCTTGACTTATGCTGCTATTATAGCCTAGTTTTTGCCAGCTTATTCTTTATCGAGCTTGTTCATAACATACGTATTATTGGGGGCCCACAATAATACATTTCAGAATCAGTGTATTAGGGTCTAGCTAACCTTAGTGCGCTTGGTTCGCCGTTCGCATAACTACTTTACGTGGATTGAGATATGTAGTGATTAGTAGACGAATATACTTACCCTCTAGATACGACAAAGCATATCATATCAAGTACATAACTGCACCGATGTGAGCATGCGAATAGAAAATTACCAAATTAAGATTTCAATCCACAACTGTCTTGACAATTCCCATTTGAATTCTTTAAACCCTTTGATTCTCATACTTCCATTCTATTACCCCTCCTTGAACTCTTTTCCGTTGCTTTCCGTCTTCCCTTGTTTCGGAAAGACGAAATCTCGTGCTTGGATATAAGTGATACACGGATAGTACAAGATATACCCCATAGGCCAATCACATTATTTGGTGACTATCTTTCATAATTGATTAAGGGCATATCACATATGATATAGTTGGTGTTAAAGTTTTGAGGATTGAATGACATGAGAAAATAAATTGAGGAATATTTTTCTTAAGTGTAAGAGCCTTATGTGATAGATGGGTAAATTCTAAGTTGGGTAGAAATTGCAGTATTAAACTTGAGGAGAATTCTTTTAGATTATGATCAAGTAGGATTAGATTGAGAGATTAAGTCCTTTTAAATGTGGAGAATTTTAAAAGAGGGATTAAGATAATGAGGATTTAATGAATTTTAAAAATCTTGATATTGAGGACCCAATATTTATACTTTGAGCACATGATTTAAATTTTGAATATTGAAGGATGAATCATCGATTTAAATTTTGAGGATAAGTATAGAATTTTAGACTTGAACAATTGGTTAATTAGATTTAAATTTTACAATTTGATGATTTGAATTAAAAGTTCAATTTTGATTGTTGGGTCACCTATTTGAAATATTGAGGATGTAAATTGAGTTTAAATATTTGAATAGTACAAAATTCTTAAGTTAAGAATAGGAATAAGATTTGATTAGAATTGTTTATTGTTCAAAGTCTAGAGGAGATTATGATAGTTGAAAATTATGATATAAATTTTGATGTGGGATGTCATATAGACTTAGAGTCAGATTTGGATGTTGATTATTTAAAAATCGAGAAGAGATTACGACAGGTTGAATTTTGATTTAAACAGTGGTTATATTAATTTTGAAGTGATCGCGATAGATTCGAATAGATTTTGTTATTTAAATTTTTGGAAGAAGATTGCGATTGACATACCTTATGTACGAATGTGAAGGATTTAACAAATTATGTCTTATTTTAATTTCGAGGACGAAATTATTTTAAGTTGGGTAGATTGTAAACTCCCTCACCCAAAATAGGTATTTTGTGTATATTTTATATTATTATATAGTTATATGAATATATATGTAAGTAAATGCTAATTGATAATTATGACTAAATATTCAGACTGTATGACCCTAGGACATCGTGGACTATCCCATACTTACCTTGACCATGTTGACCCTAAGAACTTGTGAATTTGTCTGCCTTGCGTACACTAACGTACTGGCATAGACACCTGTCAGTTGACTGACTGATTTCGTACAGTACTTGAAGATGCGACACCCGCGTAATTCAATACGTAATTGACCGTGTTAGATGACTAGTATTACCCCTAGTATACCCTCTGATTCCAGTGTAAATGTGGTTGAGTATGTGCTAGTGTAATGACTAATGATTCTATTATATTATATTTATGTGTACATAGGATATTGGATTGTTCTGCGCGATTTCTGGAGCAGGTTATTGGTACATTGCAGCTTCCTTGCCAGGCAAGTATACCTTGCCATTGTAATGTTATTTATATTCCATATGTTGCATGCATCTTTATTTTCTGCCTTTAGTTCATATATTTTAACTGTTATATAAAATGCGCGCGACGGTGACGTCACGATATGTTTTTATTTATGTATTGCATTGACCTTGTTCATGAGACTACCCCATTATCATGTAGCACCATTAGGTTCATTGGCCGTGACACAGTGGTTACACGAGTGTGAGTCTCATATAGATCACGGACTGCGTGACAGGTCTGGCCTCCTGTACGTGCGGGTCGTGCGTTAGGAATAACTGCTGTTAGAAACTTTGCATGCTAGTAGACTTGGCAGTTATTAGAGGTATTATCGTGTCATGGATGTGACATCCTTAGAACATGGGGTGGGGAGAACAACAAGTAAGACGTGTGGGCTCCGTTGCACTTTCCTTGTGTAACCCGTACGCTCCGCCGGAGATGCGCGGTCATGATGACCACTATATATTATATTATTATCAGGCGGGCCTCCGGTGTTCGAAAGACGTCGTGCCTTTGTAGGCCCCTGGATCTCCAAGAGAACTATGCTAATCCCATTTTAGCCAGATAGCCCACGCGTTGGGAAAGTTGTTCTTAACTGCATTCACTTTAGACGGTTAGGTGACCCCTTTGGATATTTATTTCAGTACTTTATTGGCATGTGTTTAAGTATCTTGTTATGTCCCTCTGAGGACCTGGTCCGCTGCCAGGTGTATCTTTTCTTGCGTATTTACAGGAGCGCAGATTTGGATGGTTACATGTGATCCGAGGATGTCTTCTCTTCGAGCTGTGATGGATAGCTGGTATTCTTATATTGTTTGAGTGAGTTGTACTTATATTGTATTTACTTTTCCTATTTGAGTTGGTAGTGGATTTGTTTCCATCCAACTAACATCCTTAGATACTTCTTATTGAGATCTAGTTTCATAGATACTGTTTATTTATCTCTATATGATTTTGGTGGATGAGATTTAGATTTTACCCTGTGACTTGTGACATATGTTTATACCACTTACGGATTTTGTATTCATATTACAGCGTACGTATGGATTTGGTTTCCATATATTGGAGTTGCCATATCCATGCGGCTGGCATGCTTACGTGTCCTAGTCCTAAGTATTTTGGGACTGGGGCGTGACGACAGAGGCTAAAATAAGATTGGCATGGTTCTCTTGGAGATCCAGGGGCCTAAAAAGCATGTCATCTTTTGAACGACAGAGGTCGCCTGATAATAATATAATATATAGTGGTCATCATGACCGTGCATCTCCGGTGGAGCGTACGGGTTACACAAAGAAAGTGCAACGGAGCCCACATGCCTTACTTGTTGTTCTTTCCACCCCATGCTCTAAGCATGTCACATCCATGATACGATAATATCTCTAATAACTGACAAGTCTACTAGCATGCAAAGTTTCTAGCAGTAGTTATCCCTAACACACGACCCACACGTACACGAGGCCAGACCTGTCACGTAGTCCGTGATCTATATGAGACTCACACTCATGTAACAGGTGTGTCACGGCCAATGAAACCTAATGATGCTTCATGAAAATGGGACGGTCTCATAAACAAGGTTAATGCATATACATAATAAAAATATATCATGACGACACCGTCGTTGCACCTAAATTCCCTTGTATGCGCATTTTTATATAGCAGTTAAAATATATGAACTAAAGACAGAAAATAAAGATGCATGCAACATATGGAATATGAATAACAGTATAATGGCAAGATATACTTGCCGGGCAAGAGAGCTGCAAAATGTAACGTCCAGATGTCAAACCAAAAGTCAGAAACTATAGCCTTAGAATGAACGTCTCCGGATGCTAAAATAAATATCACCAACGTTCCCAGAATAAGCGAGATAGCTAGAAAATACTACCCTTTCTCCAATTTGGACACAGGGGGCAAAATGGTAATTTTGGGTCAAAGCGGGCTCCACATGTGGACCACTTTGCACCGAAAGCGTGCCAGCGGTAACGATCTCTAAAATGGACAAATTATAGGTCAAACAAACTCTAAATGTCAGTACAAACTCAACGGTATATCCAAATATGGATTCCGATGAGCCGAACACAATTTTGCCCAAAAAGTTAACCGTGGGGCCCGCCAATAGGCGGCTTGGTCCACTGTCTCAGAATTACGTAGAAATTGGATCACAGGACCAGCATGATACCACGAGTCTAGTGGCGCAAGTTTCGTCATATTCTGACGAGCGTGCACTAAATGATGTGGGGTTTTGCAGAAGTTACGATACGGGAGATTTTTTGCGGATACGGGCTGATTCCGACGCGCACACGCGTCCAAATTATTGTATTTGACAGGAAATTAACTAGGTTAGGTGATCGTCGCATACGAAAAAGAAAAATCAAATTCGGATCTCTGTGGTGGGAGATACGAGTCCGTGAATATGGGTCATCGCAACAGAATTTCTGAAATTAAAAGTGGTCGTTTTTCTTCAACTTGGCGTCGATTTTTACCTAGGTTTGCACGTTATTCGAGATAAACTAATGTACAGAATGGGAAGGAGGATAGGTCATGAACATACCGGTGAGACAGGATCGAGTTTGGTCTAGCGAGGAGACAGAAAACAGGGCGTGAACACAGGTAAGTCGTTGTGTTCTCTGTCTCGTGCACCGTCGCACGGTGCTCGCTCGGGGGCGCGGGGGTGGCCGTCGAGCAGTTTTCGGCGGTGGTGCAGGAGCTCCGAGCGGCGGCGGGTCGGCACAGGGTGGAGGAAGATTGGAGTAGGGAGTTTAGGGTTAGGGTTTGAGAATGTATGCATACATATAGCGGCGGAGGGGAGAGGCTTATACGCGCGGGGGGAAAAACTAAACTGCTGCTGCTGTTGTTTTGTTCACACGGTTTTGGTTAATGGGTAGGGATTAAGGCGGGTAGGGTTAGGATAGAGTCTAATGGGTAGGTTTAAGTAAGGGTTGCGGGTTTAGATCCATTTAGGTTTCTTTTTCTTTATTTTTTTTTATTTTTCTTTTCTTATTCCTTTTTCATTTCTTTCTCTAATTCTTTTCTAAATTTCTTTTCTTCTCTATTTCCTTTTTAATAACTCATTGTATATATATATATATATATATATATATATATATATATATATATATATATATATATATATATATAATTCTAGAAATTTGTATTAGTGCGTACAATAAATCTATCAACTGTCCATAGGGTCTCCTATATGAAAATAATTAGGAAAAATTTATAATTGCTCCATAAATTCTCTAAATGCTCAAATACCTAAAATAAAAATTAAATAAAATCAATTTCCTCTAATTAGCTACTAATCAATTAAATAATTAATTAAAAAGATTAACACGGTTTTCAGAATTAGGGGTTTTATATTCTACCCAACTTATAAAAATTTTGTCCTCGAAATTAAAACTAAGCCACGATAGAAGTCAAGGATGGTATAAGACAGAGATTTGCAGCTTATTCTGTACCTTCCTCCATCCTAACCTCCATAATTTTCCAATTGTCGTGGGGATGTTTGGAGCGCTATAATTTGTATTGTTTAAAATGCAAGGCTAGGTTTAAATGAGGGGCGATGTTGTGCGTTGCACATTCCAAAAATTATGGGAAAAATTCATATGTACGAAAAATGGGTTTCTTCATGTGTCATATTCCATGGTGTGGACACCTTATTGCATTTTTGCATAAAAGCGCCCAACAATTAGAAAATTGCACAAAGATAGAAATTGGATTAAATTAATTAAAATTAATGCGCAAGGTGTTCTTGAATTAATTAGAAGTACATAGGTGTAACATTAGGCGGGACACAAGTGTCATGGACATAGAGGGCTCATGATAGAATATTGTCATAAATTGGGTCACACAAAATGGGTCAAGATTGTGTTTCCAAATTTCGATTGGAACACACAAGGATACAAGTTAGAATTATTTAGAATTAAATATAAACGTCCACGACGAATATTATGGAACTAAAATGTAGCACAAGAGAGAATAATTATAAGTCACACAAAGGTAAAAATAGATGGCGGGCATGTTTAAGACAAGGGTGTGGAATTTGTAGGAAGGCAATGGCTAGTGCAGTGCTCCACTTATCGAAGCAACGGTAAGGTACACTAAGTGATACAATTATTGCAAAATTAAATAAATACCATGTTCTATTTCCAATTGGATTCAACTAGTTCTAGTCTCACTATCTAAGCCAAGTAGGCCTAATTTTGGTTGAGGGGGTTTACAATCTAGCCAACTTAAAAATAATTTCATCCTCGTAATTAAAATAAGGCATAATTTGTTAATTCCTTCACATTCGCATATAAGGCAAGTCAATCACAATCTCTTCCAAGATTTAAAATATATTCTAGTCCATCGCAATCACTTTCCAAATTAAGGTAACCTCTCTTTAATCAAAATTTAACATATTGTAATCTCTTCTCAATTTTTAAATCATCAACATCCAAATTTAAATTAAATCCATATAACATCTTCAAGAATTAAATAACGTATATCAATTTTTATATCACGAGCTCCAGCTATCATAATCTCCTTTAGAAAACATTTCTAATCAAATATTATTCCTATCTTCAACTTAAGAATTTTTGTACTCTTCAAATTTTAATTTCAATTTACATCCTCAATATTTCAAATTGGTAATCCAACAATCAAAATTTAACCTTCAATTCTAATCATCAAATTTGGAATTTAATCCGTCAATGTTCATGTTTTAGAGTTCTATTTATTTTTCGCAAGATTTAAATCGATGATTCAACCTTCAATATTCAGAATTTAAATCATATGCTCAAGTATAAATATTTGGTTCGCCATATCAAGGTTTCAAAATTTATTAAATACTCATCATCTAACTCCTTCTAAAATTCTCCACATTTCAAATGACTTAATCTCTCCATCTAATCCTACTTGATCACAATCTAAAAAAATTTTACCTCAAATTAAAAATGCGACTTCTACCCAACTTAGAATTTACCCATCTATCATATAAGGCTATACACTTAAGAAATATTCCTCAAATTATTTTATCATGTTATGTAATTCCTCAAAAGTTTTAACACCCAACATATCACCCATGATATGTCCTTAATTACAAAAATAATCATCAAGTAATGTGATTGGCCTATGGGGTATATCTAGTACTATCCGTGTATCAAACTTATACCAAGCACGAAGTTTTGTCCTTCCGAAATAAGGGAAGACGGAAAACAATAATAAAGAGTTCAAGGGTGAGGTGATAGAATACAAGTATGGGGATCAAGGCATTTAAAGAATTCAAATGGGAATTATCAAGACAGTTGTGGATTAAAATCCTATTTTGATAATTCCTATTCACATGCTCGTATCAGTACAGTTATGTAATCGATACGATATGCTCATACACGTCTATGGGTAATGTAAACCCCCTCGACCAATTTATGGTTCAATTTGAATTAAATTGAGAGACTTAGATTTAATTGGATACAATTGGAATAAATGTCCAATAATTATATGTCCTATTACATCTTGCCATTGTTTCGAGGATAGAGCACCACACCAGTAGTTATCTTCCACCCAAGGTCACGGACATCTCTTAGACATGCCAGACTACCCCTCTGACCATTATGCAACCTTAGATACTCGTCATTGTGTCTCACCTTAGCTTCGCAAAATTCGTAAGTGAGCGCCTTGCACATTAATTTGTAATTTAATTAAGTTGAGGCCAAGTTCACCAAAAATAGGACCAGACCAAGCCCATGTACACCCTTAAATATGGACTAGCCCCACCCCGGGGAACTGATCTGTCCAAACCTCAAGAATAGCCCACGAGAGTCAACACCTATAAAATACAACTCCTCCCACATGAAATCCTAATTCACTATTCATCAAAACCCTAGCCAAACCCTAGCCGTCCCTCTTGCAACCGAGCTCCCCTCCGACTTCCCGACATCACCGGCCACCACCTGACCACCTCGGTCACCGGACCCCCTCACTGCTGGACCACTATCCCAACCGTCCAAAGCCGTCGTCGACTTCACCATCACCGACTCACCCATCCACATCTGCCCTAGTCGCTGCTCCGAGCACCCCTGCCGCCTCTGGCACCGCTGACCACCACCGTGAGGTCTGCCCTGACCTACCCCTACGTCGCTCTCAGCCGCGTCGATGCCGTTGTCGCCGCTGCAAAGCCGCTGCTGCCGCTGCTATAACTGCAGAAGTTGCCACCGCTGCTGCCGAGACCTGTCGCCGACGCAAGAGCTCCGCTGACCACCGGCGAGTGTGCACGGCGACGAGCAGAACCCCCCCACATTCATCCATCCTCGAATAGGTAACTCCCGTTGGCCTCCTTCCCCTTTGTATCATGAATAGTTTTATCACCGTGTCATCGTGTCGTGTTTTGGCATAGACACGAAATAGTTAATTTGGAAACCCTAATTATGAATATATGTATGCCTAATCAGATTCCTAAATAACTGATAAGTTAGTAATCAATCACGTAGTGAACGTCCTTGTAAGCAAATTATTATTAAAGACTTGTAATACATCATTAAAACCTAGACATCGACAAGAATGCTTAATACGTGGTATGCACGTCGAGTATTTGACTTGCGTATCTACATTGGGCGGGGAGGACATTAGTAAGCGTATGGGATACACCCATTGGAGTCCGTAGTATCCAGAGGAGCCACGGATCCAATGACTCCTTTTACACTGCTGCTACGTTCTTCGGAGCGATATGGACGATATACTGCACTGCTGCCACGCTCTTCGGGGTATTGGACGTTATGCCTACGCCTACCCATACGTACCAAAGTTGTCCTCACATTGCATTCACTTAGATGGTTAGCACACCCTTTATTGTATTTATTTTATTCAGTATCTATATATGGCATATTTCTATGTATCTTGTTACGTCCCTCTGAGGATCTGGTATCTTTCCAGATTTGGACGAGGCATATTACCCCACAGTGTACGGCCCAGGAAAGGAGACGAGGTTCGCTACCGCAGAGGATTTAGAGGAGCTACCGTCAGAGTTTCCGTGATCACTTGGTAGGCCTTCTGCCTAGGATTGGTGCATCATTATCTAATCAGCCGATGTCCTAGTCATTATCTTTTATCTATCATTTCAGTACTTTATTTTGTCATAGTAGTGGGTTTGTCCCCACCAGACATTATTGGTTGTACTATGATTCTTGAGACTGGTGTTTATCTTCCAGCAGTTTATTTAGTACTTCTTGATGTTTATATTGTGGATGAGATTAGTTTACCTGTTGATTGACTGATATTGGACATGTTAGTATTTTAGGACAGCGTAGCACTCTTCGTTAGGATCCATTAAATTGGGATATCCTCGGAGATGTGACAGCTGGCTATTGCCACGTGACTTAGTCCCGTGTATTTTGGGACTAGGACGTGACATGGTTTTAGTGGTGGCCCATGCAGGTCTCCTTTATCGTTGAGGTATGGTAACATGCCCAGCGAGCCTACAATAGGATAGAAATTACTAGGTCTCATCCACTCTGATTACGTCTTTGAACTTCCTTCGTGTTACTTCTAAATATCTGTATCCTGTTTGCTTGATTCCGTACTCTTTTTAATGAAGTCATATCTCTTGCCGCAAGATGAACTTGCACAGTGGACGAGGAGCACCCAGTGCCGTGGTGCCAACCAACACCACCCAAAGAGAGGAGACACCCCAAGGACTACCTAGAGGGCAACCACCACCACAGGCCCCGCTGATACATTAGCACGAGTGTTCTCAGGACGATCCTACCCAGCAGCCCGAGGGACAGACTTTACAGACGATCCCCATACCGTATTTTGAGGGCCAGACTTCAGGAGCTACACCAATACCGCAGACCGAGAGGCCGACATCAGAGGAGACACCTACTGCACAGCCAGAGGTTCCTTTACCACCACCTCCACCTTATACACCCCAGATGCCACAGCTAGAGGGACAGCCACAGATGCTGCAGTTCTTTCAGAATATGATGCAAGCACAGTGGCATCAGACAGAGACGTTGAGACAGAGCTTGATGGCAGTACTAGAGAGGACACATGTCACAACACCAGTACCAGCACCTCCACCAACCCAGACAGGTGGCACTGTTAGATGGTTCCGACAGATG
This sequence comes from Iris macrosiphon, assembly GCA_036927795.1. Classification (NCBI taxonomy): domain Eukaryota; kingdom Viridiplantae; phylum Streptophyta; class Magnoliopsida; order Asparagales; family Iridaceae; genus Iris; species Iris macrosiphon. The sequence goes on along the minus strand of JAYESA010000018.1, from coordinate 133,609,046 downwards.
GGACCAGATACTTTCTCAGGCAACAAGACTGTAGAGCAGATCTCCGATTGGGTTGCCAACATGAAGATGCTACTAGAGGCTTCACAACTGCATCCAGACCTTTGGATGACCGTAGTGAGGGCCCAACTAAAAGGCAACGTCCATCACTGGTGGGATTCTATTGAGCGCAGTGTAGGCAAGAACCAGACTTGGGAACAGTTCTTAGAATACTTCAATGTAAAGTATTTTCCAGCCACAGTCAGAAATGCCCTGTACTCCCAGTTTCTACATCTAGAATAAGGGAATATGACTGTTGACGCATATGACGTAGAGTTCAGCCGCCTTAGCATATTTGGTGCCGTCCTGATACCCAATGATCTAGAGAAGGCCCAAATATTCCATCACGGCCTCACCTTCGAGCTACAAAGGTATACCACCGCACAGGCGAGGATTTCTTATGAAGAGGTTCTTTTGGAGGCGAGGGTCCAGGAGGCCATCGACAGAGGAGCAAGACGTTCCAACACGACCACACCAGCCAGAGCCCAGCCCGGAGTAAGAGGACTGATCCATCGTCCCGGAGCACAGACACAGCAGAGGACAACGCCATACCAGCAAAGGGAGCTTCCGACTTCCTACCATTGTGGTAAGAGAGGACATTATGAGAAGGACTGCAGAAAGAGACTGAGGACATGTCTGATTTGTGGGTCAGACCAGCACCAAGTCTGAGACTGCCCACAGCGCAGAGATGTAGCACCGCCGGCCGGACAGAGGATAACAGCACCAGTTCCGAGGATACTACCACCGCCATGAGGTCAACGTCCACCAGCACCTGGAGGATTTCAGAGGGGACCACCTTTGGCCCCGCATGAGGCCCAGTTTGATCGAGCCCGACATGAGGCCAGAGGACAGAGGCGCGGACAAGCATTTGCACTAGCAGCTACTGAGGAGGAAACATAAGGGGAAGCTATCACAGGTACTATTTTAGTTGTATCATTACCTGCGACTGCATTGTTTGATTCTGGAGCTACATTATCATTTATATCTAGTAGATTCGTAGCAATGTATAGAGTAGCTACCTCCCCCTTACCTAAGAGTTGGAAGATTCTTATCGGAGGAGGCATCGTACCAGTTACCAGCACTATTAGAACATGTTCGATAGTCGTATGTGGTAGAGAGATAAGAGCTCGATTCTTGGTATTACCCATGCCATACTTTGACGTTGTGCTAGGCATGGACTGGTTAAGCCAGTATAATGCCGTATTGAATTGCCGGAAGGGTAGCGTCGCCTTTAGACCGCCAGATCAACCAGAGTTCGAGTACATGCGAGGGATTGTCGAGCAAGGAGTAGGACAGATAGCTGGAACTTATATGGCTATGGAAATGGCACCCCCACCAATAGTTGCAGAATTTAAGGATGTGTTTCCTGAAGAATTGCCAGGCTTACCGCCAGATAGAGACATGGAGTTCACTATTGTGCTAGTACCCGGAGCAGCACCGATATCTTCTAATGTATACCGATTAGTGAAGAAGGAACTAGATGAGCTGAAGCTACAATTAGAGGAGTTACAGAGCAAGGGATTTATCCGTCCTAGTGCATCACCATAGGGAGCACCAGTATTGTTTGTACCTAAGAAGGATGGAACAGTACGCATATGCATTGATTATAGAGCCCTAATGCTTTGACTATCAAGAATAAGTACCCCCTGCCACGGATTGACAATTTATTCGAACAGTTGACAGGAGCAGTGGTATTCACAAAGATCGACTTGAGATCGGGTTATCATCAAGTAAAGGTGCGAAGAGAAGACATTCAAAAGACAGTATTGAGGACTCTTTACGGACACTACGAGTTCTTAGTGATGCCTTTTGGACTGACGAATGCACCTGCTGTATTTATGAACTTGATGAACAGAGTATTCCACCAATACTTAGACCGGTTTATGGTAGTCTTTATCGACGATATCTTGGTGTATTCAAAGAGCCACGAGGAGCACAAAGAGCATCTTAGGCTAGTGTTAGAGACACTACGAAGAGAGAGGCTTTATGCTAAGCTGAACAAGTGTGAGTTTCTCCTAGATTGTGTCGCTTTTCTTGGACATATTATCTCAGGAGATGGTATTTTAGTAGATCCGACGAAGATTTTATCAGTAGAGACATGGCCAACCCCTACCAATGTCTCAGAGGTGAGGAGTTTCCTAGGACTTGTCGGATATTACCGGAGGTTCGTGGAAAACTTTGCGAAGATCGTAGAACCGATGACCCGCTTGACCCGTAAGGAGCAAGAGTTCACCTGGACAGATGAGTGTCAGAAGGCATTTGATGAGCTGAATAAGCGTTTGACTACAACACCTATCTTGACCATACCATCTGGACCCAGAGGATTCGTGATCTATAGCGATGCATCCGGAAAAGGATTAGGATGTGTCTTGATGCATCATGGAAAGGTTGTAGCCTATGCTTCTAGACAGTGGAGGACACATGAGAAGAACTATCCCACCCACGACTTGGAGCTTGCAGCAGTGATCTTTACTTTGAAGCTTTGAAGGCACTACTTATTTGGAGAAAGTGTAAACCCCCTCGACCAGATTTCAGTATTTTTAGGATTATTTTAACAATTTAGGATTTATGGCAATATTTTAATTTATTTTTCTTACATATCCTATTGACTTGTGCACCTGTCCATCACTGAATTATTTGGAGCTTTACCTTGACTGATATCCCCGAACAAAGTTCACATACCTATCCTAGACATGTTAGACTATTTTTCTGAATTTTGTGCAACTCCCAGATGCTTTATTTTGAGCCTCGGTTGAGACGCACAAATATCGTTACAAAAGTCCGTATTTATTTCCTATTTAATTTCCTGCTCTTTACCCATCTCTGTACCCCTAGGGATTTGAGGCCCAACATGCACCTGTTTTGCCCAAACAAAAATACGTTAATATTCTACACTGAGTATACTACATTTAGTATATTGACACCGTAGAAAAATTATGACCCTACCTGCCTCTAAATAATTAGAGAACACCGTGCGCAGTATTTATTAATTAATTAAATACGATGGCCCGTATCACCCCAAAACCAGGACCAGTCCCTGCCCAGACTCACCCCCACCCCCTCGGGACCCTCACACAGCTTTTCCCTTCAATCCTGTGAATTTTAGTATTTTTCGGAATCGGATGTTTTTCCAGACAATTTCGTAATTGCGCAATTTTCCAAAAATAGGACAATTCTGCAATTTATGAAACTACAGGAACTTTCCTGAAATTTGCAGCATGAGGTGCCACCCCCTCACTGGCCGGTGAACCTGCACCGTCCATTTGGAGACGGGACCCACCCGAAAAGATCCCGAAAATATCACAAAAATATCCCGGAAATATCCTACAAATATCCCAAAAATATCTCTAGATATTTTTCTTATTAAAATAATAAAATCTTTTATAAAAGAAAATAAAAGAAAATGAAAAATCAAAACCTAAAATCTACCCCCCTCCTCCGCAGCAGACCCCCCCCCCTCGCCGCCTGCGCCGAGCCCCGCCCGCCGGAGCTCCCCCTCCGCGCGGCGAGCCACCCCCCCCTCGCCGGTCTCCCCCTCTCCTCCTCCTCCTCCTTCACGACCTCCTCCTCCTATTCTCCTCCTCCTCCCCTCCGCCTGACGACCCCCTCACGTCTCCGCCACCACCGCCACCCCCATCACAGCCCCGACCCGACGTCTCCTCCCCCTCTTCTCCTCCACCCCGAGTCCATCTTCCCTCTTCCGCCCTTCCTCCCCACCCTGCCGTTTCCGCCACCACCACCATCATCATCACCCGCCACCACCACCATCATCATCTCCGGCCGTCGACCCCCGACTTCAGTCCGCCTCCCCTCTCCCTCTCTCCTCAGTTCCCTCTCCTCGACAAACTCCCCCGACCGCCTGTGCGTCCCCCGCGACTCAGCCGAGCAGCTCGCCCCGTCGAGGCCAGTCGACTCCGGCGACACCCCATCATTCAGATGCCCTAGGGAGGACACGGATACAGCCGTCTTTGACCCTGACAAGTATCGGACACGTGTCGAACACGAGAAACGCAAGTTTCTGGAGCCCTGTTCAGGTAACCCGATCTATCTCCTCGTAGTTCCGTTTTTAATTCCGTCAGTTGCATCGCGTAGGCTGTGTGACCCCCTCGCTGCCCGTGCAAACCGCTCGGAGCATCGCATCTTGTGGCGATCGCGAACCGCGATCCAAAAACAGGAAAAATAACGACCCGATTCACCTCGGAACTGAGTACGTTCCGCCAAACGGGATAACTTGGTCGCACGCGGTCTTTACCAAAATGTGCGCGACGTTGATACGGACGTGTAGGAATTCGGAGAAGTCGATTCGGATGTGCGTGCACACCGAAATCAACGCGTATCCGCCGACACCGCCCCGTATCCGTCAGTTCTGGAACACGCTGTAACTTTGTGTACACACGTCGGATCGAAATGAAACTTGCGCCATCAGACTCGTAGCGATACGCTGGTCCTGTGATCCAAGTTTGGTTCGATTCTGAAAACGTTGACGAAATCCCGTATCGTGGGTCCCACAAGCTCTACTTGATGGGCGATTTTGTGACCGGCTCATCGGAATCCAATTCTGGAAGTTCCGTTGGGTTCGTATCGACATTCTGGACTTGTGAACACTAAGTTTGGCGAATTTGGAGACCTTTGACCCTGACATGTTTTTCGGTGCAAAGTGGGCCCATATGTGGACCCCGCTTTGACCAGAAACTGTCATTTTTGCCCCTGTGTCCAAATTGGACTTAAGGACAGGCGTTTCTAGCTATTTGATATTTTCTGAGACTATTGGTGATGTTTATTTCAGCATCCGGAGACTTTCATTTTGAGGCCATAGTTTCTGACACTTGGTATTTGACATCTGGATATTACATTTGCAGCTCTCTTGCCAGGCAAGTATACCTTGCCTTATTGTACTGTTTAAATTTAGTTATTGCTAGTTACATGTTTATCTATTTTTTATATTATATAAATGTGCGCGTCCGAGAAAACTCGGGTGCAGTCAACGAAGGCGTTGACGTTAGGACTTGTGTCTGACCTAGTGTCTAGTAGACCCACCTAAAGTTGTGAAGTTATTGATATAACTTCTCATGCCTTGACACGTATCATTACACGTCACAGAGTGAGTACATGTAGGGACGCGTGCCTCATGCGCGACTGGCCATCAGTGTGAGCAACACGTGTAGCGGTATTTAGCTCAGTCGTTTATTTTATTGAGACTTGCATCATAGTTCGAGATGTCCACGTCGTTTTCACGACTTGTATATCTACATTGGGCGGGAAAGATTACTAGTAGGCGTATGGGACACCCTCCTTCATGATGTTATATCCTTCGTACCATGCCCCTCATGGTCGATCACATAGTGCCCATGCGTCTGGGGGCATATGACACATATACTACCCAGTCATGACGATTGGTGAATTTTGTTAGCATATGTCTAGCCTACACATTCCCATGCGTACTACCAGGTCTTTAAATTGCATTCACTTAGATGGTTAGCACACCCTATTTATTTATTTATTTATTCAGTATTTACATTATGGCATGTTATTTTTATGTATCTTGCTATGTCCCTCTGAGGACCTGGTCCCCTGCCAGGTGTATATGTTCTTAAGCATTCGCAGGAGAGTAGATCCAGGCATGTTACGTATATTCCGAGGAGGTCTTGTCTTCGAGCCTCGTGATTGTCAGACGTTGTTCTTATATGGTGTGTATCTGGTTCCTTTTTATATTCTATTTCGGCAGTAGATTTGTTTCCATCCGACTGTCATTCTTTAGATACTTTTTATTGAGATCTAGTTACCTGGTTATTGGTTATTCATGTTTATTTGATTTCTGTGGATGAGATTTAGATATTACCCTGTGATTTGTGATTTGTTATACCACTGGTGAACTATTGTTCATTATACAGCGTACGCACGTATATATGGTTTCCATATATTGGAGTTACCATATATACGGGCGGCTGGCATGGTTACGTATCCTAGTCCTACGTATTTTAGGACTGGGGCGTGACATGTTTTTAGTGGTGGCCCATGCAGGTCAGAGCATATTGTCTCGGTTACGTTACTGTACCGAGCAAGCCTGCACCTAGGATTAGAATATAGAATCTCATCCATATTTGACTATGACTTATCTTCCTTCCAGTCTGTCCTACTTACATAATTGCATCCTGCTTGATTCATGTGCTTCCCTGATAATTCCTTAAGTATAGCCCCTGCTAAATATAGGAATCCCTGTTGATAGAAGGATAATTAGGGTAGTATTCCTATTAAGAACACAACTAGGGCATGGACGTATCCTTAAGTTCAGACTACTTAATGAACCCTAACCTTCCATACTACCTAATGAACCCTAGCATCACTATCTATAGATTAACTTACCATCATCTCTTGACATATTTATGTATGACTTGAGAGTAGTATAAACACTACTAGGATTAGTTAGAGACATTTACCATAGTGTTGACCCTAGTCTTGAGGAACCCATAGAAATCTAAAGTTAAATACTAAGACTGAAACCTCATCCTATGTTTGGATAAATCCAGTTTTACGCCAGAGACCCTTTACCCTTGTTGGCATAAGAACCAAATAACTGCCTAGTTGACGTAAAATCCTAATGACCTTCTTGTTGGCATAAAAAACAGATTATGCAGGAGATTATCCCCTTTATGCCGCAGTTATGACAACCGCTACCCACGATCCCTTAGTCTTCCTTATCCTGCGTCATGCAAGCCACGTAGGTAACTGTCCTGCATAAACATGATTATTCTAGAATAATAGATAACCAGCGTAGAGTAACCTGATTAGGCGTAGAATATAAGGATATAATATAAGCATATTTGTTACAGCCTTAGTTTTCCCCAGCCACGACCCAATCTCGTGCATTAAAGGCAGAGATATGCCTCGAGCCATGTACAAAAAAGAAACAGCTTTTGACGGGACATCTGATTTTGTCTCACCTCAAGCGTAAATGACTTGTATCCAATCTGTCACTAAACGACAACCTGGGTCCCCGTGCAAATTCATCATCACAAACCGACCACTCGATCGTTGTGCAGTACTTTTGTCAGATGTTAGGATTCACTAATTCAACTGACAAACTTATGAGTTTCTCGTATAACTTTACGCTACAACGAATCTTAGACTATTCGCAGGCAGACTTTTATAAAAAACTTTACGCCCGCTAAATTTAGGCGCAGATTTTAGCGCAAAACTTTTACGCTCAGACTTTCACCCAGACTTTTACGCACAGATTTCTACGCACAGACTTTTTATGCGGACAGCTCTGAAGCTCTACCTTACGCTTCTCTGTATTATGCGGATAGCTCTGAAGCCATGCGTTACGCCAAATTAATTTATCCCTACTTTACGCGGACTTTCTTGAAATCTCTGTTTTAGGCAGACAACCTATTATGTATATTAAGATTATAGAACTTAGAAGGCCATACCTCTTTTGGGTCAACTAGCAACTTAGGAAGAAGTTAGAATATTACGGTAGAGATTGTAGAGTCTTGTTTTTTTTTGTGATTGTGAATGGTTTGTATTTTCTCATATCATAATCTAGCGTACTTATATTTACTGTACTACCTTGACTTATACTGCTATTATAGCCTAGTTTTGCAAGCTTATTCTTTATCGAGCTTGTTCATGACACATGTGTTATTGGGGCCTGATCCACCCCACTAATACAATTGTCTATTCAGAATCAGTGTATTACGGTCTGATCAACCTTAGTGCATTTTGATTCGCCCTTCGCATAACTACTTTACGTGGATTGAGATATATAGTGATTAGTAGACAGATGTACTTGCCCTCTAGATATGTCTGAGCATATCGTATCAGCTACATGACTGTACTGATACGAGCATGTGAGTAGAAATTATCAAAATAGCATTTTAATCCACAACTGCTTTGACAAATCCTATTGAATTCTTTAAATGCCTTGATCCCCACACTTCTAATCTATTAACTCCCCCTTGAACTATTGATTATTGTTTTTCGTCTCCCCCTATTTCGGAAAGACGAAACCTCGTGCTTAGTATAAGCACGAAAAGTGTACTGTTTCTGTAGTCATTTCTGTTTGTTTCTTGGATAATTACCAAACCCTATTATTAGATTAGATTGCAGTCTATAAATTGTGCTATTTTTAGAATGACCTTCGCTACCTACCTATGTTCCTGATACGTGCATCACTATGACAGCATAAATTTTTTATTTTTGCCTCGTAACTTGGGTCAAGTTCAGAACTCAAGTATTACGATGAAGAATGTATCATTTTGCTGTCAGGAGTCTAAATAGATTTTACCTAGATGAACAATTGATTGACTCCTGAATGGATAACAGCACCTATGACTAGGTTGACTTGTTAGGATTAAGAAATTCCTATGGACCAACGAGTATCAAGCCGCTTTCGAGGAATTGAAGAAGCGACTGACCACAGCACCCGTATTAACTATCCGTCCGGATCAGGCGGTTATGTGATCTACAGACGCATCAGAAAATAGTTTGGGATGCGTATTAATACATGATAACAAGGTAATGACAGATGCATCTAGACAATTATGAGCACGTGAGAAGAATTTGGAACTTGTAGCCATCGTAATTACTCTGAAGCTATGGAGACATTACTAATATGAGGCAAATCGTAAGACTGCACGGCATACCAGTCGACATTGTACTAGACAAGGATTCGCATGACCATAGTTGGTGGTCAACACCGTAGAGACAGTTAAGTAATACAAGGACACTGGCAAGCAGTGCAAGACAGACAAAAGTAGTGGGCAGACCGTCATCATCGTCCCTTAGAATTCAAAGAGGACGATCATGTCATCTTGAGGATATCACCTACTAGAGACACCATTCAATTCAGAGGACGCAGCAAGTTGAGGCCAAGTTATATTGGACCAGTGACGTGCTAGAAAGAGTAGGAGTAGTAGCATATCAACTTGCGCAACCACCTTTTCTTGAGAGAGCACCTGATGTATTCCACGTATCGCAACCTAGGCGATATGTGACAGACAGCAGTCATGTTCTCAACCATTCGGAGATCACCATTAGGCCGAGCTTGTCGTATCAGGAGCAGCCCGTAGAAATCCTTGATCATCGAGAAAAGGTATTGAGAAATCAGTCTATTCCCTTGGTCCGCGTGGCATGGAAGCATGGCGCGCCAGGAGAATCTACTTTGGAGCATGTGGATGACATGCGTAAACGTTTTACGAACCTATTCGTAACCCAAGATATAAATTACTTTGTTAAATTATATCTATTGCCGTCTCTGACTTCTACCGTGGCTTAGTTTTAATTTCGAGGATAAAATTTTTATAAGTTGGGTAGATTGTAAACCCCCTCGACCATATTTCAGTATTTTTAGGATTATTTTAACAATTTAGGATTTATGGCAATATTTTAATTTATTTTTCCTATATATCCTATTGACTTGTGCACCTGTCCATCACCGAATTATTTGGAGCTTTACCTTGACTGATATCCCCGAACAAAGTTCATATACCTGTCCTAGAGATGTTAGACTATTTTTCTGAATTTTGTGCAACTCCCAGATACTTTATTTTGAGCCTCGGTTGAGACGCACAAATATCATTACAAAAGTCCGTATTTATTTTCTATTTAATTTCCTGCTCTTTACCCATCTCTGTACCCCTAGGGATTTGAGGCCCAACATGCACCTATTTTGCCCAAACAAAAATACGTTAATATTCTACACTGAGTATACTACATTTAGTATATTGACACCGTAGAAAAATTATGACCCTACCTGCCTTTAAATAATTAGAGAACACCGTGCGCAGTATTTATTAATTAATTAAATACGATGGCCCGTATCACCCCAAAACCAGGACCAGTCCCTGCCCAGACTCACCCCCACCCCCTCGGGACCCTCACACAGCTTTTTCCTTCAATCCTGTGAATTTTAGTATTTTTCGGAATCGGGTGTTTTTCCAGACAATTTCGTAATTGCGCAATTTCCCAAAAATAGGACAATTCTGCAATTTATGAAACTACAGGGACTTTTCTGAAATTTACAGCGCGAGGTGCCACCCCCTCACTGGCCGGTGAACCTGCACCATCCATTTGGAGACGGGACCCACCCGAAAAGATCTCGAAAATATCTCGAAAATATCCCGAAAATATCCTACAAATATCCCAAAAATATCTCTAGATATTTTTCTTATTAAAATAATAAAATCTTTTATAAAAGAAAATAAAAGAAAATAAAAAATCAAAACCTAAAATCTACCCCCCCTCCCCCGCAGCAGAACACCCCCCCCCTCGCCGCCGGCGCCGAGCCCCGCCCGCCGGAGCTCCCCCTCCGCGCGGCGAGCCACCCCCCCTCGCCGGTCTCCCCCGACCCTCCCCCTCTCCTCCTCCTCTTCTCCTTCACGACCTCCTCCTCCTATTCTCCTCCTCCTCCCCTCCGCCTGACGACCCCCTCACATCTCCGCCACCACCGCCACCCCCATCACAGCCCCGACCCGACGTCTCCTCCCCCTCATCTCCTCTACCCTGAGCCCATCTCCCCTCCTCCGCCCTTCCTCCCCACCCTGCCGTTTCTGCCACCACCACCATCATCATCACCCGCCACCACCACCATCATCATCTCCGGCCGTCGACCCCCGACTTCAGTCCGCCTCCCCTCTCCCTCTCTCCTTAGTTCCCTCTCCTCGACAAACTCTCCCGACCGCCTGTGCGTCCCCCGCGACTCAGTCGAGCAGCTCGCCCCATCAAGGCCAGTCGACTCCGGCGACACCCCAGCGTTCAGATGCCCTAGGGAGGACACGGATACAGCCGTCTCTGACCCTGACACGTGTCGGACACGTGTCGGATACGAGAAACGCAAGTTTCTGGAGCCCTGTTCAGGTAACCCGATATATCTCCTCGTAGTTCTGTTTTTAATTCCGTCAGTTGCATCGCGTAGGCTGTGTGACCCCCTCGGTGCCCGTGCAAACCGCTCGGAGCATCGCGTCCTATGGCGATCGCGAACCGCGATCCAAAAACAGAAAAAACAACGACCAAATTCACCCCGGAACTGAGTACGCCCCGCCAAACGGGACGATTTGGTCGCACGCGGTCTTTACCAAAATGTGCACGACGTTGATACGGACATGTAGGAATTCGGAGAAGTCGATTCGGATGTGCGTGCACACCGGAATCAACGCGTATCCGCCGACACCGCCCCGTATCCGTCAGTTTTGGAACACGCTGCAACTTTGTGTACACACGTCGGATCGAAACGAAACTTACGCCATTAGACTCGTAGCGATACGCTGGTCCTGTGATCCAAGTTTGGTTCGATTCTGAGAACGTTGATGAAATCCCGTATCGTGGGCCCCACAAGCTCTACTTGATAAGCGATTTTGTGACCGGTTCATCGGAATCCAATTCTGGAAGTTCCGTTGGGTTCGTATCGACGTTCTGGAATTATGAACACTAAGTTTGGCAAATTTGGAGACCTTTGACCCTGACACATTTTTCGGTGCAAAGTGGGCCCACATGTAGACCCCGCTTTGACCAGAAACTGTCATTTTTGCCCCTGTGTCCAAATTGGACTTAAGGACAGGCGTTTCTAGCTATTTGATATTTTTTGAGACTATTGGTGATATTTATTTCAGCATCCGGAGACTTTCATTTTGAGGCCATAGTTTCTGACACTTGGTATTTGACATCTGGATATTACATTTGCAGCTCTCTTGCCAGGCAAGTATACCTTGCCTTGTTGTACTGTTTAAATTCAGTTATTGCTAGTTACATGTTTATCTATTTTTTATATTATATAAATATGCGCGTCCGAGAAAACTCGGGTGCAGTCAACGAAGGCGTTGACGTTAGGACTTGTGTCTGACCTAGTGTCTAGTAGACCCACCTAAAGTTGTAAAGTTATTGATATAACTTCTCAGGCCTTGACACGTATCATTACACGTCACAGAGTGAGTACATGTAGGGACACGTGCCTCATGCGCGACTGGCCATCAGTGTGAGCAACACGTGTAGCGGTATTTAGCTCAGTCGTTTATTTTATTGAGACTTGCATCATAGTTCGAGATGTCCACGTCGTTTTCACGACTTGTATATCTACATTAGGCGGGAAAGATTACTAGTAGGCGTATGGGACACCCCCCTCCATGATGTTATATCCTTCGTACCATGCCTCTCATGGTCGATTGCAGAGTGCCCATGCGTCTGGGGGCATATGGCACATATACTAGCCAGTCATGACGATTGGTGAATTACGTCAGCATATGTCTAGCCTACACATTCCCATGCGTACTACCAGATCTTTAAATTGCATTCACTTAGATGGTTAGCATACCCCATTTATTTATTTATTCAGTATTTAAATTATGGCATGTTATTTTTATGTATCTTGCTATGTCCCTCTGAGGACCTGGTCCCCTGCCAGGTGTATATGTTCTTGAGCATTCGTAGGAGAGTAGATCCAGGCATGTTACGTATATTCCGAGGAGGTCTTCTCTTCGAGCCTCGTGATTGTCAGACGTTGTTCTTATATGGTGTGTATCTGGTTCCTTTTTATATTCTATTTCGGCAGTAGATTTGTTTCCATCCGACTGTCATTCTTTAGATACTTTTTATTGAGATCTAGTTACCTGGTTATTGGTTATTCATGTTTATTTGATTTTTGTGGATGAGATTTAGATATTACCCTGTGATTTGTGATTAGTTATACCACTGATGAACTATTGTTCATTATACAGCGTACGCACGTATATATGGTTTCCATATATTGGAGTTGCCATATATACGGGCGGCTGGCATGGTTACGTATCCTAGTCCTACGTATTTTGGGACTGGGGCGTGACAGAAAGAGTGGAGATATTTACTGATCATAAGAGCCTGAAGTACGTCTACACCCAGAAGGACCTTAACCAGAGACAGAGACGTTGGCTCAAGGTGGTGACAGATTTCGAGATTGAGCTACAGTACCATCTGAGAAAGGCCAACGTAGTAGCTGACGCGTTGAGCAAAAGACCCATGGCATTCTTCCTGACTACCCAACAACATCTGTTGAGAGATCTAGAGCAGATGGGTATAGAGGTCGTTATACCCGAAGTAGATAGACAGTATCAAGTTTCCAGTTGCAATCAATATTAGTGGAGAGGATCAAGGCTGCTTTGCCGATAGATGCCAGATTTCAGAGGCTCAGACAGATAACAGAGGCTGGAATACAGACAGGACTGTGTATACATGAAGATGGGACCTTGAGATATGGAGATCGCCTCTATGTTTCAAATGGAGATCTTCGGCAGGAGTTATTAACAGAAGCACACAGTTCAACCTGCTTTATTCATCCAGGAGGCACGAAGATGTACAAAGACTTGAGACAGTACTACTGGTGGCATGGAATGAAGAGAGAGAGAGAGCACACTTTGTGGCCAAATGCCTGGTGTATCAGCAAGTCAAGGCTGAGCATCAGAGATCTGCAGGATTGCTTCAGCCGCTCCCTATACCGGAGTAGAAATGGGAGCATATCACTATGGAATTTGTTACGGGCTTTCCGAGGAGCCCTAGTGGTCGAAATACAGTATGGGTAATCGTAGATAGACTCACCAACTCCGCCCACTTTTTACCCTTCAGAGTTGGTCAATCTACAGAGGTCTTAGTAGAGATGTACATGAGAGAGATTGTGCGACTGCATGGAGTGCCAGTTAGCATCGTGTCTGACAGGGATACGAGGTTCACATCTTACTTTTGGTGGAGTATGTAAGAGAGTCTCGGTACCCGCCTAAAATTTAGCACAGCATATCATCCCCAGACAGATGGCCAGTCGGAGCGCACCATTCAGACATTAGAAGATATGTTAAGAGTGTGCATGCTCGATTTCGGAGGATCATGGGAGGACCACTTGCACCTGGTCAAGTTTTTCTACAACAACAGCTATCAAGTGAGCATCCAAATGGCTCCCTATGAAGCGTTGTATGGAAGGAAGTCTCGTTCCCCAGTATGCTGGAGCGATATAGACGAACGAAAGATTCTGGGACCCAGGTTGGTTGTTCATACAGTGGAGAAGGTAAAGAAGATCCAAGGGCACCTACGAGCAGCACAGGACCGACAGAAGCATTGGACGAATGCGCATCGATGACCCTTAGAGTTTCAGGTTGGAGATCACGTATTTCTAAAGATCTCGCCTACTCGAGGGACTATCAGATTCGGAGGCAGAGGAAAGCTGAGTCCGAGGTACATCGGACCATTCGATGTGTTAGAACACGTTGGAGAGGTTGCTTATAGATTAGCCTTATCGCAGACTTTGGAAGGAGTCTATGACGGCTTCCATGTATCTCAGCTGAGGAGGTACATACCGAATCCGAGTCATGTACTTGACTATTCAGAGATCACAGTCGGCCCGAGTTTATCATACCAAGAGGAGCCTGTTGAGATCCTGGACAGGAGCGAGAAGGTATTGCGAGGTCAGATAATCCCTCTAGTCCGTGTCGCATGGAGGCATCATGCACCAGGCGAGTCGACCTGGGAACGTGAGGAGGATATTAGACACCGCTATCCCTATCTCTTCGAAGGACTAGGTACGTATTAGCATTTTTTTATTCAGTCTGTAGTCCTTACCTTGCGTATGTTTTAATTTCGAGGACGAAATGCTCTAAGGAGGGTAGATTGTAAACCCCCTCGACCAATTTAGGGTTCAATTTGAATTAAATAGAGAGACTTAGATTTAATTGGATACAATTAGAATAAATATGCAATAATTATATGTCCTATTACATCTTGCCATTGTTTCAAGGATAGAGCACCACACTAGTAGTTATCTTCCACCCAAGGTCACGAACATCTCTTAGACATGCCAGACTACCCCTCTGACCATTGTGCAACCTTAGATACTCGTTATTGCGTCTCACCTTAGCTTCGTAAAATTCGTAAGTGAGCGCCTTGCTCATTAATTTGTAATTTAATTAAGTTGAGGCCAAGTTCACCAAAAATAGGACCAGACCAAGCCCATGTACACCCTTAAATATGGACTAGCCCCACCCCGAGGAACTGATCGGCCCAAACCTCAAGAATAGCCTACGAGAGTCAACACCTATAAAATACAACTCCTCCCACATGAAACCCTAATTCACTATTCATCAAAACCCTAGCCAAACCCTAGCCGTTCCCCCTTGCAACCGAGCTCCCCCCCGACTGCCCGAAATCACCGGCTACCACCGGACCACCTCGGTCATCGAACCCTCTCACTGCTAGACCACCATCCCAACCGTCCAACGCCGCCGTCGACTTCACCATCACCGACTCACCCATCCACATCCGCCCTAGCTGCTGCCCCGAGCACCTCCGCCGCCTCTAGAACCGTCGACCACCACAGTGAGGTCTGCCCTGACCTACCCCCACGCCGCTCTCAGCCGCGCCGACGCCACTGCTGCCGCTGCTATAACTGCAGCAGTTGCCACTGCTGCTGCCGAGACCTGCCACCGACGCCAGAGCTCCGCTGACCACCGACGAGTGCGCACGGCGACGAGCAGAACCCCCCCACATTCATCCATCCTCGAATAGGTAACTCCCGTTGGCCTCCTTTCCCTTTGTATCATGAATAGTTTTATCACCGTGTCGTCGTGTCGTATTTTGGCATAGACACAAAATAGTTAATTTGGAAACCCTAATTATGAATATATGTATGCCTAATCAAATTCCTTAATAACTAATAAGTTAGTAATCAATAACGTAGTGAACGTCCTTGTAAGCAAATTTTTATTAAAGACTTGTAATACATCATTAAAACTTGGACATCGACAAGAATGCTTAATACGGAGGATAAGGACTATTAATTATACTAAACATAATTAGTTGGTGACTTATGACCTTAGTATTTTTACTGTCGTGGGATACACGGTGACTGAAGACAGGGCACGTGTGTATCTTAGCTACATGCATCGCGACTCTGTATTTGACCGACGTGATCCTTGCATCAGTACTGAAGAGCAATGTAGTGTATATACTACTTAGTGTCTGATGATGGATTGCTATATTGTATTGTGTGTTTAGGGTCACTGGACCAGCCAGGAGACACTGCAGGAGCATGCTATTGGCATTCACATCTTCAGGACCCAGGCAAGATACCTTGTCATATTTACTGTCTAATTTAAAGTATGCATTTGTTGTGTTGTATTCTTGTTGTTTTCCTTTTATACAACTGTGCGCGTCCGAGATTGACTCGGGTGCAGTCGACGGATACGTCGATGATTTAGTGTACTCGACCTAGTCATTAGCAGACACACCCTATTGGAGGATATTCTGATATCTTCCGTGACCTGACACTCTTACACGTTTCACTGAGACATATTCATATTGGGATGCGGGTTTGCGTACTCGACTAGCTATCGGTGCGTGTGACTTACATCATGGTTAGTACGTAGTTCAAGTTATATTTTAGTGTTAGAGACTGGCATATAGATACGTGGTATGCACGTCGAGTATTCGACTTGCGTATCTACATTGGGCGGGGAGACATTAGTAGGCGTATGGGATACACCCATTGGAGTCCGTAGTATCCAGAGGAGCCACGGATCCAATGACTCCATTTACACTGCTGCCACGTTCTTCGGAGTGATATGGACGATATACTGCACTGGTACCACGCTCTTCAGGGTGTTGGACATTATGCCTACGCCTACCCATACGTACCAAAGTTGTCCTCATATTGCATTCACTTAGATGGTTAGCACACCCTTTATTGTATTTATTTTATTCAGTATCTATATATGGCATGTTTCTATGTATCTTGTTACATCCCTCTGAGGACCTGGTACCTTTCCATATTTGGATGAGGCATATTACCCCACAGTGTACGGCCCAGGACAGGAGACGAGGTTCGCTACCGCAGAGGAGTTAGAGGTGCTACTATCAGAGTTTTCATGATCACTTGGTAGGCCTTCTGCCTAAGATTGGTGCATCATTATCTAGTCAGCCGATGACCTCGTCATTATCATTTATCTATCATTTCAGTACTTTATTTCATCATAGTAGTGGGTTTATCTCCACCAGACATTATTGGTTGTACTATGATTCTTGAGACTGGTGTTTATCTTCCAGCAGTTTATTTAGTACTTCTTGCTGTTTATATTGTGGATGAGATTAGTTTATCTGTTAATTGACTAACATTGGACATGCTAGTATTTTAGGATAGCGTAGCACTCTTCGTTTGGATCCATTAAATTGGGATATCCTCGGAGATGTGACAGCTGACTATTGTCACGTGACTTAGTCCCGTGTATTTTGGGACTAGGGCATGATAGGTAAGTATATTCGTCTACTAGTCGACTATATATCTCAATCCACATAAAGTAGTCATGCGAAGAGCGAACCAAGCGTACTATGTCTAGCTAGACCATAATACACTAATTCTGATTAGATAATTGTATTAGTGTGGTTGATCAGGCCCCAATAACACATATGTCATGAACAAGCTTGATAAAAGATTAAGCTTAGAAAACTAGGTTATAATAGCAGCATAAGTCGAGGTAGTTTAGAAAATAATAAATACACTGGATTATGATGAAAGAAGGTACAAAAAAATAATTTAAGTTCACAAGGAAGATAAGACTCTACAGTCTCTACAGTTGTCATACTAGCTCCTTGTCTAAGTTGCTAGTCGACGAAATAGGGGTATGTACCTCTAAGTGTTACAGTCGGGATAAACACTATCGTCTTATGCATGCATACAGTTAACTTCCTTCAATTATACTTTATTAATAGGTCAAGAGGACTATGTAACACTAGGTTATGAGGCATACTACCCAATTTAAAAGAATTAAACTAATACCATAATTGCTTTGAGAGAATTCTACAGAATAATCGGGTCCTTGTAAATAAAGTAGAACTATTATTAGGGTATATGGGGAAAGATCTTGGTACTCATTAAGGTCTCCTATTGCATTATATAGGTAACGGTCATCTTAAGTCTTAATCATGGTGCTTCTAGGACAAGTGTCAATATTAAGAATAGAAAAGTTACTGGCCTTGAAAGGGAAAGAGGATATAACCTATATTGAGGTAGAGTACATGTTACGTATTTGAAAACTAAGGGGTAATCATCAAGTCGCAATCTACAAGAATAACTTAAAACTATCAAGTTCTAACTACCAGCACAGAAATTCAAAATTCAAGATTACAACTATAACCTTAGCAACTATATATCCTAACATAGAATAAAATCACTCGGTCTACAATCAGAACGGTTAGGTGTCACGAATTGAAAGATGAAGGAAAGAAAACGTAATTAGTCGTCGTACAATAGCGAGCGCTAAGGGTTCAGAGGAACAAGTCATAAAACTAAATAGAAAGTCTCTAGATAATATCATGGTTTCTTGAGGGAAGGTGGTTGCTAATCTCTGTGTTCGAGGTATCATCAAGAAAAATATTCTAGTCATTCCCCTTGGCTCGCTAAGGTACTGTTCTGCTAATATCAAGACAAGAAGCTAAACTTATAGTTCTCCAATACTATCTCACTATGGAAGTTAGGTTAAGTCCTAATTTTCCACCTTAGATTTCTATTGGTTCCTCAACACTAGATTCAAACAATATGGTCAAATTTCTAACTAACCATAGTAGTGTATATACTACTCTAAAGTCTTTCATAAATATATCAAGGGATAATGGTCTACAAGTAAGGGATGCTAGGTTTCATTAGGTATTCTAAACTTAGTGATGTACTAATATTCTAGTTGTATTCTTAATAGGAAGGTTACCCTACTTATCATTCTAACAATAAAGGTTCCTATGTTCTAGGAGAAGGCTATACTCAAGGGCTATTAGGGAAGCACAGGAATCAAGCAAGATACAATTATTTAGATAGAACAGATTGGAAGGAAGGTGAATCATAGTCAATTGTGGATGAGATCCTATACTATATTCCTAGGTGCAGGCTTGCTCAGTACAGTAACGTAACCGAGACAATATGCTCTCGACCTGTATGGGCCACCACTAAAACATGTCACGCCCCAGTCCGAAAATACGTAGGACTAGGACACATAAGCATGTCAGCCGCATGTATATGGCAACTCCAATATATGGAAACCATAACACATGCGTATGCTGTATTATGACCAATAATCAATAAGTGGTACATATGTCACAAGTCATAGGGTATAGTCTAAATCTCATCCACAGAAAATCAAATATAAATAAATAACCAATATCTATGAAACCAGATATCAATATAAAGTATATAAAGATGATAGTTGGATGGAAACAAATCCACTACCAACTAGAATATATAAGTGCAACACAACAACCACAATATAAGAATATTAACTAGCAATCACCAGGCTCGAAGAGAAGACCTCCTTAAAGATAAGTAACCAGTCCGGATCTGCGCTCCTGCGAATACTCATGAACATCTACACTTGA
Organism: Iris macrosiphon; assembly: GCA_036927795.1. NCBI lineage: Eukaryota > Viridiplantae > Streptophyta > Magnoliopsida > Asparagales > Iridaceae > Iris > Iris macrosiphon. The sequence continues at coordinate 133,589,642 of JAYESA010000018.1, read as the reverse complement.
AAAGGGACCAGGTCCTCAGAGAGACATAACAAGATACATAGAAGCATGCCAACAAAGTACTGAAATAAATATCCAATGGTCGTCTAACCGTCTAAGTGAATGCAGTTTAAGAACAATTTTCCCGACGCGTGGGCTATCTGGATAAAATGGGATTGACATGGTTCTCTTGGAGATCCAGGGGCCTATGTCACGACCCGCACCCGGTATAGGGACACGAGTACGCGGGTACGTCCAGCCTATGCTGCAACATCGGTGGTAGAACGCTGTCTAGGTCACAATACTAGCTAATCACTCTCACATGAATATTCAAATCCATAAGGAATACTCAATCACAGAGACTAAAGCACGATGAGATGTCTAAGAAAAAATATGTAATACAAGACAAGTCTAAACAACAATAAATAGTCTAACCTATAATCAATAACATCCAGTCTCTAAGTATGCTGGAAACAAGTCCTCTATGTCACAGTCTGGAAAAAAATATTCAGTCAGGATTGGAGCAAAGTACATCTCTAACAGCAGTTCTATATCAATGATATAAACTATGTAGCAGTAAATAGATGGAAATATACAAGATGTATATATATGTACGAGAGATATACAATAAAGAAAATACTGGAAATACTGTAAATAAATACGGGAAGGAACAATATGTCAATGAACAAGAATACTACGATTAAGTGTGTGAGTACTAGCTTTAACATGTGATCGGCTTGGAAACTTGTACGATAGCTATATGGCCTGGCTAATCATACGTGTGGTGTTTGACCAACACTAACATGTGAACAAGACTTGTACATGAAGGGTATGATCACATATCTATACTAAAATACTCCCTACCCCTGACTGGTATAGTAGATCCAACCATGGCACGCTATGGCACGGGATTCTCTAGGAAGGTAGCAAGTCTCCCCAAGAATCAGTGTGTGTACATGCACAAGATAAATAATGAGACATGACTTGTACAAGATACACCATGAACAAGGAATAACATCTCATAACGAGATCCGGATATACCAATCCGTGTAACCATCGTGTCAAGAAATATGGATATTTATACTAGATACAATGAACATAGAGGATATCATAAATAAGAAACTATCAGAGAATATACTCGCCTGGGATCCTGCTGCTGGCAATACCAATAACCTGATTCTGAAGTCTTGTCTAAACAATCCAACAGTCCTATAGACATCATTAAATAATACAATATTACATCAGACATCACACTAACACACAATCATAAATACACTAAACTCAGGGCTACGCTAGGTATGACACTGGTCAACTAGGGTCAAGTGTGCGTCTAATTGCACGGATGTCGCGTCTGTAATTGCTGTACATAACAGACAGTCAAAATAATACGGGTCTTGCCAGTACGTCGGTGTACATATGGCAGTCTGTTAACACGTTACATGGTCACAGGTCAATATAACTACGGGGTATCCGTATTTACACGGGTCACCTAGTATATATATAAATATACCTATTATTAACTAGCAATAACATTAATACTCATAATATATATATACCAATTAATTACATACATAATATATGTATATACACTTAATAGAATTTATACTATATATATTTATATACATATACATATACCTACCAATTATATACATATTAAAATATATTAGGGAATACATATACTATACATATATAATAATTATATATATAAGCACATGCTGAATACACATACTAATGGACAATATACGCATACGCGTACATATGCGTACACAACAATCAAAAGAGAATGCTCCTCACCTTGGCTTCGGCGTGCACGTGCACGAGCGCGACGATGACGATGATGGCAACGACGATGATGGTGAAGGTGATGGTGATGGTTATGATATTGATGATCATCATGGTGAAGATGGTGGTGAAGACGAGGCTGTCGAGTCCAGTCGAGGAGAGAACGGGTGGGAATGATGATAGCGAAGATGAGGAGGCAGGGCTGCCGGAGTTGGAGGGACTCGACGAGGTGCTCAAGTGGTGGTGCGGGCTGAGGGGGAGAGAACGGCTAAGGGATGATAGGAAGGTGGAGATACTGTTGTCGAGCTCCGGCGTGCTCGACGGAGAAGAGAGCAGGGAGGCTCTACGGGTGGAGGACTCGGCGGTGACTGCGGCTTCAGGTGGCCGGGGTCGGGACAGGTAATGGTGGACGGGTTCAGTCGAAGGATGGCGAGGAAGAAGATCCGGTCAAGGGAAGTCGAGTGCGGGTCCAGCGGGGATGTGATGAAGGAAGGTGGAAGAGAACGGCTCCGGCAGTGGATTCGACGGGGGAAGTCGAGCCGGGGTGAGGCTGTGCTGCTCGTGCTCAGGTGCAGACGAAGGTCGGCAGCGGCTTCTCTGGTGCTGTGTAGCGGTGGCTTCAGTCGACCGGGGATGGGTTCAGGCGAGTCCGGTCATGGGCTTCCGGTCGAGGTCACGACGGATGAGGGAGGCGGGTCTCCTCTGGTCTAGGCGGAGATGTCCGGTGGGGGCTGGTCGGTTCCGGCGGGTTGAGGGATTGAAGGAGAGGGATGGTGAACATGGAATAGGTGTATGTCGGCTGAGGTATTTTGGGAATAGGAAAAACAAAGAAAAGTAAAGAAGAGGAAAAGAATATATTTATATGTGTAGGTCTTGGTTTGACCTAGAAATTGACTTGGTCAAATCCTTTTGGGATTGGGCCTTGTCATGGAGATATTTCAAGGGGCTAGGATTTGTTTTGATTCAAAATGAATGGCTCGGATTACATCGGTTCAAGGTTTGGAGGGCCAGGGTCTTAAGGAGGTTGATGTTGAATTACACACTCCCAAAAATCATGGAAAAATACACAAGAAGGAGAAATGGGTTTATTCACGTGTTGTGTCCAACGGGGTGGACACCTTAATGCACTTTTGCATAAAAGAGAGATTTGGGTTGCCCAACGGGGTGGACACCAACAATTGGAAAATTACACAAGTTTGGGTTTATGGATTAATTTAATTAAAATAAATATAATAGGTGTTCTAAAATTAATTAGAAGTACAAGGGGCTGAAATTAAGTGGGACACAAGTATCATGAATGAAGTAGGCTCAGAATAGAATATTACCCTAATTTGGGTTGCTCAAAATGGGTCAAGATTGTGTCTCCAATTTTGATTGGAACGCACAAGGATACAAAACTGGATTTATTCGGAATTAAATAATAACGTCTACGACAAAAATTGTACGGCTAAAATAAAGCACAAGAGAACATAGTTATAAGTTACACAAGGGTCAAAATGGAAGGCGGGCATGTCTATGACAAGGTTGTAGAATTTATTGAAAGACAATGGCTAGTGTAGTGCTCTAATTATCTAAGCAACGGTAATGCGCAACAATAAAATAAAATTATGGTAATTTAAATATAATTAATTATCATGCAAATTATTTACACATTAATTATAAAAAGACGACCTAACCTCTGGTCAAAGGTTCACAACCTGAGTCAATTTGAGATGGCTAGAATATAGTTGATTTGGGCCAGTAGGACTTGGTCCGCTCGTATTATTTATATGTTCGATCAACCCATAGCAGTAGTATTCTCTAATAAAGAGAGATTTACTTTCATCATCTTTAGGATAATATATGGACACAATGACTGACGGAAGCAGGACTTATTGTCGCAAGAGATTATTTACATCAGTGTTATTGCGGACACCTAACTCTAATTGCCTATATTTTTTAGTAGAGATTTTAATGCAATGTTGTATTGTCAGGAGAAAATAGGACTTCGTCACGTCCTGGATAGTATCCTTGATGATTTTTAACGCTGCCTGATGCAAGCCAGTATTAAATGCCTGGAATGAATATGTGTGGACATGGAACAATAAGGTAATTCAGAATAGAATAGTTTGCCAACTTGACTGAGCCCTTGGTAATAGTCGGTGGTTTGCAACTTTCATTATTATATAGTTCGGATTGTTTTTTCATTATTATTGGCGAGACACCACTAGCTAGCAAGGAGGGAGGGTTTGTGTGTTCGTGGCATGTCTTGTTTATATTTGTGTGTGTCCGTGTGTCCGTGTCAGTATTAGGGTTAGTGTCCGTATGTGTTAGTATGTCCGCGTGCGTGTGTGTGTGTGTCCGAGTTAGGGTTAGGGTTAGGGTTAGGGTTAGTGTGTGTCATATCGTATCGTGTCATATTGTGTTGTGTCGTGTTAGAGAGAGAGAGAGAGACAAAGAAAGGAGACAGAGAGAGGAGCTCACCGAGTGAGGAGGAGGGGAGCTGGAGAGAGGAGAACGCCGGAGGGAGGAGGAGCCGCCGGAGGGGGGAGGACGCCAGAGGGAGGAGAGGAGCCGGAGGAAGGAGAAGCTGACGGAGGGAGGAGCACACCGGAGGGGGGAGGACGCGGCCGGAGGGGGGGAGCCGAGTTAGGGCACCGGGATGGGGGTGTTTAAAATTTTCGAGATTTTAAAATTTTTGAGATTTTGATCGAAGGAAATGGGGGGAAGAGAAATTCGTCAAACCCTATATGAAATAAATTAGCGACGTCGGTCTATACGTCGCTAAACGTCGCAGATATAATAATATACTGTGACTTAAATACATACTAAACATCGATAAAATTAAAAATTTAGCGACGTTTAGCAACTACCTAGCGACATATTATATATTTATAATAATTACAGTCGCTAAACGTTGCTCCACGTCACTATCACCGACGTATTGCGATATTTTATATTTACGTTGCTAAATACCTAAAATTCAGCGATATTTTATTTGGACTCGCTAAAAACGTTGCTAATCCTGCAATTTTTAGTATTGTTTGCTAATAAGGGTTAAGTCTAATCCTCTAATCTAGTGAAAATGTTAAGTTAAGTTGGGTCAAAAGGGGACTAGTCTAACTAATTATTTAAATGGTCATGTCAAGTTGGTTAGGTCCACTAGAATCATGTCTAATCAAATTCTAATCCACCAACCAATCATAATACTAGTCATCAAATATATATAACATGCACAATATTAAAATAACTTATAATCACCATATTTATAATGATATAAAATAACAAAAATATCTCTTTTCTAGAAATGTGGTAGGTACAAGTCTACCCTCCTTGAAAAAATTTCGTCCTCAAAATTTAAAGATGGCCGTATCTCCTCTAGATCAATCCCCAACTTATCTAAAATCATACAATCATGCAATTTAAAAGAAATTACTAATTATGGTCATATACATCGTTATAGTCTATGTCCATCATGGTATTGCAGTCTCTGTTAGTGTATTCTATTAACTATATAATAGCACAAAACACACAAAATAATAAAAGGAAATGAACAGAATAGAACAGGACAAAATATGCTAACCCATCACCTGTAGTGTGGTCTCCTCGACTGTCATCGCAAATGCTCTACCCTGCTAGGGTGGATCCCTCTGCGGGTGCTGAACAGTCTGCGGTGCCACAGGTAGCCTAAATCCATATCCCCGGTCGCGATTTGGTCCATACGGGTTATTGGAACACTCCTTCACCTGATGATCAGGAGAACCACAATACAAGCATAGTCTGAGCCTCTTCCGATAGTTCTCCCAATCATGCTCATGCCTACCACAATAGGCATAAGGAAAAGTTTATTGAGTCTGTCTCTGAGGCTGCTGCAGTGCTTGATGAACTGCCTCTGAAACTGACGTGTCTACTGAGCTGGTGCCTTGACTGGCACAGGAAAATGATGATGCTGCTATGTTCTCGACTGCTAAAAATAGGGTCGCTTAGCTGGTCCCGCACTGCTGCTAACTCCTCTTGATACATCCCTCATCCTCTTGGACGTGAGCCCCAAGTCATCCTCCGCCCTCTGTGCATCCATCAATATCTCCTCGAAGGTAGCAGTACGGTGACCCCTAGTGTGGGATTTGATCTCCTAATCAAACCCTTCTAAAATTTTCTCGCTCTCCCTAGGGGATTCTACCCCTCCATAAATCTGCCCAGTCTACAAAACTCTATGGCATACTCGTCCAACGACATACCCCCTTGGACGAGATCTTGAAACTGGCTCTCCAATGCACTCCGAGCCACATTCGGGAAGAACTTCTCCTTCAAGAGCTATTTGAAATCTCTAAAAGTTAATCCAAGTGCCGTAATCCTCAGATCCGTGCGAAACCAAGTTAGTGCTATATCGAACTTCTGGCTGTCAGCTGCCTCAATCCGTAGAATCTCCGGGATCTGCGCCAATCGCAAGTTTCTCTCGATGTCCTCTATCCAGTCGTCTGCATATAAGATTCCCCCGGTGCCTTTGAAGTCCTTAGGCCCCATCCTCTTAAAATCCATAATAGTACCCAGCCTCTGCTGGAGATCGACCTGGGGTAAAATAATCTGCGTTTGAATAAGCGTTACTCTCTCCATGGCTGCTAGCGCTAACTGATGGAAGTTCTCTATTTCTTGCCTCATCAGGTCTGACTAGCGGTGTTGGGCCTTCGCCTGGGCCCTCTAGGCCTCTATCATCTGTTGGAAGAGTGTATCTGTGCAGGATTAACTGGTAGTGGGGGTGGTGGAAGATCCTTTGAAACTACAGGTACTGCCCTCTGAACTAGAGATGGAGCACCCCCAAAAGCTGTTGCGATGATGCCCACCTGGACTGATGAGGCGGCCCTCTGAACTGGAGATAATGGAGCTGGGTCTGCAGCTGCTCGCCTCGGAGGTGGAGAAGTATCCGACCCCACTGAAGCTGCCCCAGAATGCTACGATCGGGTCTTCAACAGCATCCTAAAGATAGATTCAAAATAAGGAATCAATATTGGACAAGATACGATATCATCAAAGAAGGACAATAATTTTTATGGAAAGCAATATTCAGAATGATAAAAATAGCAAGAATCAATAGGTTGGAAATATTTTCTAGTTGTGATTGAGTACTCGCTCTCTCATCCTAATATCCGATACCATATCCTATCGCAGTCTTACAGTAGTACAACTAAGTTTGTTGCACTGCCATGACTATTGCGAAGCCTGACCTGCAGGGGACACCACAAAAACTTGTCACAACCCACACCCGGTGTAGGGGCACGAGTACGTGGGTACGTCCAGCCTACACCGCAGCATCGGCGGTAGAACGCTATCTAGTTCAATAATACTATTTAAATATCTCACACAATATATAATAGTACCTGCCAGTAATATCTCAACTCCAAATGGAGGACAATACAATGGTTCAATAATAATCGATACACAATCATAATATAAACTAAAGGAAGATAAAGGCACGATATGGAATAGAAGAAAGAGTCACAAAAATTATAATACAATACATCCAAAACTAAAATTATAGCTACAACACAATCTCAAATAATATATACTTGCCAAAGTCTAAACTGAAATAAAAACAATATGCTAATGGAAATGTAAATCGCCTCCGTAGCCGGTACTAATCCTCTATCGGCTCACCCTCTTGTGGCCCATAATAGGTGGGACACATTTCTTCTAACCAAGCATCTAAAAAATATATCCATTCAGGATTGGAGCGAAGTACAACCAAATAGCAGTTCCAATTACTTGATAATGACTATAAACAAAAATAGAGAATATAATACAAGATGAGAAACAATAAACAATATCATATTATGGAAGGAAGAGACAAAATCTAGAGAAATATGGTATAAACTGATCACAATAAAATAGAATATGGTGAAGAACTGTAAGTACACTAAGTGTTTGAAATACTAGTTAGATATGTGATCGGCTTGGGTTGAACATTGTCGACTTAAATGTTAGATAAACATTGTCTAACTTAAATATTGAACATTGTCTAGGCTTTGATCACATATCTAGCTAACACTTCTTCTTTCTCCGACTAGTACAATGGATCCAACCATGACACGTTACGATATAAGATACTCAAGTTATTGTAAAATATTAAATATTAAACATTGAACATTGAATATTTAACATTGTCTAATATTAAATATTATCTTTTAACATATGAGAACACGAGGAACAATAAAACAATAAATAACATCCCATGACTGAAGATCCATGTATATACTAGTCCGTGTACCAATGTGTCATGAATCAAGAAGTACATTTTTAAATACTTGTATTATAGTAATTATCAAATAATGGAAACTATCAGAGAATGTACTCGCCTGTGGTCCAGAGTAAAAAAATATCAAATTGTGTCCGTATCGGTGCCTCACAAACCTATATATAAAATTCTATGTCATTTGGTGTAATGATGTGATAAACAAGTTAAAATATGCTAGGATATGATTTTTAGGCCATTTCTAGGTCATACTAGTCAAGCTAGGTCAAACTAGGCCAATACCTTGCTAAATTAGGTTTTCTAGATCAAAACTAGTCATTACCTTGCTAATACTAAGTTTCTAGACTAATACCTTAGCTAGTACCAATACCCTTCTAATACTAGGTAATTTAATTCATGCTAGTTAATATAGTATTCTAAGATGCCATATATACATACAACTAGTGATACCTTAGCCTAAACAACCTAAACTCAATACCTTGCCAATATCCATTACCTTAATATAATCACAATACCTTATACTATATACTATACCTTAGCTAATACCTTAGGGAATACCCATATCTTAACTAACCAATATTCCAGTACCAAAATCTTATACTTACCTCAATTCACCAATGCCCCATATCTCTTCACATGCTACCTTAACTTAACTCATGTACCTACACAAAGTCTGATGCCAAAAATCATTCCTTGCAGTATCCAGAGCACCAATTTACTGATACACATTAGACAGTCCATCCTACCTACACTAGCACTAGGACTTAACTCATCTTCACATTCACCAATGCTCATATACACGACTTCAATCCTTTGTAGTCTACTGTTGCTGTTATTGCAACATCCCTCCTCTAACTACTGCTCTGCCCGAGATCTCCCTAAGTGTCCACTAGTACTGTTGCTAAATTCCTCACTACTGCAATGCACTTGGGTTATAAGTGCTCAGGTTTGTGCACTAGAACAGACCTCCCACATTACCTAGAATACCCAATATACTGTTGTATCACCCCTTTGTTGCATACAACTGTAAGGATTCAGACCTTATCATTTCAACAGCTATCTACATCTACTACTTGCTGAACCACTTTTCCTTACTGCAGGATAAACCTAGTCCTCAACACTCTGGCCTATAACAATGTGATGCCTAAACTGCAACCTACAATCCCATACACCCGAGCCTGCAAATCCATCTCTTCCCTCACATACAGGACTGCACCTGAACCAACATATCACTGTCCCCCTCTCTATAACCTGACACATGCACTTGCAAGACACACTCAATGCTTCAAACTAAACAACACTAATGACAGTGCACTCCTTAACACTTCCTACCATGTTTGAACCAAATATCTGCTACTTAGCAGATCACTACTCCTTGCTAGAGTGTGCCCCTTCCCATACTACCAATACTTAAAGATATAACACCTCAGACCTAAAGCATATGCTCACATGTCTCACTTCTAATCTTTAGATGGCTAACTGATGCCTCCTACCTGATACCTCAAGGATTGAGTAATGTCTTCCTTGTTGGATGCATACAGAAGTTATCTCAGTACCTAATGATATTGTAATTGTTACCTTCATGTGACTGAAGGTAACACATCACCAGGTACCTGAGCCACACTTTCCCTTTCAACTGATTTGCACACAGTATTTATATGCTAATCCAATTGACAGTGCACCCAGTGCACTGTCTCCTTACCCGACTGATGTGCCTCTTTTATCTTCACTCCCCAGCAAGTCTGATGCAAGACCCCCTTACTGTCACAATGAACCCAAGTCTCCATATCACTCTAGTGATACACGATGAGACACACCTCATAAACAATATATATACATAGTTCATATGTTATTTATATAGCATATATATATATATATATATATATATATATATATATATATATATATATATATATATATATATATATATATATATATATATATATATATATATATCCTTAACATTTATTGTAAACGTAAACATACACACACAACCCATAGGCAAACCACCAAACACATGGTGTGCCAACCCAAAGTATATCACACACAAGCTATGATACGCTTGTGATACTAAACCTAAACTTCACCAAACACTCTCCAAGCTCTACCAACATACCTAGAATAGTTAATACATGATGGAATGAATGCACCATAGCCATTCTTACAACAAATGAGAAAATTGACATGTGTGAACCTAATTCACCTAGAACACACCACACAAACCATCGTATCATAGTGTATCATGACACGGGCCTCCCATATCCAATTGTGGACACACTAGCCCTCTCAAAACTTGCTTCCCACTCTAAAAATCTCTATAAAATATTTTTACAAACACCTAGTGGTCCAAATTCAGATTTTCTCCAATTTGACCACAAAAGTCATCGTAACTTTCTCCATGGATCTCCTCTAAACCTAGTTCTTGTTCCTATGGGTAGCCCTTAGACAAGGAAAGGTCCTTATGTGTCTATTTCATCATTCAAATATGAAATGACAAAGGAATAAGAGTTTTACCAATTGGGAGATGGATTCCCAATGTAGTGCACCAAGGGAACACATGAAAGTAGATGGAAACCTCCTTCAAGCCAATCTTCTCTTCCAAGCTCCTCTTGCTCCTCCAAGATTATAGGAACGGTTTAGAATGGTGGGAATGGGGAAAGGAAATGGTAGGGAGTGATTTTGAAGGAAAGGAATTTTAATTTGGGGAAGAACAAACTAGGATTTATTGAGAAAGGAATAATGTGAATGAAGCTTCTCTCTCTTAGAGCTAGGGCCGGCCACCTCTTCCCCCCCCCTCCAAGCAATATAGATAGTCCATTATACCCCTTGTAGGTTGTCATGAAGAATAGATTAGGGAGGAAGCTTCTCTTGCTAATGAGGGTTAAGCCTAATCCTCTAATCTAGTAAAATGTTAAATTAAGCTGGGTCATAAGGGGACTAGTCTAACTAATTATTTAAACGGTCATGTCAAGTTGGTTAGGTCCCCTAGAGTCATGTATAATCAAATAGTCCAAATCTACCAACCAATCATAATACAATTCATCAAATATATATAACATGAACAATATTAAAATAACATATAATCACAATATTTATAATAATATAAAATAATAAATATACTCTTTTTCTAGAAATGTGGTAGTTACAACATCTCTAGCCCCATGCGTTCCAGACTTCCTGCGGTCCCGTGCGTTTCTGGCCCCATACATCACAGACTCCATGCGGTCCATGCGTCTTTGGCTCCACGCGTCCCAGACTCTATTCGTCCCATGCATCTATGGCCACATAGATTTCAGACTCCATAAATACCAAATCTTGCTGTTACGACAAGAGTAATTCTCTCTAACCAAGTGCAAACTATGTGTCAAGCTGACCAAGTCACGCCCACAAAGGACGAGAATCACCCAGATCTTCAGCAACAAAAAATTCTAATAAATGCCCACGTGGTAGCTCAATCTGCTCACGGTTACAGCAGCACCCTGTCAAGAAGGGACACGTGACACCCTCTAGCATCCTTATAGCCCAACATATGTGCGCCTAGGATAACTATAAATAGTAGGCTACCACACCCGAGCAAGATGCTGGCTGGCTATCTACGAATCTACACTCGAGCAAGAGAGAAGAGCTTCTGCATCGGATCATCCACAGAGTAAAGAGAGTTGCTACAATCCTAACCCTCCATCGTTACCCCCCTAGAATATAAAATTTGTACTTAGATTGTCTATCTCGGACTCCTCTCTATACTCTCTTTAGTTTGTTTATTAAATCAAGTTTTTTCTTAAAGACTTTTGAATTTAATGGCGAACGAGATGGCGACTATGTTGGGGACTACCTTCTCCTCTAATGAGAAGTTGGTTACGCAGTCCGGTGCGGCCAAGCTCGGCTCAACGCAAAAGATGATAGTAGTTTACTTTGACCAGTAAGCGTTCGAGAAAATGCCCTCGGAAGGAAGTGATAGTCCTTCGCCAAGACTAGCCAAGCCCAAGAAGATTCACAGGACGTGGGTAGCAAAGTCCACTGCACCTCGCCCAACTACGGGGCACACACTTCCCGCCTCTCGCTCGGTTGCTGATGATGGTCGTCAGGTGAACACCCAGGATGTCCACGTCCATGCGGCAACCCCATCTAACGCAGAAACTTTTTGGCACCCATACACTGACAGAGGAAAATACTACGATGCTAGACGTTCTGGGGCTGCGACAGCTTCTATGCGGCCAAAAGGGAGGCCACATAAGACTGACCATGTGGCACCAGCTCACATCCACAGACAGACGATTGCATGCGGCCCCAATAGCCATTTTAGACCGTATCTCCTGTGACGCAGATCCTATACGGCTCGCTGAGAATGGCAGAAACCCAAACCTGGACTCTTTGTACTACGCGCCTATAGCTTATCAAACTCAAGCAACTGTCCAATTAGCTGACCGTCAGCAGGCACCGTTAACTATTACACGGGCCCCAGATGGGAAGCTATACAAGATCGCCTCGTGCGTCCAGCCCGCAGTGGAAAATGGACAGCGTCGATCTCAAAAGTCTTCCGCTATCGATCCGAAGAAAGTTCTTGTACAATCCTCGGATCAGGGAGCAAACACAACACCTACGCACCTGTACGCTCGGTCCTTCTGGGCCCACAAAAGGGTACAAAGGTGGAACAACCCTTGCTTAATGTGATCAATCACAAGCACAAGGCGAGGGAAACAACTTTGTCCAATAAAATATCCTCTCCAGGGCATCACTATGCCAAGATCATTATAAATTGCTGCTGCAACAAAGTGGCAACAGATAGCACCCATCCGGCAATAATTCGGAGATCAGGTATAAGTACCAAAGGAGGAGGAGATGACCTCCTCCTCATGCTACTTGACTTGGAAGCTTTCCGCCACCAAGGGAGGACATAAGTCAAGTACCTCCAGTCCGTCGTTCTCTGCCACTACGTTGTAAAGGCGACTACCAGGAGGGCTAACAACGGTACCTGTGGAAGGCATTTTCCAGGGTACCCACTCAAGGAAGAAACTGTCAGCTACTGGGGGTAGTTCTTCCTCAGAACCCCTGGGGGTGGCCCAAGCTGAGGATAATATTCCCCTAGACTTACACAATAACCCAACATTCCGCGGAGACAACGATTCCCAAGGAACAGACTCCGAGATCCCTGGGGGTAGCTCCCCTCGCCAGGTTGATGTAGCTTCCTATGCTGGGGGTAGTATTCGTTCTGAGTCCCAGGAGTAGACGACACTGCCAGCTTTCCCTGATGACTACTCTCGCTAAGGGTCTGAGACGGAAAGTGCGGCATCCACTGCCCCGTCCATCTCTCCCCCACGTGAGGATGGTATACATGGCCGGGGACGACCATGAAGGCCCAGCGACTGCCAGCACCTCAAGACCCTCAAGGCCATGATGCAGATGATGGGTCCATTAATACAAGTCTTAACCCAGACAATGCTGAAAATCAAATCAAATATGGCTTCTCAACAAGCAAGAACCCCTGAACAAGCAAACTTGGACCCAGGGACCAACGGGAATTCAAACACAAATGCCCCATCTGCGGATAGTAATTCTCACATGCCAGGCCCATCTGCACCCTTCGCAGGAGACGAGGCCAAGGAAGCAATGAAGGAGGTTCGGGAACTCTGGGCTCGCCTAGACTCTATGGGCAATCAGGACTCACTCCGCGATCTCGGGGTGCGGCAACTATACCCGATAGAATGGAGGGATGTACCGTATCCGCCTAGATACAAGCCCTTCAACATAAATACATTTGACGGCAATTCCTCCCCTCGCCGGTTTATGAGTTACTTTGAGATTACAATGGGACACCTACCCCGCAATGATGCTATCCTTACCGGACTCTTCGTCAGGGCATTAGCGGGGGTAGATTTCGACTGGTTCTGCAGTCTTAAAGATAATTGTATCTCATCATTCGATGACCTCAAGCGTCTGTTCCTCAACATATCATATGAGGCAGGAAATGATATGACGATGTCGCCCAGGGAGAAAGGGAACTAACACGAAATTACATCGAGCAGTTTCCAAAAATGGCGCTAAGGTTGCCCCCTGGCAATCCTGAGACCACATTAATAGAGATGTGACAACAAACATGCTTCGGACGGTCAGCCTCTGGATGCGCGATAGCCAATTCAAAGACTAGATGGCATTCATTATAAGCCTTGTCAATGCTGAAAAGAAGCTCAAGGTTGCTCAGAACTTACGAATCCATATCCCTACTACTGAGGAAAAGGCAAGCGCCCCCACAATAGCGGTAGAGCAACCGTGATGCGAAAGAAAAGTAAGCCATGGTCGCTAATATGACCAAGAAACCTGAGCAAAAGCAGGCAGAGGCTCCAAAATTAAATGAGACATATTCTTTCAAAGACGGTGATGTCAAGCCCATCTTCGATATGCTGATGCAGGGAGGTGAATTTTGCCTCCTCGACGTCAAACGTCAGCCTGAAGCGGAGGAGATGAACAACCTAAAGTACTGTCACTTCTACCGGTATGTTCACCATCCGACATAGGAGTGCTATACCTTAAAGTGGTACATCCAACGGCTGATTGACATCATGGCTCTCTCCCTGGATTTTGACGATTTAAGGGTTGTTGCTAACATTGTGTCCCTCTAGTTCGACAACTTTCCACCGATGAAAGCCTAGGACAAAGTCACACCGATCCCAAGGGCAACAATGGAGGTAGTCAATCTTCCCCCAGCTCGTGACCAAGCAGCCGAGTTGACACCTCTTACTACCCCTCGGGGCGAGATCACGTGGGTCCACCCGGATCTAAACCCAGACTTGACGCAGCAAGCAGCGCCTTCCGCCGTCAAGTCTAAAACACGAAAAACCAAGTCCTGCCGTATGGTTTATTCCATCGATGAGAAGGCCTGGGCAGGGGCAACCAGGTCGGGCCTTGCTTACCAGCAAGATTACAAAGCTCCCAACATTAATACACGTCCAACTACTGCACATGTCGTATCTGGTGGCCCCGGTCAGGGGAAATCCCTTCCTGTTCTACATACGTACGATGGAGCACTCTCTCAGTACCCTGCTAACCCAGAATAGTAATACAGGCCACGAGCAGGCCATATACTACCTTATCCGGATGATGATCAGCATGGAACATAGGTACACCATCGTTGAGAAAGAATGCCTTGCACTAGTAATCACTATTCAGAAAACTCGATATTACGGGGTTGGACAGACTATTCATGTAATCTTGCGAGTCAACCCCCTCAGGGTCCTCATGACCAAACCAGGAGCACTCAGTTCCCGCTTGGCTACTTGGGCGATACTATTATCTCTATATGATATAGTGTTCGTTCCACAAAAGTCCTTCAAGGGTCAAGTACTTGCCGACTTTCTAGCAGCCCACCCGGGGTCAGAAACCTCGAAGCTCTATGAGGAGATTCCAGACGAGGAGGCGGACTCCAACATTACTTCACATGAAGCTGTGTGGCAAATGTTCTTTGACGATGCTTCAAGAGCAGGGCCCAAAGGTGGCATTATCGCTGGGGTCGGGATAGTGTTGATGAAGCACGTCCCTCAGTTGCAAAATATTAAGGATGACGCCTTAGCCGGTCTCGCTGCTTCCTGGGCGGTACCAAGCGACACTCATCAGGTAATCACAGTGATCGGTTAAGAGCTGGTCTGCCCCAAAAATAGCTGCTGTCTATGTCTGAGCTACGTGGTAAAAGTACACACTGATGTCCAAGACTGGAGGCTTCCATTTATTTACTATACGGTCTATAGAATTCTCCCCAAGAACCTAAAGGAAGCCACGTCCATCAGGAGACGTTTCATCCGGTTCTACTATAATATGCTTACTAAAATGTTGTATCGCCGCTCATACGATGGGCTTCTGCTATGATGCCTATCGAACGCAAAATCCAAACAGGCGCTTCGGGAAGCCCATGATGGCATTTGTGGTGCCCATCAAGACCATCTTCGAAGAATGGGCTACTACTGGCCTATGATGGTAGCAGATGCTGTTTATTATGCGAAGAAATGCCAGACGTGCCAGATCCACATAGACTTCATCCACCAACCCTCGGAGTTCCTACACCCTGTTACGTACTGGTCGTTTGAAGCCTGGAGTATGGATATTATTGGGCCGATTAGTCCACCTTCATCCAAGGGGCATCGGTTCATCATCTCCATCACCGACTACTTCTCCAAGTGGGCGAAAGCCGTACAACTCACAGAAGTCAAGACGTATAACATGATCAGCTTTATCAAGCATCACTTCATATACCATTTTGTCTTACCACAAAGGATCACTCACAATAATGGTCCACAGTTTGCAAGCCATGCATTCTACAGGTTCTGTGATAAAAACTAATTCAGAATATAGCATCGACTGCGTACAACCCAGCAACGAATGGTCTGGCAGAAGCCATCAATAAGACCATCATAAAACTCCTCAAGAAATTTGTGTCTTCCTGCAAACGCAACTAGAATGAGAAGCTGGGTGAATGTCTCTGGGCCTATATTATAATTGTCCTGACAGCTACTGGAAATACGCCTTTCTCTCTGGTGTACGGAAGCGAAGTGGTCCTCTTGCTCGAAATCCAAATTCTTTCACTCTGAGTGGCTCTCTCCAACCAATTATTTGCCAACGACAATCACCACCGACAGCTACAAGAGCTAGAAGCACTCGACGAGAAACGTCTCTTAGCTCAACAGCGCATTGAGCTATACCAAGCACGTCTCTTTAGAGCCTTCAACAAACAAGTGAAGAAGAGGACCTACCAAGTGGGTGATCTCGTCCTGACCGTAAGGAGGCCGATGGTTATGACCCACAAGACGGCCAGCAAATTCTAGCCTAAATGGGATGGCCCATTCATCGTGGAGTCTGTATTCTCTAAAGATGCCTACCGGCTAGTGAAACCCAATAGCGACTTATTCATGATGCCTATCAATGGCAAGTTCCTAAAAAATTACTATGTCTAAACTAGACTTGTACTCCCCTCATCCCCAACCATACAATCTAGATGTATATCTCTACACTCTTGGTTCTTCATCCCCAGCAAGTGCCTATGTTCAACATTTTTGCCATCTTTACAAAATTCTTATAAAAGCCATCATCGGTATCCATGAGTCCCTGATATGCAACGGATGATGGATCTTCAAAGTCTCCCCAACGGAGCAGTCCTCAGGTCCACTCGCACACTCCTACAGTGACCACTTAAAAACTAATTCCGTTAGATGCTAGCCATGTTCATATTGTCTCTAAGCTATCGTCCCACCAATCTCCCCAGTGGAGCAATCTTCAGGTCTATCTTCATATTTGAATTGACCACACTCAGTAAATCACTCCTCAGCGAGTTTCTCGGACATCGGTTCACGTCCATATTACCTCAGAAATGTCATCCTAACATTTATCTTCGGCTGAGTTTGCAATGTCCACATTACCTCTGAGCAAACTTTTCGGGTCTTGGCTATCGATCATCACGTCCATATTATCTCTGATATCGGTTGTCATCCCCACTTATCACCCGTACTCACCAAAGTACACCAGAGATGTTAAGCCCACAAAAATAGCCACGTCCATATTACCTCTGGCATTGGTTGTTCCAAATCTGTTACTTGCACAAACGTGCGCAAAAAGCAATGGGTCCACAAAACTTATCACATCCATATTACCTCTGATAGGGATTATTTTTGAACTTATTATTTGCACTCAATATGCGCTACAAGGAATAAGTCCACCAAAAGTCCCATAGCAAGAATCTTCCATCTTCTAGTGCCCTTCTTCTTTGGGAGCGAAGCCTTAGTAGCTAGGCCCTTGCCCTTGGCTGCCATGGAAGAATAAGGAGCTTGAGAAGCCATGGCAGTCGTCGATGAGGAACACAAAAGAAATCATAACAAGGAAGAAAGAAAATTAGCAAAGAGTCTCACTTTTTTTTGACTTCCCCTCTTTTATAGCCTAAACTGTCTCGATCCACGTAGAAACCTAGGATGAGAATGGTGCTTGAAGTCTCGATCTGCCGTTACCCAAAAGTGAACCATCGCCTCAAGCTTCGCGTTGTGAGATGGCTCAAAATCCCAAGAAATCTTCCCAAGGATCGAATCGAATCCTGTATTAAATAGAGATATGACAGCTTGGAAACACACACCCGTTCGGCGCACGACCATGCGGTCCCAATGGCCATGTAACACAATATCCATGCGACCGAAGACAACTTCTCTATGCATCTTATTTAAAGTATTCCAAACTTATCAGTTTGAAAACTTTGAAAGGGGCCTTGTAGAAGCATGAAAAATATGCAGCCATGCGACCCTGCACCCCCAAAATATAAAATCAAAAAGATCAGGCCGGAGAGTCTCCCTGCGGCCCAACAAGCCAACAACCATTTGCCCCCCAAAGGAGGCTCAAATCAGGCCATAGAGTCACCCTGTGACCCAAATAAAGGCGACATCTATGCGTCCCCAATCATCCAAAGCAGCTTTGCTGCAGAAGGACCTAAGGGGGCGTCCCGTCAGCAGGTTCATCTCTGACACAAAATCCTGATGAAAAAGATTTTCTGACTTCCTCAAAAGACATGAACACCCTAAATGACAAAAGTCTCACGTTAGCACAGAACTTCACTCTTGAAGGATATACAGTGCCGTATATACAGCACAACCGGCCTCATGCGACTCCATGGGTCCATGAGTCTCTGGTCCCATGTGTCCCAGACTCTATGCGGTCCCATGCATCTCTGGCCCCATGCGTCCCAGACTCCACGTGGTCCCGTGCATCTCTGGCCCCATGCATCCCGGACTCTATACGATCTCGTACGTCTCTGGCCCCATGCGTTTAAAACTCCATATGGTCCCATGCGTCTCTGGCCCCATGTATCCCAGATTCCATGCGGTCCATGCATCACTGGCTCTACGTGTCTTAGACTCCATACAGTCCATGTGTCTTTGGCTCCACGTATCCCAGACTCCATGTGTCCCATACATCTCTTGCTATATGGGTTTCAGACTCAATTAAGACCAAATCTTGCTGTTACGAAAAGAGTGATTCTCTCACTACCAAAATATGATAAAATAGCGACGTTTTTAGCGACGTTATATTAAAATATTGCTAATATTAAAGATTTGAGCGACTCCAAAAATAAGCGTTGCTATACGTCGCTGTTGGCGACATATAGTGATGTTTAGCAACTGTAATTCAGTTTTTTAAAAGAATAGTCGCTATAAGCTTCGTTAAAGTCGCTAAACATCGCTGAGATTTTTGATTTAGCGACGTTTAGCGATGTATTTAGTAACGCAATTTTTTTTAATTTTTATTGACCATTTTTGCGACGTCTTTAACATCGCAAACTTGATAATTAGCGACTTTTAGCGATGTCTAGTTATGATGTCGCTATTATTATTAGCGACGTCATAAGTTGACGTCACTAAACGTCGCTAAAATTTTTAATAGAGGTTTCGATTCCCCCCTTTTGTCGAAATCTTCCCCCAAATTTATAAAAACTCCCCCCTCTCCCCCAGGTAAAGTGCCCCTTCCGGCGTCCTCCACAGCCCCCTACTCCGGCGTCCCCCCATCCCTACCCCTCTACCGTCTCCCCCACAGCTCCCCTACTCTGACGGACCCCCCGAGTGCTCCCCCACAGCTCCCCACCGGCTCCCCCACAGCCCCCTCCAACGAACCTCAGGCTTCTCCTCCTCCTTCTCTAGGTAAACCCTAACTCGATCACTCTTTCTCTCTCTCTCTCACACACACACACACACACAGATACACAGACAGATGCACACAACAGACACAAAAATGACACACACAGACACGACACAGACAGACACAGAAGGTGTAAACCCTAACCCTAACCCTAACCTAATCTCTCTCTCTCACACACAGATGCAGATACGACATGACGCTGATACAGACATGACACATACACACTGACACTGACATGACACAGACACTATCACAGAGGGTGTAAACCCTAACCCTATCTATCTCTCTCTCCCTCTCTCTCTCTCTCTCTCTCTCTCTCTCTCTCTCTCTCTCTCTCTCTCTCTTTGATATTTAATACTATACAATTAGTACATAACTTATACTATCATTACTTACTAACTTACCATAACTTCTACTAACTTAATATAACTGATACTAACTTAATATCAATACTAATGCTAGATGACACTAGACTAACTATACAAACTTAGCTTACTCTAACTGATGTCTGATATTCTAAGTTGATATCTAACTCAAATAACTAAAATCTAAACTTCACCCTAGCTGATAATTAATAACTAGCATTCACTAACAATGCATCTAACTGATACATTCATCAATTAGTAATATACACATAGTAGTACATAAATACAGTGGACTGAAAACTAATGCCGCCACTACTGATATTCCCTATAATATATACATTAATACCTTCCTACTGAAGGCACTAACCGAAGCCCCATCAGTGTACTACTGATACCAAACTATACTGACATCAAGCCCTTAGTAGTAGTGTGATCAACTCGAGCTTAGTATACTAAGACCATCTTTAATTGCCACACCTGATATAACCTCCATCCAAATCTGATACTAACTGATATGAATCTTACTCACAACTGATACCTATATCTATTCCTCACCTACACATAACCACAGTTGATACACATAAGATACACAGAGATTCCCCCAATCTTCTAATGCCTGTTGTGATACTCAAGTTTAAAATACAACTTTAAATTGCTGCTGCTTAATGTCACATCATGCTTTGTATAATGGTGTGCACAGACCCTGTGAAGTCTGTCGCAACACTCAAGTGCATATCAAATGTGCACTGTCGGGTCTGTGCAGATGGTGTATGCAACAGCTCTACCTATCTAACTGTTCACTGTGTTGCTCCCCAAATCTGTTGTCAACATGACATATACTCCTATAGACAGGCACTCCCCTATAACCAGATGACTAATACTTAAAGCATTGCACAAACCCTAACCCTAACCCAAATTTGCTCAGCTAACACTCATTGATACACTGTAATATGAGTATCAGTGCATGTACTGTATTTCTGAGTATTCTTATGTGTGTAAAGGAGTAGGTGTATAACATAATTGGATATTCCTGAGTATATATGTTAGGACTAGGAGTATCAGTGCATGTACTATATTTAACGATGAGTATATACTTGAACAATGTCTATTCATCTTTGTAGCAGTATCTAGAAATGGATATGAATTATAATTTACATCATCATTCGTGGATGTACAACCGCCATCCTGATGACATGTACAGTGTGCGGGATGAATTCATTTAGGGTATACATCAGTTCCTGCAGTTCGCCAAGGCATTCCCTCAGTACATGGACGGTACCAAAATTAAGTGTCCGTGTGTGAGATATCATAACTTAAAATATCATCCAGAAGTGGAAGTCACATATCATTTGTACTCGAAGGGTTTCACGCCGAATTACTATCAGTGGACCGCACACGAAGAACATGTGTCTTTAGCATCGGAGTCAGAGCCTTATATGGGGCCATATATGGATGTCCACGACCACGTTGCTTACGACGACGGGTGGGTGAACATAGTTTTTGATACGGCGGGGCCAAATTTTGATCCGAACAATCATGATGCAGCTGAGGAGTCACCGAATATTGATACTGCGAAGTTCATGGAGTTGCTGGAGAATGCAAGGACTCTATTATATCCTGGTTGTGAGGATCATTCACCGTTTGAGGTGGTTACAAGATTGTTGAGCATCAAGTTCAATTTTATTATGTCGCAAGAATGCTATAACCGACTGATGGATTTGATTATAGAGATCTTACCAGAGAGTGCAAAGTTGCCTAAAGACTTCTACCGATCTAAGAGGATGGTGAGATCGCTCTGGATAGGATATGAGAAAATCGATGCATGTCACAACGGGTGCATGTTGTCTTACAAAGACGACAACGATGAAGATGTGTGTAGATTCTGTGGTGCTGATCGCTACAAGGCCACTAGAAGAAAAAAGTTTGTCGATGCAAAGAAGCCTACCGATTCGATGCACTACTTGCCTGTGACGTCACGGTTGCAGAGGTTTTTTATGGTGAAGGAGACTGCAAAAAATATGAGTTGGCACAGGCGAAAATAAATCGAAGGAGTATTGGATCATCCATCCGATGGAGAAGCATAGAAGCACTTTGATCGAGAGTATCCAGATTTTTCTTCTGATCCGCGTAATGTCAGATTGGGGCTCTCCTCCGACGGTTTTAACCCATTCAAACTTTCGGGTTCCCAATATTCGTGTTGGCCTGTGATTGTCACTCCGTATAATCAACCGACTTGGATGTGCATAAAGACTCCGTATATGTTCCTAATCGTTATTATCCCGGGTCCGAACAATCCAAAGTGGAACATCGATGTATATTTACAGCCTTTGATAGATGAGTTGAATTAGTTGTGGGAAGTAGGTGCCAACACGTACGATATTTCTAGAAAGCAGAATTTTTAGATGAGGGCAGCACTTATGTGGACCATCAATGATTTTTTAGCCTATAGAATATTATCGGGATGGAGCACTTATGGTCGTCTTTTATGTCCGTATTGCATGGACTGCACTAAGGCTTTCCGTTTAAAACACGAAGGTAAACCGTACTTCTTCGATTGTCATCGACAATTTCTGCCGAAGGATCATCCGTACCAGAGGAACAGGAATACTTTTTGTACGGGTATTATGGAGAAGGCCAATCCACCGCCAAGGTGGCCTGGATACATGATATGGGATGAGTTAAAAGATTTATCAAGTGCTATCGAAGAGCCTGCGAAGGGATACAAGTGTGACAGATTTGGTCGCAACCATAACTGGACGAATAGTAGTATATTCTGGGATCTGCCATATTGGAGCACCAATCTGATCAGACATAACCTTGATTTTATGCATATCGAGAAGAATATGTTTGATAACATAATTAATACTGTAATGGAGGTAAAAGGAAAGACGAAAGACAATCCGAAGGCCAGGTTGGACTTAGAATAAATATGTAGGCGTCCTGCATTGCATTTGATAGAGGAGGGGAATGGAAAGTTAAAGCAGCCTAAGTTAATTTTCTCACTAGAGAAGGAGGATAAATGGAGAATTTCTAGGTGGATTCAGGGTCTAAAATTTCCAGACGGGTATGTGTCGAACTTGAGAAGATGTGTCGACCTCAAGGAGAACAAACTGGCAGGTATGGAGAGCCACGATTGTCACGTATACATGGAGAGGTTAATTCCGATTGCATTTTGGGAATTCTTACCGCAGGTAGTTTGGGATCCATTGACAGATCTCAGCATATTCTTCAGAGATCTTTTTTCTACTAAGTTGCTCGTCGATCGTATAGAAAAGCAAGAGAAGGACATTGCGGTAAAACTGTGCAAGCTCGAGAAGGTATTTCCTCCTGGATTCTTCGACTCTATGGAGCATTTGCCAATTCATCTTTCCTATGAGGCACGTGTTGGTGGTCCTGTCAGTTATCAGTGGATGTACCCGTTCGAGCGGCATCTGAATCACCTAAAGAGAAAGGTAAAAAATAAGGCACGGGTTGAGGGCTCTATTTGTAAAGCTTATGTTAGGAGATTATAAACTTTTGATCGACGTATTTCAAACCTCATATTGCTACTAATAGAACGAGAGCTCCGAGAAATGATGACGAATATCAGGAATCTAATGATGCAATACTGAAAGTATTCAATGCGTCTGAAAAGCCTTCGGGGAAAATGAAGAAGAGATATTTGAATAACGACGAGCTAAGGGCTGCTCAGTTGTATATATTACTCAATTGCGATGAGGATGAAGTAGAAAATCTAGAGAGGTAAGTAATTAATACATCCACATTTACGTTATCTCAATGTAATAGTATAAGCTACTATTATGCTACTAATCAGCGGTTGCTTCGTTATTTTTTAGCACATATAATGATGAGATGAGGTTGGTTAGACCCTACATAAGAGACAAAGAAGTAGAACAAGAGATGAGACATCATTTTCCTTCCTGGTTGAGCTCATATGTAAGGAGCTTGGTAATTAATTTTTTTGTATGCACTTGCATAATAAATAACTTACTATCGCTACTTTGGTATTTAGGTCGATCGTCTAGTAATACCCGAGACTGAATCTATTAGAACTCTAGCCAAGAGACCAATTACTGCCGTCAAAATATGGCCAAGTTACTGTGTGAATGGGTTTAGGTTCAAGTCAACAAATGCTCCAATCAGAGATAGCTTTCTGGATCTTAATTCCACGAAAAATAGTTATTTGTGTATTAAATCTTCGAACTACAAAGACGTCGATCCAGGCAATAATTTCTTTGGCATCTTACGAGATATTGTAGAGTTGACATATAATTATGGCACAGAACCTACTATGATCGTGTTATTCAAGTATGCATGTTCGATCCGATTCAAGATCAAGGTTGGAAAATTGACATGCATGGTCTTATGGATATAAACTACAAGCGTAGATATCAAGGCTACGAACCATTTGTCCTATCAAATCAGGCTCAGCTAGTGTACTTCACAACTTATCCTAGACGGGGGACAGCGAGGTCGGATTGGTGGGCAGTATGCAAGACTAAATCTAGAAATACCTTTGACGTTGACGAAATAGCTTATCAAGAGGACGAGCTACCTCTTATAACAAATATTGTAGATGTGAACTCAACGGAAGTTACCCATTACATGACTAATAATGTAGAAAAGATAGAATTATTCGAAGAGAAAGACGAAGACAAAGATAAAGTCGATAAAAGTGAAGATAAGGAGGAAGAGAAAGAGGAAGAGGAAGAGGAGGACGAGGAAGGCGAACAAAATAGATTTTTTGAAGATGATTGAAAATAAAATATTTTGCTTATAAAATATACTATATTTTGACTGTAGAATATACTATTTTGACGAAGATATGTATTATATTTTGACTGTGGAATGTACTATCCATTTAGACTTGTGACACTACTAGTTATTTACTATGCAATTCTATTAATGCTGTGAGATATGCATAATATTTTGACTGTAGAATATACTATATATTTTTTATTTGTTCTATCATCATATGTTGTTATCAGGAATGACTGGGCGACGCAAAGTGTTCCGCAGGTCCCGAGGTAGACAGAGTGCTCCTTCGGTACTGCCTACTATTGGTTCTGGATCCTCGGCACCTAGTACTCCAGTATATCAACTAGTCACATCTCCGACTTCGACGACGTTATGTGGCAGCACTCTGGGGATGAGTAGTTCCAGGCCTGATACTACTCCCTCGTCCAGTGTTCCTCCTGCTGACGGAACCATGGAGAAAGATGAGCATATGGTGAAGGTTGAGCCGATGTCGTCCCAGCATCAGCTAGATCCTCCATGCGCACCTCCGGACGAGACGAGGACGGAGATTTGGGCCGACGGTACAAAGTAAGTCAATTAGATGGTTTAGCATCATATATATCATGTATTTCTTTATTCATCATATATTAACTTTTTTGATAAAAATAATTATCTCTGTATAGATATCGTCCCTCGATACAAAGACGTCTGGGCCACTTTCTGAGGTACAACTATGGTGGCCCTTAGATCAACTACTTTGATGCTCCAGATGAGAGGAAGGCATTCTGGTTTGCGCACTTCAAGGTAAAAGTATATTATATCAATAATCTAATTTATGCATATTATATAACTTACTAAATTACTTATTGTAGCAAACGTATTTCTATCTACCGCACCGGGCCGAGTTGATCGAGCTGTAAACTCCCTCACCCAAAATAGGTATTTTGTGTATATTTTATATTATTATATTTATTATAGATGTTAAATTTATTTAGAGTATTCTCTTAGTTAATTAGAAAATAATTTTTTTAGTATATTTACTTATATAAATATTTATTTAGAATTATTTTTAGGCTATTTTAGATTATCGGGATTTTTCCATAATTTTTAGTTAATTAAAAACTAGTAACACTAATTTTTTAGGACTTTAAAGAATTTATTTTATGTTCAAACTTAATTAAAAATATCCCAAAATTTTATTTTAGATTCTAAATAGTCAAATATATTTTCTAGAATTTTCTGGGAATTTTTTGAATATTTTAGTATTTATTGGGAGTTATTTAGGCTAATAACTAATTTTTAGAACTTGTAGAATTTATTGTGCAATTCCAGAAATATAGAATGGATCCACGTTATTTTATAGGGTTTATAATAATATTATATATTTTCTGGAATTATTTCAAAATTTTTGGAATAAATTTAGTATTTCTTTTTAGTTATATGGGTAAAACTAATTTTAGAGCTTCTTCTAATTATAGTAGGAAATCTATGAATATAAAATTATCCCAAATATTTTTCTAGAGTTTTTAAATTCAAAATATATTTTTTGTAATTTTTCCAGATTTTTATGATTATTTTTAATATTTATTTTGAGTTATTTAGATTTAAAATGACTTAAATAATATTTTGATAAAGGCAAATCAAAAACAAATAATATAACAAAAACTATCCAATCATATTCTGACACATGTCAGTCTATAAATATCCTTTTAGCCACAGGTACATCCCTATATATATTATTATAACCCTAATTATCCCATTATTTTAGAGAGAGAGATTTTGGAGAATTGCCATCTAGGGTTCCTTCATCTTCCACAAGCCATTGCGCATAGTTTCGGACTCCAAACGAGGCCTAGTTTCTTGTGTTAGAAAGATATTGAGGTAAGCTTTCTGATTATAAAAATTGTTTTACGAAATTATGAGTATTAAATACTGGAAAATTCGTAGAGCATAACATGTCCGAAAATAGACGTATTTTAATGTTTTCGCGATTTCGGGAGAACAAAGAATCAGAATCATGAACCGTTTAAAGTTTCAGAAAGATAATGTCTAGATAATTGACATAAGTTTTTTTCAAAATTTAATTCGAAGTATTTATATACTGTTAATTCTATAGAACTTCTAGGTTAGAATTTAACCATCGGTGCACAATACAAAATTTGTAGTGCCATAATTCCCAAACAAATTTGAATTCGGACGAGCCGTAAATTTCAAAAAGTTTTTGACGCTAAAATCTACAGGAAATCATACATGAAAGTTGAGTTTGTGTCGTTTGACTTTTCGGTCAACAGATCGCCTCGATTTGCGTGCCATGAGTCTCGAGTTGATAAAATTCAGTTTCTTTGGACAAAATTTAGGAATTAACATAAAAAATCAGAATAATAAGATTAAAATAGTATTTTAGAGTAATTATTCTAGAATTAAATAAATTAAAATAAATTATCTTTTGACGTGATAAATTTATAATACATAGGCTATTTGGACTGTGACTTGGACTCTGATTCATACCAGCAGCAGGACCCCAGGCGAGTACATTCTCTGATAGTGTTCCAGTAGGACGTTAGTATTTAGCCACCACGGTTAGTTTACATCAGACCCTGAGTCGGAGAACCCGACGCGCGTTCGTACATTTACATGTACGCAAATATTATTCAGTTTGGTATATATATTTATGTACGTAATTACTATATGTATTCCAATAATTATGTAAATAAATTGATGGTTATATTATTATATAGTTATATGAATATATATGTAAGTAAATGCTAATTAATAATTATGACTAAATATTCAGACTGTACGACCCTAGGACACCGTGGACTATCCCATACTTACCTTGACCATGTTGACCCTAAGAACTTGTGAATTTGTCCGCCTTGCGTACATTAACGTACTGGCATAGACACCTGTCAGTTGACTGACTGATTTCGTACAGTACTTGAAGACGCGACATCCGCGTAATTCAACGCATAATTGACCGTGTTAGATGACTAGTGTTACCCCTAGTATACCCCCTGAGTCCAGTGTAAATGTGGTTGTGTATGTGCTAATGTAAAGACTAATAATTCTATTATATTATATTTATGTGTACATAGGATATTGGATTTGTTCTGCGCGACTTCTGGAGCAGGTTATTGGTACATTGCAGCTTCCTTGCCAGGCAAGTATACCTTGCCATTGTACTGTTATTTATATTCCATATGTTGCATGCATCTTTATTTCCTGTCTTTAGTTCATTTATTTTGACTGTTATATAAAATGCGTGCGACGGTGTCGTCGCGATATATTTTTATTTATGTATTTGCATTGACCTGTTTATGAGCCTACCCCATTAGCAGGTAGCATCATTAGGTTCATTGGCCGTGACACAGTTGTTACACGAGTTGTGAGTCTCATGTAGATCACGGACTTGCGTGACAGGTCTGGCCTCCTGTACGTATGGGCCGTGCGTTAGGAATAACTGCTGTTAGAAACTTTGCATGCTAGTAGACTTGGCAGTTATTAGAGGTGTTATCATGTCATGGATATGATATGCTTAGAGCATGGGGTGGGAAGAATAACAAGTACCGCATTTGAGCTCCTTTATACTTTTTTTATTGTGCGCCCGGATTCTCCGTCGGAGATACGGGTGGTGATGACCACTATATATTATATTATTATCAGGCGGGCCTCCGTCGTTCAAAAGATGACGTACCTTTTTAGGCCCCTGGATCTCCAATAGAGAACCATGCCAAATCCCAGGTTTTCAGCCAGATAGCTCACTTGTGGGGAAAATTGTTCTTAACTGCATTCACTTAGATGGTTAGGCGACCCCATTGGATATTTATTTCAGTACTTTATTGGCATGTGTTTAAGTATCTTGCTATGTCCCTCTGAGGACCTGGTCCCCTGCCAGGTGTATTTGTTCTTGAGTATTCGCAGGAGCGCAGATTCAGATGGTTACCTATGTTTCGAGGATGTCTTTTCTTCGAGCCGTGATTGCTAGCTGGTATACTTATATTTTGGTTGATTGTGTTGTACTTATATTGTATTTACTTTTTCCATTCGAGTTGGTAGTAGATTTGTTTCCATCCAACTATTATCCTTAGATACTTCTTATTGAAATCTAGTTTCATAGATACTGGTTATTTATTTCTATATGATTTTGGTGGATAAGATTTAGATTTTACTCTGTGACTTGTATTACATTTTATACCACTTGTGGATTTGATATTCATATTACATCGTACGTATGGATTTTGTTTCCATATATTGGAGTTGACATATCCATGCGGCTGGCATGCTTACGTGTCCTAGTCCTACATATTTTTAGGACTGGGGCGTGACATATTTTTGTGGTGGCCCATGCAGGTCGAGAGCATATTGTCTCGGTTACGTTACTGTACCGGGCAAGCCTGCACCTAGGATTAGAGTATAGGACCTCATCCACAATTGACTATGATTCATCTTCCTCCTATCTGTTCTAATTGAACAATTGTATCCTGCTTGATTCCTGTACTTCCCTAATAGTCCTTAGAGTATAGCCTTTTGCTAGAATATAGGAACCCCTGTTATTAGGATGATAATTAGGGTAGCACACCTGTTAAGAATACAAAGAGAATACAGACACACCACTAAGATTAGGATGTCTAGTGAACCCTAGAATTTCTTATCTCTAGAATTGGTTTACCATTACCTCCTGATGTATTATGAGGACTTAAGAGTAGTATAGACACTACTAGAGTTAGTTAGAAGTTTACCATAATGTTTGCCCCTAGCATTGAGAAACCAATAGAAAACCAAGGTGAATATTAGGACTGAACCTAACCCACACCGTTAGATGAGTATTGGAGAACCATAAATTTAGATTCTTGTCTTGAGATAAGCAGATAGTACCTTAGAAAGCCAAGAGCAATGCATAGAATATTTTCCTAATCATACCTCAAACACAGAGACTAGCATACCCCTTTCCCTTGGAAAGCCATGATGCTAACTAGAGTTCTCCATTTAATTTTATGTATTTGTTTCTCTGAAACCTTAGCGCTCGTTATTTGTGCGACGACTAATCATGTTTTCTCTCATTCATCTTTTAACTCGTGCCACCTACCACCTCTGATCATAGACCAAGTGATTATACTCTACAATAGGATATATAGTTTGCTATAGTCATAGTTGTAATCTTGAATTTTGAACTGTGTACCTTGTAGTTAGAACTTGATAGTTGAGTTGTTCAATTAGATTGTGATGATTACCCCTAGTTGTAGACCACGTAATTTGTACCCTCACCTCGATACAGGTTAGATCCCTTTCCCCTAACGGCTAGAAACTCTTCTATTCTCGCTATTGACATATGTTCTATGAGCACTATGATTAAGACTTAAGGTGACCCTTACCTATATAATGCAATAGGAGACCCTAATAAGTACCAAGATCTTTCCTTATATACCCTAATAAAGAGTTTCTATTTTATTTACATGTGCAAGATTATTTTGTAGGACCCTCTTAAGACTGTCACCGTATTAGTTTAATTTTTTTAAGTTAGGTAGTATGCCTCACAACCTAGTATCACATAGTCTACTTGACCCATCGAGGTAGTGTAACTGAATAAAATTAATTGTATGCTAGCATAAGACGACAGTATTTATTCAGACGATAGAATTTAGAGGTCATTGCCCCTATTTGGTCGACTAGCGACTTAGACAAGGAGGTTGTATGATAACTGTAGAGATTGTAGAGTCTTTTATTATTGTTGCTTAGTTGTTTTGGTTTTGTGAACTTGAATTGTTATGTACCTTCTTTCATCATAATCCAGCGTATTTATATTTGCTGTACTACCTTGACTTATGCTGCTATTATAGCCTAGCTTTTGCAAGCTTATTCTTTATCGAGCTTGTTCATGATATGTATTATTGGAGCGCTACAATAATACATTTCAAAATCAGAGTACTACGGTCTGATCAACCATAGTGCGCTTGATTCGTCCTTCGCAATACTACCTTACGTGGATTGAGATATATAGTTGACTAGTAAACACCTGTACTTTCCCCTAGATATGTTTGAGCGGATCGTATCAGTTACATAACTGTACTAATACGAGCATGCGAACACAGAATTACCAAAATAGGATTTCAATCCACAACTGCTTTGACAATTCCCATTTGAATTTCTTAAACTCCTTGATCCCGATACTTCTATTCTATTACCTCACCCTTGAACTCTTTATTATTGGTCTCCGTCTTCCCTTATTTCGGAAAGACGAAATCTCGTGCTTGGTATAAGTTTAATACATAGAGAGTACTAGATATACCCCGTAGGCCGATCACATACTTGAGAATTATTCTTTTGTAATTAAGGACATATCATATATGATATAATCGGCGTTGAAGTTTTGAGGATTGAATGACATGAGTAAATAAATTAAGGAATATTTTTCTTAAAGTATATAGCCTTCTGTGATAGATGAGTAAATTCTAAGTTGGGTAGCAGTGCATTGTCAACTTGAGAGGAATTTCTTTTAGATTGTGATCAAGTAAGATTAGATTGGGAGATTCAAGTCATTTTAATTTTGAGAAATTTTAAAAGAAGGATTAAGATAATGAGGATTTAACGAATTTTAAAATCTTGATATTGCGGACCAAATATTTATACTTTGAGCACATGATTTAAATTTTGAATATTGAGGGATGAATCATCGATTTAAATTTTGAGGATAAATATAGAATTTTAGACTTGAACAATTGGTGAATTATATTTAAATTTTATAATTTGATAATTTGAATTAAAAGTTTAATTTTGATTGTTGGGTCACCTATTTGAAATATTGAGAATGTAAATGGAGTTTAAATATTTGAAGAGTAAAAAATTCTTAAGTTGGGAATAGGAATACGATTTGATTAGAATTGTTTATTGTTCAAAGTCTAGAGGAGATTATGATAGTTGAAAATTGTGATATAAATTTTGATGTGGGATGTCATATAGACTTGAGTTAGATTTGGATGCTGATTATTTAAAAATCGAGAAGAGATTACGACAGGTTGAATTTTGATTTAAACAGTGGTTATCTTAATTTTGAAGTGATCGCGATAGATTTGAATAGAGTTTGTTATTTAAATTTTTGGAAGAGATCGCGATTGACGTACCTTATGTACGAATGTGAAGGATTTAACAAATTATGCCTTATTTTAATTTCGATGACGAAATTATTTTAAGTTGGGTAGATTGTAAACTCCCTCACCCAAAATAGGTATTTTGTATATATTTTATATTATTATATTTATTATAGATGTTAAATTTATTTAGAGTATTCTCTTAGTTAATTAGAAAATAATTTTTTTTAGTATATTTACTTATATAAATATTTATTTAGAATTATTTTTAGGCTATTTTAGATTATCGGGATTTTTCCATAATTTTTAGTTAATTAAAAACTAGTAACACTAATTTTCTAAGACTTTAAAGTATTTATTTTATGTTAAAACTTAATTAAAAATATCCCAAAATTTTACTTTAGGTTCTAAATAGTCAAATATATTTTCTAGAATTTTCTGGAAATTTTCTGAATATTTAGTATTTATTGGGAGTTATTTAGGCTAATAACTAATTTTTAGGACTTGTAGAATTTATTGTGCAATCTCAGGAATATAGAATGGACCCACATTATTTTCTATGGTTTACAATATTATTATATATTTTTTGGAATTATTTCAGAATTTTTGGAATAAATTTAGTATTTCTTTTTAGTTATATGGGTAAAACTAATGTTTAGAGCTTCTCATAATTATAGTAGGAAATCTATGAATATAAAATTATCCCAAATATTTTTATAGAGTTTTTAAATTCAAAATATATTTTTTGTAATTTTTCCAGATTTTTATGATTATTTTTAATATTTATTTTGAGTTATTTAGATTTAAAATGACTTAAATAATATTTTGATAAAGGCAAATCAAAAACAAATAATATAACAAAAACCATCCAATCATATTCTGACATGTGTCAGCCTATAAATATCCTTTCAGCCGCAGGTACATCCCTATATATATTATTATAACCCTAATTATCCCATTATTTTAGAGAGAGAGATTTTGGAGAATTGCCATCTAGGGTTCCTTCATCTTTCACAAGCCATTGCACATAGCTCCGGACTCCAAACGAGGCCTAGTTTCTTGCGTTAGAAAGATATTGAGGTAAGTTTTCTGATTTTATAAATTGTTTTACAAAATTATGAGTATTAAATTCTGGAAAATTCGTAGAGCACAACATGTCCGAAAATAGACGTGTTTCAATATTTTCGCGATTTTGGGAGAACCAGGAATCAGAATCATGAACCGTTTAAAGTTCGGAAAGCTAATGTCTAGATAATTTACATATGTTTTTCCCAGAATTTAATTCGAAGTATTTATATGCTGTTAATTCTGTAGAACTTCTAGGTTAGAATTTAACCAACGGTGCATAATACAAAATTTGTAGTGCCATAATTCCCAAACGAATTTGAATTCGGACGAGCCGTAAATTCCAGCATGTTTTTGACGCTAAAATCTATAGGAAATCATGCATGAAAGTTGAGTTTATGTCGGTTGACTTTTCGGTCAACAGATCGCCTCGATTTGCGTGCCATGAGTCTCGAGTTGATAAAATTTAGTTTCTTTGGACAAAATTTAGGAATTAACATAAAAAATCAGAATAATAAGATTAAAATAGGATTTTAGAGTAATTATTCCAGAATTAAATAAATTAAAATAAATTATCTTTTGACGTGATAAATTTGTAATACATAGGCTATTTGGACTGTGACTTGGACTCTAATTCATACCAGCAGCAGTACCCCAGGCGAGTACATTCTCTGACAGTGTTCTAGTAGGACGTTAGTATTTAGCCACCACGGTTAGTTTATATCAGACCCTGAGTCGGAGAACCCGACGCGCGTTCGTACATTTACATGTACGCAAATATTATTCAGTTTGGTATATATATTTATGTACGTAATTACTATATGTATTCCAATAATTATGTAAATAAATTGATGGTTATATTATTATATAGTTATATGAATATATATGTAAGTAAATGCTAATTGATAATTATGACTAAATATTCAGACTGTATGACCCTAGGACACTGTGGACTATCCCATACTTATCTTGACCATGTTGACCCTAAGAACTTGTGAATTTGTCCGCCTTGCGTACATTAACGTACTGGCATAGACACCTGTCAGTTGACTGACTGATTTCGTACAGTACTTGAAGACGCGACACCCGCATAATTTAACCCATAATTGACCGTGTTAGATGACTAGTGTTACCCCTAGTATACCCCCTGAGTCTGGTGTAAATGTGGTTGTGTATGTGCTAGTGTAAAGACTAATAATTCTATTGTATTATATTTATGTGTACATAGGATATTGGATTTGTTCTGCGCGACTTCTGGGGCAGGTTATTGGCACATTGCAGCTTCCTTGCCAGGCAAGTATACCTTGCCATTGTACTGTTATTTATATTCCATATGTTGCATGCATCTTTATTTCCTGTCTTTAGTTCATTTTTTTAACTGTTATATAAAATGCACGCGACGGTGTTGTCGCGATATATTTTTATTTATGTATTTGCATTGACCTGTTTATGAGCCTACCCATTAGCAGGTAGCATCATTAGGTTCATTGGCCGTGACACAATTGTTACACGAGTTGTGAGTCTCATGTAGATCACGAACTTGCGTGACAGGTCTGGCCTCCTGTACGTATGGGCCGTGCATTAGGAATAACTGCTGTTAGAAACTTTGCATGCTAGTAGACTTGGCGGTTATTAGAGGTGTTATCGTGTCATGGATGTGATATGCTTATAGCATGGGGTGGGGAGAACAACAAGTACCGCATTTGAGCTCCTTTACACTTTTTTTATTGTGCGCCCGGATTCTCCGCCGGAGATACGGGTGGTGATGACCACTATATATTATATTATTATCAGGCGGGCCTCCGGCGTTCAAAAGACGACGTGCCTTTTTAGGCCCCTGGATCTCCAATAGAGAACCATGCCAAATCCCAGGTTTTCAGCCAGATAGCTCACTTGTGGGGGAAATTATTCTTAACTGCATTCACTTAGATGGTTAGGCGACCCCATTGGATATTTATTTCAGTACTTTATTGGCATGTGTTTAAGTATCTTGTTATGTCCCTCTGAGGACCTGGTCTCCTGCCAGGTGTATTTGTTCTTGAGTATTCGCAGGAGCGCAGATTCAGATGGTTACCTATGTTTCGAGGATGTCTTTTCTTCGAGCCGTGATTGCTAGCTGGTATACTTATATTTTGGTTGATTGTGTTGTACTTATATTGTATTTACTTTTTCCATTCGAGTTGGTAGTGAATTTGTTTTCATCCAACTATCATCCTTAGATACTTCTTATTGAGATCTAGTTTCATAGATACTGGTTATTTATTTCTATATGATTTTGGTGGATGAGATTTAGATTTTACCCTGTGACTTGTATTACATTTTATACCACTTGTGGATTTGATATTCATATTACAGCGTACGTATGGATTTGGTTTCTATATATTGGAGTTGCCATATCCATGCGCTGGCATGCTTACCTGTCCTAGTCCTACATATTTTTGGGATTGGGGCGTGACACGAGCAGATGTTTCCTGTCGTTGCCGCCAAGCTGATCCGTGATGCTCTGGATGACAAGATGGCTCGTGATCGTGAAGAAAATTTAATCCAAGGTTGGATCACGCCTGAGCAGTGGACTGCAATGAGGGCTAGATTCGACGATCCGAGATACAATGAAAGGTCTGAGAAGGCCAAGACGGCTAGGCTGAAGGCAGCAAAGTAGTGTGGTGGTCGATTTCAATGACGGAATATTTCTGTCGTTTGGTATATTTTTATTTCAGATATATTATTTTAATGCAAGTAAAATAAAATGTTAGTACGATAAAATATTTAATTTTAGTACTAAATAATATATTTTTAACAGGTTCAGGGGGGTGAGGATGCAAACATGGTGACCGTCTTCCTGGCCACCCATCGAAACGGTGAGAATCTCACTTATGAGAGGGCCTCGCAGACCTATGTAAGTATTACTTTACTTTGTGTTAATTTTAATATAACTTAGGCAATTATTGAGTATCCAAACTTTTTTAGGCCGAGTATCTTAGGCTGCGTGAGCGGGTGACTGCTAGTGCATCTACAGCGGGAGAGGCAGGTACTTCCTTGTAGCCCTCTCCAGATCCGTCGACTGATGAGCTGTGGATGACCATCGCTGGTGGTCTCCATAGGGGTACGTACTACGGTACAGAATCCTATGGCGCCCTTGTTGTGACGCAGTCATCTAGGGCCTCCACGGCAAGTGTGTATACCCCACAACTCTCACAGTCGTCGGCCCTAGTCCAGGAGGCCATTGACCGTCAGATTGCATCTCTTCGTGATGAGTTGATGCGAAGGATGGAGGAGCATCCCCTGTCCCAGCCGCAGGCGGACGATGCGATGCTCATCGCACGATTTGATATACTCAAGCGCAGCATCATAGAGCTCAAGGATATGACAGCTGATCTTAGAGCGTCGACAGAGCGCAACGAGATGGAGCTGCAGGGATCACAGTTGTCCATGGGCGAGAGGATGACGATGATGCAGGATTCAATGGTTCATAGCAGTATGAGGCTGTTATTTACCATGGATTCATACAACCATCAACTAGCTGAGTTGGAGCAGATACGTCCTCCTGGTGCGCCTTCATCGACACAGACTCAACCGACGTTGTTGCCTTCTCCATCGACATCAGTGTCGATTTTACGGGAGCAGTATGATCTGTTCTTATCCCTGATGCGTGCCGGTGGTCATTCTCCTGCAGATCCGCAGTAGTCCTAGTTAGGATAGTTTATTGATTATTTGTGTTTCAGACCTATGATATTTGGTCATTTATGAATATTCTTTATTTTTGAGGCTTTCAGACTTTTTTTTTTGTATTCTTTACAACGAGGCTTTTAGACTCAGTTGTGTGGATATTTGTTGTATTCTTTACGACGAGATTTTCTCCTGACTCGGTTTGTAATCTTAATATTTTATTTTCTTCAAATTTTACTATATTATTCATATTAAATGTATGTTAATTTACCGGTGTTGAGTGTTCAACCGAAGGGGGTCGACGAACCCAGCAAATTTAACGGAGGGTTGCTCTGGGTCTATTTGTATAAATTATGAATTCATAAACTGCAGGAAGTTTGGTTTGGAAATAATTCAATATTCATTTTTTTATTTTATGACTGAATCTTTAGCGATATTTTTTGCGACATTTTGTGACGTTTAGCGATATTTATATATGTCGCTAACTACGTCGCTGATTGTCGCTAACAACGTTGCTAAACTGTTGACATGGCAGCATTGTCAGGTCAATATAACGTCGCTTAATGTGACGCACAATGTCGCTAAAAAGAAAAAAATTAGAGACATATAGAGACCAACAACACGTAGCTAATTTAGCAACGTGACATCGCTAAACGTCGCTAATATAGTGACGCATATACGTTGCTAGTAAACGTCGGTATAGAGACGTTTTGAGATATTTTTTCGGTCAGCGACTAGCTTAAAGGCGACTTCATAGAAACGTCGCTACAGCCATCGCTAAAATTATGTAGCGACATTTTTTGCCATTTAGCGACGTCTAAAACATCACTAATTTGACTTATTCTGGTAGTGTCTCCAACCAAGTACGGACTATGTGTCAAGCTGACCAAGTCACACCCACAAAGAATAAGAACCACCTAGATCTTCAGCAACAAAAAATCCTAATAAACGCCCACGTGGTAGCTTAACCTGCTCACGGTTACAGCTGTACCCTGTCAAGAAGGGACACGTGGCACCCTCCAGCATCCATGCGGCCCAGCATATGTGCGCCCAGGATGACAATAAATAGTAGGGTACCCCACCCAAACAAGAGGCTGGTGGGCTATCTGCGAATCTACACTCGAGCCAGAGAGAAGAGCTTCTGCATCGGATCATCCACGGAGTAAAGAGAGTTTCTACACTCCTTACACTCCATCGTTACCCCCCAGAACACAAAATTTGTACTTAGACTGTCTATTTAGGACTCCTCTATGTACTCTCTTTAGTTTGTTTATTAAATCAAGTTCTTTCTTAAAGACTTTTAAATTTAATAGCGAACAGTCCCAGCCTCTGCCTTATCATCAGCGTCATTATCACCTTCATCTTGGTAGACCTATTTGTAAATGATCGAATCGGAGTAATATGATTCAATCCCTTTGAACGGGTTGATATCAGCAAACTCCATTTTGACCGTGTCGTGCTCGTCGGCATACTTCAGGCACTGGTGCAGGGTCGATAGCACGATCATATATTCATGTATTCACAGGCGTGCGAGTAAGATGTTGTAGGATCCATCTACGTCAATGACATAGCAAGTGACCTCTATTGTTATGTCGTTGATCTGGAATTTCAGGCGAATCTTGCCTAGAGGGTAGCTCCTGCCTGTGTTGAAGCCAGTGATGGCAGTATTTGTGGCTGCCAGATGATGCATCTGAATGCCCAAGGTCTGAATCCGCGGGATGATACTATTTGATGAACCGGGATCTATATGTATCTGGTCCACCTTGATGGCACCAATGTACCCCGTGTAATACAGGGCACGATCATGTGAGTTATTTTTTAGCAATATGTCATATTGTGAGAATGTAATAATCTATGATATTATTGCAGTGGGAGTACGCAGCTGGATCCTCAGTTGGAGGCTTGACCTGCCCTAGGTAGGTGTCGACATTTTGTAATACCTCACTAAAAGCAGCCCGAGTATCTTTTGAGATTCGGAGAAGACCATATAGTGATACCTTAGTTAGAGTGTTGGCGAGCTGGACTAAGATGTCAAAGTTGTAGGGCTTCTCCAACCCCTGGGCTGTGTCTTTGCGCAGCGGTTTGTCAAAGCGAGTATCTTTCTGCTTGGACTTATCAGCTGCTAGAGGCTAGGACGGACCCAGATCAGATATTGTAGGTACGACTATTAGAAGTGCATCATCATTAGGGATGTATTGCTCGCGTTGGTACGCCATGCCTGATCTTGTTGTTCCTGCTATGGCTTTCTCAGATAGGAGGGAAACTGTGTAGCAGGGCTTGGACTTCTTGCCCTTAGACTTTGTGGCAGAAGGTGTTGTCTACTGCATCAATTCTGGAGCAAGATCGGGGTGAGCCCACATGACCTCCCCACATAGTGTTGTGATAGGTATTAGCCCGGTCATTTGGTCACGAGGTGGCAGAAGATTGACGACCTCCATCATTTCCCGGGGAATTGGGATTATCATGTCCTGGGTTTCTGTCGTCGGGAAGTTGCCGAACTGGAGCGATACCATGTTAGCAGCAACCATCTTGTCATCGATATCCAAGGTCAGGGCCTTGGTGTCTAGCAGATGCTGTATGTACCGCTTTATCGTGTAGCATTCTCGTATCGCATGATGGACGTAACGATGGTAATAAAAGTACTTTGGATTATTCTTCTCGGCTGCCTCAACAGTGTATTTGACATCGGGGAGCCGGAGCTTAGTACCCTTCATCAGTATGTCGAAAATGGGCATGACATCATTATCTTCGAAGGAGTAGGTCTCCTTGGGCTTTGGAACCTCAGCCGACTTTTGTTTGGGCTTCTTGGTTAACTTGGCCACAAAGGCCCGCTTCCCTTTTCCATCGCAGCTGTTATTGCCGATGTTGTTGTTGTTAGGATGCTTTCCCCTATCATCGATGACAGGGATCTGTATTTCCAAGAGCCGGACGTCCTTGACCTTCTTCTCAGCGCTAACAGCGCTTATGATAAATGTTGTCCAGTCTTTAAACTGACCATCGTCCATCCAGAGGCTGGCTGCTGGAAGTAAGTTTCAGCAGCACATGTCCATCAGTGTTGACTTGGGATTGCCTGGGGGGAACCTCAGCACTGCTTGTTGGAAACGCTCGATATAATTTTTGGAGAGTTCTCTTTTCCTTTGGGTAAAATCCATCAGGAAGGACATCGTCATGTCGCTTCCTCCGTCATAGAATCTTTTAAGAAAAAACTCTTGTGGTAATCAAACGACGAGATGCAGTTATCTTGTAGGCTATAAAACCAGTCGAATGCTACCCCGGACAATGCCCCTACAAAGAGCTTGGTGAGGAGTGCGTTATTGTAAGGTAGGTGCCATGTAGCAGTCTCAAAATAACTCATGTATTGACAGGAGAAAGTATTTTCGTTGAATAGGTTCAAGTTGAAGGGCTTGTACTTGGACGGGTATGGCACATTTCTCCATTCGCGGGGGTATGGTTGTCGTATCCTGAGCTCGTACAGTGAGTCCCGGCTGCCCATGGCATCTAGGCGAGCCCGGACTTCCTTTATTGCTTCTCTAGCTTTGTCTCCGACGGAAGGGGTAGATGAGCTAGAAAGAGGGTGATTATCGCCTATGGACGGAGCAGTTGCGTTAGAGTCCGCATTGGTCCCAGGGTCCAAGCTTGCTTGTCTAGAAGCCCTTACTGGTTGGGAAGCCATATTTTTTTTAATTTTTAGCATTGCCTGGGTCAGGGCTTGCATTGATGAACTCACCGTCTGCATCATGGCCTCAAGAACCTCCAAGCGTTATCGGTTGCTGGGGCCTTCATGATCGTCCCCTTCTATGTATATATTCCTCACTTGGGGAGAGATGGACGGGGCAGTAGACTCCACACTTTCTATCTCAAATTCATGCCGGGAGTAGTCATCAGGTAGCGTCACCTCCTTCTCGGATTCGAAAAGAATACAACCTCCAGCGTAGGAGGCACCGTCATCTTGAAGAGGGTGGCCACACCCAGGTACATCGGAGTATATTCCTTGGGAATCACCGCCTTCTCGAAATGTCGGGTTGTTGTGTAGGTCCGGGGGATCATTACCCCCAGCTTGTGCAACCCCCAGGGGTCCTAAGAGAGAACCACCCCCAGTGGTTGATAGCTTTTTCTTCAAGCGGGTACCTTGAAGAACACCTTCTGCAGGTCCCATTGCTGGTCCTCCTGGTAGTCATCTTCTCAATGTGCTGGTTGAGACTGACGGACTGGAGGTGTTGTGCTTCTGGCCTCCCCTCGTGGAGGGGGGGCCTTTCGAGCAGAATAGCATGAGGCAAAGGGCATCTTATCTTCCTCTAGTGCTTGCACATGTTCTTCGGGTTGCAGCTGGGTGGATGCCTTTGGTTGCAGTCGCTGGAATTCTAACCGCCTTTTTGTAGGTACTGGTGTTTTATTATAGTAGTAGTTGATGATAATATTGGCACAATTATGCCCTGAGGACACTTTGTATGTCATAGTTGTTTTTCTTGCTTTGTGCTTGTGATTGATCATGTTCGAAAGTCAAGCGAGTGCCAAATCACCTTTACAAGTCAGCAAAGCTAGCTTGTTGGCAGGGCTAAGCCTACAGCGAGGCTAGCATGCTTGGCTGGATACAGTAAAGTGAGCCTACATGGCTCGCATGTACAATAAAGCTAGCCATTGGGGTTGTTAGCTCACCCATATAATTAACCTAGCCATTTTGAGATATGAGTTCGCACGTACTATGAATCTAGCCAGGCTTATCTAGGTTTGCATTTATAGCTCAGTTAACCTATTTTAGGCATGCTCAACCAACGTTGAGCTTGGATGAGCTTATTAGGGTCCAAATAACCACTCTACCCCTTTGGGGATTTGTAGGTGCCAGATGTTAAAATCTGCTGACGTATTATCCAAAAATTATATTTTTAATGTCAACGACAACGATAAGAAGTTGTTTTCCAATCAAGGGCACGACACCGAGAGAAAAAAATGAAAGGAAGTCACATACAATAATAAGAAGTCAAACGCAAATACAGCTTCTGACGAAGCTAGTACTATAGATTCCAGCAAAGCTAACAGAGCCTTTTGGCGAAGCTAACCCAGGATCGGTCTACTGTGAGGCTAGGTTTAAATTAATATATAGCAAAGCTAATTCCTTCGATGGAGCTTAAACCAAGAATAGGTCATGTAGGGATAAAGATGAATCATTCTCCAAGGCTAAGAAGTTATAGTGAGGTACGCTCCCGAAGAGCTAAAGATGTAGTCTTCTACAAGGCTAAGATGACCAATTACGTCGAGGCACTACCAGAGCCTTCAATAAGGCCAAAGGAGGGATTGGGAAAAAAATGAAGGTAGGGTTTTGTCCATATTTTTATAGCTCTGATACTATAAAATTCAGAGTCGACTTTAATTTCTTGATATATCTAAAACGTGAGAGAACTTGGTTCATTTATAGAAGCAAGTCATGACATCCTCCTTTAGCTCATGGGATGTGGGACTAAAGTGAGATATACAATAATAATTGACTAACAATTATAAACTATAAATCAACAAATTTTACCCCAAACAAACATAATAAGTTATGAAGAATAAACAAGAACTTAAAGAACATAATTATGGAAATATGGGATCCATCACATAGTTTATTGAATGCTTTAGAATGTCCAAATTCCATAGTCTCAAAATAACCCCTAAACATTTTTTGGTGTTTTTGTCTTTGGACTAGTAAAGATAGTCCCGCATTGGCTGCACCACCAAGTGGGTATCTCAATATAATACTTTGTATGTGTTAAGG
The DNA here is from genome assembly GCA_036927795.1 of Iris macrosiphon. Classification (NCBI taxonomy): domain Eukaryota; kingdom Viridiplantae; phylum Streptophyta; class Magnoliopsida; order Asparagales; family Iridaceae; genus Iris; species Iris macrosiphon. The sequence continues at coordinate 133,547,333 of JAYESA010000018.1, read as the reverse complement.
TATTCACATGGGGTGTGGTAGGGCACATGGGTGTCATGTGGGAGTATTTTATTAGAGAAAAAAGGACTAACTCCTCAATGTAAGCTTTTAAGCTTTTTGTCATGCTCTTGGATATTATTCCATAGGAGCTAAGCCCCAAAGGGGCTTAGCAAATAGGACTCGGACTCGGGCGCAAAGTGGAGCTTTGTTGGTGCACTTTGCACTTAGCATCGTCTTATGTCATTTGTGCGCTTTTGTTGTGCTCGTTTTATGCTCGTGTTGCAAGCACGTGTTGCATGAACGAGCGTTGAGCGGGTGCTGAATGGGCGCTGAGCAGGTTATACATTGGGCTACAATTTTGGGATATCAATATTGTATATTAGTTTTCTAGCCCCATATCGGGAAGAAAAGGAGGATAGGCTTCCATTATTTCCTACATAATGAGCCCTCTAGTCTTCTTTTGAGACACACCAAAATTGAGAAAGAGGAGTCCAAAGGAGTCCATTCGAGTCACACAAAGAGGTGACTACGAGCGTTCCAGAAGTTCTATTGTGAACTTGCTGGCTCCTGGGAGCAGATCCTCGGTAGAGGACGAATCTTGCTTTAAGAAATGGTGGCCTTCACTGCCCCGACAAGAATAATTTTATTATGTTTTCTTCTTATTTTTCCTCTTTCTTGTTCTATCTCAATTGTAACTATGTTTGCAAGGAAGAATAACGCTTGTTTTCGTTAGTTGGTTTTTGGAGTTGACACTCGTCTTGAGTTTAGATCTCCGTTCAGAAAGATCGTGTTCCATCCTAACAATCTCGTTCAGAGTTTTGTTGCTACCATCCTAACAAGCTCGTTCAGAGTTTTGTTGCTACCTTCCTAACAAGCTCGTTCAAGGTTTTATTTATGGCATCTGTTCAATCCATTAGAAGATCTATCTCAGGGAATAATAATCTCAAAGCAAGATCAGAGTAAGATGGAGAACAACCGTGCAAGTTTCTCGACATAAGTTTTTACAAACTTGAGAAGATTGATGGGCTATACTTCAATCATTTGGATGGGGAAGGAGTCCTCTGTCAAATATTGGACGTGGGTAGAGAGATCCAGGATCTGCCATTCCTACGGATGGAAGTGATCTTGATCTGGTATCGCTGGAGATGCACATTCCAAGAGAAAGGAAGTCGACATCTGATGCAAGTTGGCGCATGGAGATGTCTGAAGCTAGTAACTACATGGAGAAGTCTACTGCGGTTGCCGAAGAGAGAGAGAGGAACTATGCATCTATGCATGGCAATGGAGATTCTCTGGAAGAAATATGGGGTTCTGCTTCTGGTGGCAACATGCTATTGGGTGGTGGTCCCGCTTATGGGGGCAATAATTAGAACATAGAATAACTCACTGCGCATGGCGGGCTCGGTGCAGTGTAGTCACTGATCATGGCGTTCTTTCGGTGCATGGCAGGACTTGGAGCATAGAAGTGTCTATGTTGCTAGCTCTAAGAATGGTCTATGTGCGACCAGGTTATTCGTATAGGGCTATGAGCACCTTGGCGCATGTCTCTTCAAGCATAAAGGACCATGAGAATGAGGATGGAGATCCAATTTCAAACCAAAATAGCAAGGTAAAAGCTTAACTTAGTTACTTTGATTACTTAACTTAGTTGCTATGATTGCGCAGGTTAAGTCATCTGGTGTAGTTGCTGATTGGTGAATGGACACTAGTGCATCTAGCCACAGGAGATCTAGGTAGAACAGTTCACTGAGGTCAAGCCTATCACTGAAGAAAGCCGAAGATCTCGATAGCGAACAAGGATCAAGCAGAGGATCTGGGGATTGGGATATTGGTTCTGGACTTCGAGAAGTTACAGTCAAAGAAGTACGTGTAGAAAAGAACTAGTGATTACCAAGGAACTGATATCAGAAAGTCTGTTGTAGACTTGAGGGTGAACATCCATGGTTGCAAGATGGAGATACCTTGGCAGGAGACATACTTTAAAACAAGGCTTCGGTATCATATGGATGTTCAAGCTTATGCTTGTGAGTAGAGTCTCATTATAAGATTTGTGGGACACCAAGACTAGGACATGTACACTGTACCGCAAGATGTTTAGTTTATAACTTATCTCCAAATATAGGGGTAAGGAGGTAGAGAAGTGTGAGGTCTGTGCACAGACAAAGATTACAAGAAAATTGTTCAAACGGGTAAATCAAAGTACATATTTTATAGAGTTCGTATACTCATATATCTGTGACTTCAAATAATTCTCCACAAAGAACATGATGAAGTATTTTACTACATTCATCGACGAATACTCAAAGTACATACTCGTCTATCTAATCAAGATAAAAGATGAAGCATTCAAGAAGTGTCACGCCCCAGTCCCAAAATACGTAGGACTAGGAACACGTAAGCATGCCAGCCGTATGGATATGGCAACTCCAATATATGGAAACCAAAATCCACGTACGCTGTAATATGAATATCAATCCACAAGTGGTATAAAATATATCACAAGTCACATGGGTACAATCTAAATCTCATCCACAGAAAATCAATATAAATGAATAACCAGCATCTATATAACTAGATCTCACCATAAGTAACTAAGGATGATAGTTGGATGGAAACAAATCCACTACCAACTAAATAGAAAAGGTACAACACAATAAACACAATATAAGACTACCAGCTAACAGTCATGGGGCTCGGAGAGAAGACATCCTCTAAACATATATAACCATCCAAATCTGCGCTCCTGCAAATACTCAAGAACAGATACACCTGGCAGAGGACCAGGTCCTCAGAGGGACGTAACAAGATACAGAAAAGCGAGCAAACTTGAATACAGTAAACATGCATATAATTTGAAAATAAATAAGTACGCTGTACAAGACAATCTATATGAATGCAAATGAGGACAACTTTTTGACGTATGGGCAAGGGTAGGCTACTCGATCTAAGCCTCACAACTCACACACCCGTCAATGGACATCAGAAATTGACATACCTCTGGGGTAGCGACCAACGCGACTCTACAGAAATTGACATACCTCTGGGGTAGAGACCAGCGCGACACACGTCCGTAGTGTGAACTATATACTACGGTTTACCAGAGTGGTTAAAAGCCCATACGCCTAATGATTGTCCTCTCATGATACTAAGTGCCATGTGTGTGTCAACATATCTAATACATAGTAATGACTGAAAGGAACTACACATGCAATAAATAAACAGAAATGCAATAAATATATAAAAATATACTAAGCATGCAAAATACTGTAAGCAATTTGGTAAGATATCTTGCCTGGTAAGAAAGTTGCAAGGTGTACTGTCCAGAAGTCAAACGCACAAGATCAAAAGCTATGGCCGTAGAACAAATATCTCCGGATGCTGAAATAAATATCACCAACGTTCCCAGAATAAGCAAAATAGCTAAAAAGCACTTCCCTTTCGTCCAATTTGGACACAGGGGCAAAACGGTAATTTCGGGTCAAAGCGGGGTCCACGTGTGGCCCACTTTGCACCGAAAAACGTGCCAAGGGTAACAGTCTCTAAATAGGACAAATTATAGTTCAAACAAACTCTAGATGTCAATACGAACCCAACGGTTTATCCAAATATTGATTCCGATGAGCCGGACACAATTTCGTCCAAAAAGTCAACTGTAGAGCCCGCCAATTGGCGACTTGGTCAACTGTCTCAGAATTGCATAAAAATTTGGTCACAGGACCAGCGCGTTACCACGAGTCCAGTGGCGCAAGTTTTGTCGTAATCTGACAAGCGTACACAAAATGCGTGCGACTTCCACAAAAGTTGTGACATAGGGTGTGTCCGCGGATACGGGCTGATTTCGGTGCGCACACTCGTCCGAATCAGTTTCCACAAATTTTTATGTGTCCGGTTACGCTGCGTGCACCGTTCGGTACACTTGGTACACGGCGGGGTGATCCCGTTTGGCGGGACGCGCTCCGTTTCACAACTTTTGGAAAACTAGAAAAGTGGGTTCGCGGGATTTTGTGACGAATTTAATTCCGTCCATAGCAGTTAATAATCTAGGGTTATTTAACAGAAAATAAACTAGGTCAAGTGGTCTACGCATACAAAAAAGAATCACCAAATTTGGATCTCTATGGTGGGAGATACGAACTCGGCAACATGGGTGGTCATCGTTGTTTTCTGCGATCCCAGAATTCGGTCTACTTGCGCCAACTTTGACGTTGTTTTCGTCTAGGATTTCGTGTTGTTCGAGGTCTGCTATCATACAGATATGGAAGAGGGTTAAGGGATGAGCATACCGGTGAAGACGGAACGACGTTTGGTTGAGCGAGTCGACGGAAAACAACTCCGGAACAAAGGTACCTCGTGTGGAAATCTGCAGTGCACGGGGTCGCGGTCGTCGTGATCAGTTTGGACGGCCTGGCGGGGTTCTCTGGCTGCGGTGGCGGCTCTTCCTAGGTCTAGATGAGAAGAGGAGGATCTGGAATGATTAGGTTTAGGGTTTTATAAATATAATATATATATATATATATATATATATATATATATATATATATATATATATATATATAGGAATAGGAAAGAGAGAGAGAGAGGGTTTGGTTCGCGGATACGTGTGCAAGGGGGGGAATCTTGGCTGCTGCTAGGTTTTGTGGGAATGCACTAACGTTTGCTTTAAGTGTTTTCTAGTAAGTTAGCTAGGAGTTAGAATAAGGAATTGTTTTGCTGAAGGATGGATGGGTTATTAGTAATATTATTATTATTATTATTATTATTAGTTTATTATTATTATTATTTTCTTAATTATTTTCTTTTCTATTTAAATATATATACTTGCATATATATATATATATATATATATATATATATATATATATATACGCATAGAAAATTCCAAATTATATTAATGCACATCATTAAGCTAGCAACTGCTCAAGGGGTCCCCTACATGAAATAAATTCCGAAAAATTCCTAATGGTCCCATAAATCCTCTAGGTGCTCCAACACCTAAAATAAAAATTATTAAAAATCTATTTCTCCTAATTAGCACATAATTACTATAATTAAATTAATAATTTAAAAAAATGTATATGCGATTTCTAGGACAGGGATTTTACATTCTACCCAACTTATAAAAATTTCGTCCTCGAAATTAAAATTAAGCCATGATAGAATGTCAAGGATGGTATAAGATTTGCATTGTTTAAAATGCAAGGCTAGGTTTAAAGAAGTGGACGATGTTGCACGTTGCACATCCCAAAAAATTATGGGAAAATCCACATGAGCGAAAAATAGGTTTCTTCATGTGTCATGGTGTGGACACCTAAATGCTCTTTTGCATGAAAGCGCCCAACAATTGAAAAGTTGCACAAAGATCAGAACGGATGATGGGCACGTCTAGGATAAGGGTATGGAATTTGTAGGAAGGCAGTGGCTAGTGTAGTGCTCCAATTATCGGAGCACGATAAGGGGCGCTAAGTGATATATTATTGCAAAATTAAATAAAAATATCGTGTTCTATCTCTAACTAGACTCAATCTAACCTTAGTCTCACTATCTAAGCCAAGTAGGTCTAATTTTGGGTGAGGGTTCACAATCTACCAAACTTAAAATTTATCCATCTATCATCTAAGGCTATACATCTAGAAAACCTATTCCTCAAATTATTTAATCATGTTATTCAATCCTCAAGGTTTTAACACCAAACATATTACCAATGATATGCCCTTAACCAATTATAAAAGAGAGTCTCTAAGTCATGTGATTAGCCTTATGGGGTATATCCAGTACTATCAGTGTCAACTTATACCAGTACGAGGTTTCGTCTTTCCGAAATAGGGGAAGACGGAGAGCAATAATAAAAATTTCAAGGGGAAGGTGATAGAATACAAGTACGAGGTTCGAAGAGATTAAAGAATTCGAAGAGAGAGTTGTCAGGACAATTGTGGATTAAAATCCTATTTTGGTAACTTCCTATTTACATGCTCGTATCAGTACAATTACGTAACCGATATGATGTGTCAGACATGTCTAGGGGCAAGTATATCCGTCTACTACATATATCTCAATCCACGTAAAGTAGTCATGCGAAAAGCGAACCAAGCGCACTAAGGTTAGCTAGACCTTAATACACTGATTCTGATTAGGCAATTGTATCATTGTGTGCATCCAATAATACATATGCCATGAGCAAGCTCGATAAAAGAATAAGCTTACAAAAACTAGGCTATAATAGCAACATAAGTCAAGGTAGTACAGCAAACATAAATACACTGGATTATGATGAAAGAAGGTACATACCAATTCAAGTTCAAAAAAGATAAGACTCCATAATCTCTACAGTTGTCATACTAATTCTTTGTCTAAGTCGATAGTCGACAAAGTAGGGGTATAGCCTCTAAGTTCTATAGTCTAAAAAAATATTGTCGTCCTAAGCTAGCATACAGTTAATGTTGTTCAATCATACTTCAATAATAGGGCAAAATACTATGTGATACTAGGTTGTGAGGTATACTACCCAACTTATAACAATAAACTAATACTTTAATTGCCTTAAGGATACCGTAGAAACTCCTGTTAAGATCTACGAGAAAGGGTCTTGGTACTCATTAGGGTATCCTCTTACATTACATAGGTCATGGTCGTCTTAAGTTTTAGTCATAGTGTTTATAGAATAAGTGTCAATAGTAAGGATAGAAGAGTTATTGACCGTCAAGGGGAAAGGAATCTAACTCGTATCGAAGTGGGGGTACATGTTACGCAATTGAAACTAAGGGATAATCATCAGGTCATAATCTACAAGGATAACTTAAACCATCAAGTTCTAACTACTAAGCACAGGGATTCAAAATTCAAGTTTACAACTATAATCCTAGCAAGCTTTATATCCTAACATAGAATAAAATTACTTGGTCTATAATCAGAGAGGTTTAGGTGGCACGAATTAAAAGATGAAGGAAAGAAATTTACTCGTCTCACTAATAGCGAGCGCTAAGGGTTCAGAGAAATAAGTCATAAAACTAAATAGAAAGACTCTAGATAATGTCATGGTTTCTCTAAGGGAAAGGTGGTATGCTAATCTTTGTGTTCGAGGTATGATCAAAAAAATATTATATGCATTGCTCTTGGCTTTCTAAGGTACTGTCTGCTAATCTCAAGACAAGAATCTAAATTTATAGTTCTCCAATACTATCTAACTATGAATGTTAGGTTTAGTCCTAATACTCAATTTTGGTTTTCTATTGGTTCCTCAATACTAGGGTCAAACATTATGGTAAAACTTCTAACTAACTCTAGTAATGACTATACTACTCTCACGTCCTCATAATACATCAAGGGGGTAGTGGTAAACCAATCTATAGATAAGGAATTCTAGGGTTCACAAGATATTCTAAACTTAGTGGTGTGTCTATATTCTCGTTGTATTCTTAATAGGTATGCTACCATATTTATTATCCTAATAATAGGGGTTCCTATATTCTAGCAGAAGGCTATTATCAAAGAACTATTAGGGAAGTACATGAATCAAGCATGATGCAATTATTCAGATAGAATGGACTGGAAGGAGAGCGAAACATAGTCAATTATGGATGAGATCCTATATTCTAATCCGATTTGCAGGCTTGCTCGGTACAGTAACGTAACCGAGACAATATGCTCTCGACCTGCATGGGCCACCACAAAAATATGTCACGTCCCAGTCCCAAAATACGTAGGACTAGGAACACGTAAGCATGCTAGCCGTATGGATATGGCAACTCTAATATATGGAAACCAAAATCTACACATACGCTGTAATATGAATATCAATCCACAAGTGGTATAAAATGTATCACAAGTCACATGGGTACAATCTAAATCTCATCCACAAAAAATCAATATAAATGAATAACCAGCATCTATATAACTAGATCTCACCATAAGTAACTAAGGATGATAGTTGGATGGAAACAAATCCACTACCAATGTCACGACCCGTACCCTGATATTCGGGCACGAGTACGTGGTTACGCCCAGCCTACGCTGTAGAATCGGCGGTAGAACGCTGTCTGGGTCATTTCTAACTATCTAACATCTCAACAATATAATATGGTACTTGTCAATCATCTCAACTCCAATCGGAGGAGCAATATGGTATCTCACAAATATATCAATCTCAATTTCAAAACAAACTAAGGAGAAAATAATGCACGAATGGAAATAACGAAGGAAAGAAGATACAATCCACAATATGAAATAATAGTACATTTGTCAATCTCCACAAAATAATAGTCTAAAACAACATCTAAACAAAACTAGACCTCCTCGGTCACTGGTACTATGTCCTCTGGCTCTAGGAAAGTGTCCTCTAAAGTCTTACCCTCCTGAGGTCTGTAATGTGTGGGACACAGCTCCTCTAGCCAATCATCTGAAAAAATATATATCCAGTCAGGATTGGAGCGAAGTACATATCTCTGAAAGCAGTTCCAATAACATAATCGAGCATATATAACAAGCAATAGAAAAATGATACAAGATGCACAAGTAGAAAGAATAAACTGTACAAGTGAACAGGCAATAGGCACAATAAAGCTGGAAGTAAATACAAGAATAACTGCAAGTAGAGAACAAGAAATACTAACTATGTATTTTAGAGTGAGAGTTCGTTATGTGATCGGGTTAGGTTGCACATGAGGTATATAGGTAACTCCATTATACGTGAGGTGTATAATCGACATGCACATGAGATCAAGAGGGCCTTGATCACATAACCAACTCCTACTCCCCCTCCCCAACCAATACTCATGGATCCAATCACGATACGTTACGTACATGATCATGATAGTCACACTAACACACGAAATAGTGGATGCACAAGAAGCACATGAAAGTCAATACCCGATGCACACGATGAAATACATGTCATTAGGTACCCGTTGCACACGGTAGGGGATAACACCTCCTGACGGGATCCATATAGTACCAGTCCGTGAAATCACTGTGTCGAGAATCAATGTATACTAATCTAGAACATGCATATATACAACATTATGAATTGAAAACAATCAGAGAAATGTACTCGCCTGAAGTCCTGAGCAAAGTGTGTCTCTCGATGCCCAAGCTGGTGTCTCACAACCTATATATGGTATGTTGCATCAATACAAGGTTCAAAGATGAAAGTAAATGAAGTTGAAGAAGTTCTAGGTCAATATGCCGTTTCTAAGTCAAACCAATGCATTTCTAGGTTGTAAGAGTCTAATGCTAGTCACTAAATCAATACACTATGAAGCTATGTTATACTAGCCAAGCTAACACACTACGGTGCAATCAAGAAGCCGTATCCTAAGATACGCAGATTTTCTAATATGAAAATAGGTTTATACATATACATAAGTCATATATAATAATAATAATAATAATATCTTAAAAAAATTTAATTATGATACTTTGGCCTTGTGCCAATGCGTATCGCAAATACCTTCGATACCCACGCTCAATACCCTGGCATTGGCCCATACCTTGGGATACCTTGGTATCCCAAGGCAACCCACTAATACATATAACTAGTACATAAAAATATAACTCACCCCTAACTACTAATGTCATTATACAATAGCATACACATATAGTTAACTGCTACCAATCAACCAATACAAGTATACATATACACATAACCCATCTAATACTAATTATCTAAACTAACCCTATAATATCTAACTACTAATAATATCAACTAATCCAATTATGCATAGTATTTCTAGTACTAGTTATATAAGTATCAAATTTCTAAACCATAATACCACACTATACTTAACTACTAACTATTCCAATACCTACCTTGATAAACATCTAACTCTATAACCACCAACCCAAGCCAAGCTAAAACCTCAAAGTCTAACTGGAGAAAATACTGTACTAACTGAACCATCACTGGACATGATTAACACCACTGAACTGGAACCCCTAAATTCAACCCATCTTGAACAAGAACTCCAGGATACCAAAATTGCATAGAATGTTGACACTGATACACAGTGCCTGACACACTGTGATACTCGGAATATCATCCACTGAACTGCACAGTGTCGAGTTCTGAACTGCTGTTCTCTTCAATCGTATCAGCTGCTGAACTGCAGCACTCGAATGCAGTTGCTGCTGGTTCACTCTTCCATGTGAAGCTGCTGCACACAGGGAGTTGATGGTCCTGTGTCGAGTTCTGAAGTGTGTGCTTCTTCAGACAAGCAAGTGTGCAGTTTCAGGTATTGAACCTCTGCACACAATACTGTCAGGTATGGAAACTCAATGTTGTTGTAGTCTTGAGCCTTCAGTCTAGATGCTGCTGTGTCGAGTTCTTCAGGTAATCTTCAGCCTACATGAGTTGCTGTGCAGTCCTCAGGTTGCTGTCTCAAGTTGCTGAGCAGTCTTCCTAACTATAGTCTAAACTTAACTATCTGTTGAGCTATAAACATAACCTACTTACTAACCATCCTCTAACCCAAAACCTTGGCTAATACTAACTAAACTGAAACTAACTAATAATTTACTGGAATCACATAACTGAAATGCTCAGATAAGATACGTGGCTGTTATTGGCTTTGTGAATTCTGCAGCACAGCCACATATAGCAACATAAATTCCACACACAGCAACTCCATATACAGCAAACTTGCTGCTGTGATACCTTGCTCAAAGCTACTGTTCCTCATATATCTCTCAATCTATATGCAAAACACTATATATACTTATATACCAATACATACAAATCACTAGCTCTAAAAGTATATACATATTCTCACATATATAATGTATCAACATATAGATATATATAAATATATATATACAACTACATACTCTATTAAGTATACATATAGGCACACACCTATACATAAATTCAAATTATACTATTTCATAATCTATATAATGTATAGATAGCATATACATATATAATTACATATGCATGTATAGTGAAATGAGCCAAAACATAAACACATGGAGTGCACCGCACCCGTATCACACTTTTCTATGATACGCTTGCGACACGGCCCCCAACTCACAACCAAACGTATCCCGGAGGACACGTATAAGTCCAATACGTAATTTATGACCAATACATATATAAATTATAGTGTCTACGTATCCGTGTCACCATATGATATGCACATGGCCCCGTGTCGAAGAAAAACCCCCAAAATCGACCGTTTCGTCAAATCAACGAGATTCGGCCCACACGTATCCAATTGTGGATACGACACAAGCTACAAACAAACAATCAATGGTCAATTAGATCTATTAGATCCATTGACAAACACTACATGTGCCAATTTCGGAATTCCCCCAAAATTGGCACCAAAATGGACATAACTCCTACCGTAGGTCTCCAAATGATTCCAAAACAAATCCTATGGGTAACCTATGCATGTGGGGTAGTTTCTCATGGTAAAAACTCAGATCTATAGCCTATAGGAAGGGAGAAAACTGATTTGTACCTATTGGGAGATGGATTCCCAATGAAAAGGTCCCAAATAACAAGTTGCTCCTCTCCTTGTAGATCTTGGCCTCCTCCTCCTTGTTCCTTGTTCCTTGTTCCTTGCTTGTAGATCCTTGATGTAGAGGCTTCAATGTTGAATTTAGGATAAGATTTGAAGAGAATTGATGGAGAATTGATGGGGAATTGGAAGGGGAAAAACTAGATCTAGAATTTTGGAGAAGAACTAAAAATGAGAGCACCCTCTCTCCTCTCAATTATGGCTGATCATAAACCCCTCCCCAAGCAATGTAGAAATTCAAAAATACCCCTTGGGGCCTCTCATGAAGAAATAATTAGGGGGGAAGGTTCTAGTCTAATGGTTTCACTAATTAATCATATTTCCTAATCCATGGGCCTAATTCATGGGCTCAACTTAGACTAGTCCAAAAGTTTGTTCATGTCCCCTAATTAAATGGTTAAGTCCACTACACAAGTCCAAAACAATTCTACACTAGCAAAATTATTAATACAATAAAATAAAAATCAGTCATGCACAATTATTAATTATAATAATCCTAAAATAATTAATACCCATGATAATTACCAAACTACCCTTAGATGGAAATGTGAGGGTGAAAAACCTACCCACCTTAGAAAAATTCGTCCTCGAAATTAAGGAAAAAACTATCTACCAAAACAAACAATATAATGCAAGAAGGGATTATACCTCACGGCTCGAAAAGATACGGATATCGCTCGCGCATCTCGGCCTCCCGCTCCCAGGTACTCTCTCCTGGTGAGTGATGCCTCCACGCGACATGCACCAAAGGAATCGTCTGGTTCCTCAGCACCTTCTCTCTCCGATCCAGAATCTCCATTGGCTGCTCTGTATAACTGAGAGTAGGGCCCACCTCTATCTCCGAATGATCCAATACATGACTGGGATCTGCCATGTACCATCTCAATTGTGACACGTGAAACACGTTGTGCACTCCCTCCAGTGCAGGTGGTAAGTCTAGTCTGTAGGCGACTGTACCGACCCTCTCAAGAATGCTGAAAGGACCGATGAATCGCGGACTAAGCTTGCCGCCTCCACCGAAACGAATCGTGCCACGTGTCGGAGAAATCCTCAAGAAAACTAGACCGCCAACCTAGCACGAAACACAAACTTAGCACTCTAACAAGCAATAATCAAACACAAACAAGACAAAACTAAAGCTATACCTCAAACTCCAGAGGTCTCCGGTGGCTATCGGCCCAATGTCGTTGCCTGTCCTGCGCCACTCGAAGTCTGTCTCTGATAAGTTTCACCTTCTCTGCTGCATCCACTAGCATCTCTGGTCCTAATAAAGCTCTGTCACCAACATCATCCCAGGACAACGGAGTGCGGCATCTCCGTCCATACAACGCCTCAAATGGTGACATCTCAATGCTGGCTTGGTAGCTGTTGTTGTATAAAAACTCTACCAAGTGAAGGTGATCCTCCCAAGAACCTCCAAGATCCAAAACACAGGTGCGTAGCATGTCCTCGAGAGTCTGGATAGTCCTCTCCGACTGTCCGTCCGTCTGAGGGTGATAAGCGGTACTGAACTTGAGCTGAGTGCCCAAGCTAGCCTGCAAACTCCTCCAGAAATAAGACGTGAAGCGGCTATCCCGATCCGAGACAATGCTCACTAGGATACCGTACAATCTGACAATCTGGCGCACATACATCTCCGCAAGTCTCTCCGTAGATGTACCCACTTTAAATGGCAGAAAGTGGGCTGATTTGGTCAACCTGTCCACGATAACCCAAATCGCATCCTTGCCTCCTGGAGAACGCGGAAGCCCTGATATAAAATCCATGGTAACATGCTCCCATTTCCACTCTGGAATGGGCAAAGGCTGAAGCAATCCGCCTGGCCTCTGTCTCTCCGCCTTGACCTGCTGGCAAACTAAGCATCTGGACACGAAGCTCGCTACCTCTCGCTTCATGCCATACCACCATACATGCTCTCTCATGTCTCTATACATCTTGTTGGCATCGGGATACATAGAGTATTGGGAACGATGCACCTCCTGCATAATCTCCTCGCGCAATGCTTCCTTCGGTACACACAACCTGGTACCGTGTCGCAATGATCCATCATCTACGACGGTAAAGTCCTCTGCCAGCCCGACCTGAACTTGTGCTCTGATGCTCCTCAGAAACTCATCCTCATACTGTCCGGCTCTGACTCGGTCCATCAGCTCCGACTGAACCTGAAGTCCCCACATCTGCGCTGCGACTCCCAGAATCAATACCTCAATGCCCAAACTATCGAGGTTTGCCAATAGATGCCTGTCCCTAGTCAAGCACATATCCACGGGATACCTGCTTAAAGCATCCGCGACTACGTTGGCCTTCCCTGGATGGTACTGCAAAGATATATCGAAGTCCTACATCAGCTCCAACCACCGCCGCTGCCTCATGTTGAGCTCCTTCTGTGTAAACACATACTTTAAGCTCTTATGGTCTGTGAAGATCTCTACTCTCTCTCCATATAGATAGTATTTCCACAATTTGAGAGCAAAGATAACTGCTGCAAGCTCCAAATCATAGGTAGGATAGTTCTTCTCATGCGGACGTAATTGCCTAGAAGCATAGGCAATTACCTTCCCGTGCTGCTGTAGTACACAACCCAAACCCTTCCTTGATGCATCACTGTAAATGGAAAATCTTCCTGCTCCTGATGGTAGTGTCAAGATGGGAGCTGTAGTCAATCTCCTCTTCAGCTCCTCAAATGCTGACTGGCAATCCTCAGTCCAGACGAATTTCACGTCCTTTCTGGTCAGCCTAGTCATCGGCTCTGCTAGTCTGGAAAAGTCCTGAACAAACTTCCGGTAGTAGCCTGCTAATCCAAGGAAGCTCCTGATCTCTGCTACCGAACTCGGGGTAGACCACGATTCAACTGCTGAGATCTTCTTCGGGTCCACCGAGACTCCATCTCCTGTAATGACATGCCCAAGAAATTCAACCTTATCAAGGAAGAATTCACACTTCGACAACTTGCCATACAACTTCTCCTTCCTGAGGATCTCCAGAACAATCCTCAAGTGCTGCTCATGCTCCTCCGGGATCTTCGAATATATCAGAATGTCGTCTATGAAGACTACACAAACTGATCCAGGTACTGATGAAATACCTTATTCATCAGGTTTATGAACACTGTCGGGGCATTGGTCAACCCAAACGGCATCACCAAGAACTCAAACTGTCCATAACGAGTCCTGAAAGCCGTCTTCGGGATGTCTTCCCTCTTCACCTTCACCTGGTGGTATCCTGACCTCAAGTCTATCTTCGAGAATACCTTCGCTCCACTCAGCTGGTCGAACAAGTCATCAATCTGCGGCAACGGGTATTTGTTCTTGATAGTGAGGTTATTAAGTGCCCTGTAGTCGATACACATACATACCGACCCATCCTTCTTGGGTACAAACAGTACCGGAGCACCCCATGGTGACGAACTGGAATAGATAAAGCCCTTGTCTTGCAACTCATCCACCTGCTTCTTCAACTCTGCCAGTTCACTATTGTTTACTCTATAGACGTGCTGAGAGATTGGCTCTGCTCCTGGCACTAAGTCTATAGAGAACTCCACATCTCTGTCCGGCGGCAACCCCGGCAAATCCTCTGGAAAGACATCCAAGAACTCTGCAATCAACGGATGTGGCGGCTCCTGCTCTTCTACCAAAGCCCCACAGAAAATGCCCTCGCTCTGCTCTGCTCCTCGGACGAACTCGAACTCCGGCTCTCCTGGTGTCTGAAATAAAACTCTGCCTCCACGACAATCGATACTAGCGTGATGTCTACTCAACCAATCCATCCCAAGTACTATATCGTAACTCGGAAGTGGCATTACAAGTAAACATACACTCAGCTCACGGCCTCCCACATAAACCCTCTGGTTCTTGCAAACATCACTAACCAGGATGATGCCACCCCCGGTCATGATCTTGCAAGTTCGCGCCAACGGTTTAGACTCAAGACTATGTCTCAAAGCAAAAGATACAGATACAAAGCTATGAGATGCACCAGAATCAAATAAGACATGAGCTGCAAAAGAATCGAGTAAGACTGGACCTGATATAACGTCTCCGACTGGCTCTGACTCCTCCACGGTCAGGGCAAAAGCTTGCCCCTGATGTGCACCCCTCTGCTGGTGCTGGTGCTGGTGCTGCACGAACTTCTGCTGCTTGGGCTGTAAAGGAGGTCCTCTCGACTGTCCCGTCGGGTGTCTAGCGGGTATCCTCTGGATAGGGGCTACATCCTGAACTGTCCGAGCTAAGGTCTTGGGGCAATCCCTCAGCTGGTGATCTGATGAACCGTAAAACAAACACTGACCGAGCCTCTTCCTGCAAACGTCCCATCCGTGCCCTGCCTTCTTACAGAAGGGGCAAGCACGAGCTGTCTGAGCTGGTCTCTGCATCTGATACGTCTGCTGTACAGGTGCTCGGTTAGGTGCATTGGACTGCTGCCTCTGGTGCTGGAAATATGGCTTCTTCGCTGGACCTGTGCTGCTGCTGCCACCATAAACATCTCGGTCCCTCTTATGCCTCCCACTCAGGTCTCTCTCGACCTTGCGAGCCTCCCTCAAGATGTCTGTATATGTCTCGTGGCTCGAAGAAATGAGAGCCTTCACTTTCCAGTTCAGACCCTCTCTGAACCTACTAGTCCGATTCTCTGGGTCTCTCACCATATAGTCGGCATATCTGCTCAACCTACCAAACTCGGCGGCATACTCCTCCACCGACATGTTCCCCTGGTAGAGGTTCTGGAACTGTCGCTCCAGGTCAAGTCTCTCAGTAGGCGGAAAGAACTTCCTTCTGAACAAGTCTCTGAACTCTCCCCATGTCAATCCTGGATCGGCGATCTGTGGCTCATTCCGGAACCACATGCTGGCGATGTCCATCATCTGCAATCCCGCTGCCTCCACCATCAGGTCCTCCGCAAGGCGGGATAAGCGCATAACGCGCTCCATGCTCTCCAACCAATCATCCGCATAGATGATGTCCTCTGTCCCCTTGAAAGGCCGAGGATCCAACTTCTTGAAGTCCTGAATAGTGCTGGGCCTGGGCTGTACCTCCCGTGGATGTGGTGGTGCGATCCTCTCTACGGCGGTGATGGCCGCCTGGTGAGCACTCCCGATGCCCTGTCTCATCACCTCGGTCTGTCGGTGTTGTGCCTCGGCCTGGGCCCGCTGGGCCTCCATCATCATCTAGAAAAGTGCAAACAGCTGTGTAGCATCAGCTGGTACTGGCGGTGGTGGCGGAAGATCCTCGGGAACAACTGGAGCAACCCTCTGAAACGGGGGAGGAGCACCCCCAAAAGCGGCTGCTGAGAATCCCACCTGGACCGGTGAGGCAATCCTCTCGACAGAAAATGTAACAGTAGCAGCTGCTACTCTATCCGCAATAGGCGGAGAAGTAGCTGAGGATGCTGCCGCTGCTCCTGAGCGATAGAATCTGACCTTCGGAGGCATCCTGAAGTCAGATTGAAAATACGAAATCAATTATTGAATATAATGCGATATCATCAAAAAAGGACAGAACTTAATTCAAAATGAAAGACAATATCAAATAGATAAAGATTTGTAGAACAAAATATTGAAATTTTTCCTAGTTGTGATTGAGTAACTCTCAGCCTAAATCCTGTATCCTAAAGCAGGCTCGTAGCAATACTCTAGTCGAGCACAACTACGATGTCTATCTAGACCTGCATGGGCCACCACTAAAAATGTGTCACGACCCGCACCCTGATATTCGGGCACGAGTACGTGGTTACGCCCAGCCTATGCCGCAGAATCGGCGGTAGAACATTGTCTGGGTCATTTCTAACTATCTAACATCTCAACAATATAATATGGTACCTGTCAATCATCTCAACTCCAATCGGAGGAGCAATATGGTATCTCACAAATATATCAATCTCAATCACAAAACAAACTAAGGAGGAAATAATGCACGAATGGAAATAACGAAGGAAAGAAGATACAATCCACAATATGAAATAATAGTACATCTATGAATCTCCACAAAATAATAGTCTAAAATAACATCTAAACAAAACTACACCTCCTCGGTCACTGGTACTATGTCCTCTGGCTCTAGGGAAGTGTCCTCTAAAGTCTCACCCTCCTGAGGTCCGTAATGTGTGGGACACAGCTCCTCTAGCCAATCATCTGGAAAAATATATATCCAGTCAGGATTGGAGTGAAGTACATATCTCTGAAAGCAGTTCCAATAACATAATCGAGCATATATAACAAGCAATAGAAAAATGATACAAGATGCATAAGTAGAAAGAATAAACTGTACAAGTGAACAGGCAATAGGCATAATAAAGCTGGAAGTAAATACAAGAATAACTGGAAGTAGAGAACAAGAAATACTAACTATGTGTTTTAGAGGGAGAGTTCGTTATGTGATCGGGTTAGGTTGCACATGAGGTATATAGGTAACTCCATTATACGTGAGGTGTATAATCGACATGCACATGAGATCAAGAGAGCTTTGATCACATAACCAACTCCTACTCCCCCTCCCCAACTAATACTCATGGATCTAATCACGATATGTTACATACATGATCACGATAGTCACACTAGCACACGAAATAGTGGATGCACAAGAAGCACATGAAAGTCAATACCCGATGCATACGATGAAATACATGTCATTAGGTACCCGTTGCACACGGTAGGGGATAACACCTCCTGACGGGATCCATATAGTACCAGTCCGTGAAATTACTGTGTCGGGAATCAATATATACTAATCTAGAACATGCATATATACAACATTATGAATGGAAAACAATCAGAGAAATGTACTCGCCTGAAGTCCTGAGCAAAGTGTGTCTCTCGATGCCCAAGCTGGTGTCTCACAACCTATATATGGTATGTTGCATCAATACAAGGTTCAAAGATGAAAGTAAATGAAGTTGAAGAAGTTCTAGGTCAATATGTCGTTTCTAAGTCAAACCAATGCATTTCTAGGTTGTAAGAGTCTAATACTAGTCACTAAGTCAATACACTATGAAGCTATGCTATACTAGCCAAGCTAACACACTACGGTGCAATCAAGAAGCCGTATCCTAAGATACGGAGATTTTCTAATATGAAAATAGGTTTATACATATACATAAGTCATATATAATAATAATAATAATATCTCAAAATAATTTAATTATGATACTTTGGCCTTGTGCCAATGCGTATCGTAAATACCTTTGATACCCACGCTCAATACCCTGGCATTGGCCCATACCTTGGGATACCTTGGTATCCCAAGGCAACCCACTAATACATATAACTAGTACATAAAAATATAACTCACCCCTAACTACTAATGTCATTATACAATAGCATACACATATAGTTAACTGCTACCAATCAACCAATACAAGTATACATATACACATAACCCATCTAATACTAATTATCTAAACTAACCCTATAATATCAACTACTAATAATATCAACTAATCCAATTATGCATAGAATTTCTAGTACTAGTTATATAAGTATCAAATTTCTAAACCATAATACCACACTATACTTAACTACTAACTATTCCAATACCTACCTTGATAACCATCTAACTCTATAACCACCAACCTAAGCCAAGCTAAAACCTCAAAGTCTAACTGGAGAAAATACTGTACTAACTGAACCATCACTTGACATGATTAACCCCACTGAACTGGAACCCCTAAATTCAACCCATCTTGAACAAGAACTCCAGGATACCAAAATTGCATAGAATGTTGACACTGATACACAGTGCCTGGCACACTGTGATACCCGGAATATCATCCACTGAACTGCACTGTGTCGAGTTCTGAACTGCTGTTCTCTTCAATCGTATCAGCTGCTGAACTGCAGCACTCGAATGCAGTTGCTGCTGGTTTACTCTTCCATGTGAAGCTGTTGCACACAGGGAGTAGATGGTCCTGTGTCGAGTTCTGAAGTGTGTGCTTCTTCAGACAGGCAAGTGTGCAGTTTCAGGTATTGAACCTTTGCACACAATACTGTCAGGTATGGAACCTCAATGCTGTTGTAGTCTTGAGCCTTCAGTCTAGATGCTGCTGTGTCGAGTTCTTCAGGTAATCTTCAGCCTACATGAGTTGCTGTGCAGTCCTCAGGTTGCTGTCTCAAGTTGCTGAGCAGTCTTCCTAACTATAGTCTAAACTTAATTATCTATTGAGCTATAAACATAACCTACTTACTAACCACCCTCTAACCCAAAACCTTGGCTAATACTAACTAAACTGAAACTAACTAATAATTTACTGGAATCACATAACTGAAATGCTCAGATAAGATACGTGGCTGTTATTGGCTTTGTGAATTCTGCAGCACAGCCACATATACAGCAAACTTGCTGCTGTGATACCTTGCTCAAAGCTATTGTTCCTCATATATCTCTCAATCTATATGCAAAACACTATATATACTTATATACCAATACATACAAATCACTAGCTCTAAAAGTATATACATATTCTCACATATATAATGTATCAACATATAGATATATATAAATATATATATACAACTACATACTCTATTAAGTATACATATAGGCACACACCTATACATAAATTCAAACTATACTATTTCATAATCTATATAATGTATAGATAGCATATACATATATAATTACATATGCATGTATAGTGAAATTAGCCAAAACACAAACACATGGAGTGCACCGCACCCGTATCACACTTTTCTATGATACGCTTGCGACACGGCCCCCAACTCACAACCAAATGTATCCCGGAGGACACGTACAAGTCCAATACATAATTTATGACCAATATATATATAAATTATAGTGTCTACGTGTCCGTGTCACCATATGATATGCACATGGCCCCGTGTCGGAGGAAAACCCCCAAAATCGACCGTTTCGTCAAATCGATGAGATTCGGCCCACACGTATCCAATTGTGGACACGACACAAGCTACAAACAAACAATCAATGGTCAATTAGATCTATTAGATCCATTGACAAATACTACATGTGCCAATTTTGGAATTCTCCCAAAATTGGCACCAAAATGGACATAACTCCCACCGTAGGTCTCCAAATGATTCTAAAACAAATCCTATGGGTAACCTATGCATGTGGGGTGGTTTCTCATGGTAAAAACTCAGATCTATAGCCTATAAGAAGGGAGAAAACTTATTTGTACCTATTGGGAGATGGATTTCCAATAAAAAGGTCCCAAATGACAAGTTGCTCCTCTCCTTGTAGATCTTGGCCTCCTCCTCCTTGTTCCTTGCTTGTAGATCCTTCATGTAGAGGCTTCAATGTTGAATTTAGGATAAGATTTGAAGAGAATTGATGGGGAATTGGAAGGGGGAAAACTAGATCTAGAATTTTGGGAAAGAACTAAAAATGAGAGCACTCTCTCTCTCCTCTCAATTATGGCTGGTCATAAACCCCTCTCCAAGCAATGTACAAAGTCAAAAATACTCCTTGGGGCCTCTCATGAAGAAATAATTAGGGGAAAGGTTCTAGTCTAATGGTTTCACTAATTAATCATGTTTCCTAATCCATGGGCCTAATTCATGGGCTCAACTTAGACTAGTCCAAAAGTTTGTTCATGTCCCCTAATTAAATGGTTAAGTCCACTACACAAGTCCAAAATAATTCTGCACTAGCAAAATTATTAATACAATAAAATAAAAATCAGTCATGCACAATTATTAATTATAATAATCCTAAAATAATTAATACCCATGATAATTACCAAACTGCCCTTAGATGGAAATGTGAGGGTGACAACCAACTAGAATGAAAAAGGTATAACACAATAAACACAATATAAGAATACCAGCTAACAGTCATGGGACTCGGAGAGAAGACATCCTCCAAACATATATAACAATCTAAATCTGCGCTCCTGCAAATACTCAAGAACAGATACACCTGGCAGAGGACCAGGTCCTCAGAGGGACGTAACAAGATACAGAAAAGCGAGCCAACTTGAATACAGTAAACATGCATATAATTTGAAAATAAATAAGTACGCTGTATAAGACAATCTATATGAATGCAAATGAGGACAACTTTTTGACGTATGGGCAAGGGTAGGCTACTCGATCTAAGCCTCACAACTCACACACCCGTCAATGGATATCAGAAATCGACATACCTCTGGGGTAGCGACTAGCGCGACTCTACAGAAATTGACATACCTCTGGGGTAGCGACCAACGTGACATACGCCCGTAGTGCGAACTATATACTATGGTTTACCATAGTGGTTAAAAGCCCATACGCCTAATGATTGTCCTCTCATGATACTAAGTGCCATGTGTGTGTCAACATATCTAATACATAGTAATGACTGAAAGGAACTACACATGCAATAAATAAACAGAAATGCAATAAATATAAAGAAATATACTAAGCATGCAAAATACTGTAAGTAATTTTACAAGGTATCTTGCCTGGTAAGAAAGCTGCAAGGTGTACTGTCCAGAAGTCAAACGTACAGGATCAAAAGCTATGGCCGCAGAACAAATATCTTCGGATACTGAAATAAACATCACCAACATTCCCAGAATAAGCAAAATAGCTAAAAAGTACTTCACTTTCGTCCAATTTGGATACAGGGGCAAAACGGTAATTTTGGATCAAAGCGGGGTACACGTGTGGCCCACTTTGCACCAAAAAATGTGCCAAGGGTAACAGTCTCTAAATGGAACAAATTATAGGTCAAACAAACTCTATATGTCAATACGAACCCAACGGTTTGTCCAAATATGGATTCCGATGAACCGGACACAATTTCGTCCAAAAAGTCAAATGTGGGGCCCGCCAATTGTCGACTTGGTCAACTGTCTCAGAATTGCATAAAAATTCGGTCACAGGACCAGCGCGTTACCACGAGTCCAGTGGCACAAGTTTTGTCGCAATCTGACAAGCGTACACAAAATGCGTATGACTTCCACAAAAGTTACGACACAGGGTGTGTTCGCGGATACAGGCTGATTTCGGCGCACACACGCGTCCGAATCAGTTTCCATAAATTTTTACGTATCCGGTTACGCTGTGTGCACCGTTCAGTACGCTTGGTATACGGTGGGGCGGTCCCGTTTGGTGGGACGCGCTCCGTTTCACAACTTTTAGAAATCTGGAAAAGTGGGTTCGCGGGATTTTGTCACAAATTTAATTCTGTCCATAGCAGTTAATAATCTAGGGTTATTTAACAGAAAATAAACTAGGTCAAGTGGTCTACGCATACAAAAAAGAATTACCGAATTCGGATCTCTGTGGTGGGAGATACGAACTCGGCAACATGGGTGGTCACAGTTTTCTGCGATCCCAGAATTCGGTCTGCTTGCGCCAACTTTGACGTTGTTTTCGCCTAGGGTTTCGTGTTGTTCGAGGTCTGCTATCATACAGATATGGAAGAGGGTTAAGGGGTGAGCACACCGGTAAAGACGGAACGGCGTTTGGTTGAGCGAGTCGACGGGAAACAACTCCGGAACAAAGGTACCTCATGTGGGAATCTGCAGTGCACGGGGTCGCGGTCGTCAGAATCAGTTTGGATGGCCTGGCGGGGTTCTCTGGCTGCGGTGGCGGCTCTCCCTAGGTCTAGATGAGAAAAGGAGGGTCTGGGATGATTAGGTTTAGGGTTTTATAAATATAATATATATATATATATATATATATATATATATATATATATATATATATATATATATATATATATATATATATATAGGAATAGGAAAGAGAGAGAGAGAGGGTTTGGTTCGCGGATACGTGTGCAAGGGGGGGGAATCTTGGCTGCTGCTAGGTTTTGTGGGAATGCACTAACGTTTGCTTTAAGTGTTTGCTAGTAAGTTTGCTAGGAGTTAGAATAAGGAATTGTTTTGCTGAAGGATGGATGGGTTATTAGTAATATTATTATTATTATTATTATTATTAGTTTATTACTATTATTATTTTCTTAATTATTTTCTTTTCTATTTAAATATATATACTTACATATATATATATATATATATATATATATATATATATATATATATATATATATATATATATATATATATATATACTCATAGAAAATTTCAAATTATATTAATGCACATCATTAAGCTAGCAACTGCTCAAGGGGTCCCCTACATGAAATAAATTCCGAAAAATTCCTAATGGTCCCATAAATCCTCTAGGTGCTCCAACACCTAAAATAAAAATTATTAAAAATCTATTTCTCCTAATTATCCCATAATTACTATAATTAAATTAATAATTAATAATTTAAAAAAATGTATATACGATTTCTAGGACAGGGATTTTATAAGAAGTTCAAGGAGTTCAGGAGAGAGGCTGAACGTCGAACAGGGTAACAACTCAAGAGACTTAGAAGTGATCGAGACGGAGAGTTAGGTCTATTGAATGTGTATCGTTATGCAAAGAACATAGAATTGTCAATGAGATGAATGCTCTAATTTTTCCTCAATCAAATAGAGTAGCTGAATGGAAGAACAAAACGTTGACAGAGATGATAAAGTCAATACTGTTAACTATGGGTCTTTCAAACTGCTTCTGAGGAGAAGCTGTGCTAACAGCTATATTTATCCGGAATAGAGTGTCGCACGCAACATCCGATGTCACTCCTCATGAACTCTGGTTCAAAATCAGACCCAACTTGAATGTCATTCGAGTGTGGGAATGTCTGGCATATGTGAAGCTTCCAGACTTGAAGATTCAGAAGCTAAGAACGAGGACTAAGAAGAAAATCTTCCTGGAAAAAGCTGAGAAGAGTAATGCTCAGAGATTCCTTGATATTGAGTCAAATTATATCATCAAAATCTCGTGACGCAGAATTATTTGAAGATAAATTTGTAAGGCACAAGAACATTATTTTTGCGAACATTCCGGAGAATAGTGTGAGTGCACAGGAGGCTAACGCTTTCAATAAAGATATAGTCCAAGAAGAAGAAGTCATTTCGGAGACAACGTTCGAACCAGAGCTCGCAACTGGTGTCTAAGCGAGTGAGGAGACAGAAGGACTTCGGAGATGACTTCGTCACCTATCATGTGAAAACTGACCCTCTTTTCTATGATAAGGCGATGAAGACCAGAGATGTTGTCTTCAGGAGGGAGGATATAAATAATGAGTATGACTCAATAATCTCCAACAACACTCGGGTGTTGGTCGATATGCCTGAAGGAGCTAAACCAATCGGATCTTAAAGAAGAAGATAAAGGCCGATGGAACTGTTGACATGTTCAAGACAAGGCTGAAAAGGATTCATCGTCAAGGGCCTTGAAGATAAAGTCTGCAAATTGGTAAAATCGTTATACGGTTTGAAGCAATCTCCCAAGATGTGGCTTGAGAAGTTTAATAGAGTTATAAGATCAAACGACTACAGGGTCAGTAAGACGGACAAGTATTTTTCACAAAGTTCGCTGACGGGAAAGGAATTATTGTTTGTCTATACGTGGACGACATGCTGTTTCTAGACACGGATCGAGCACGTGTCACTGAGACTAAGAAGTTTCTCTCATCCAAGTTCAGTATGAAGGACTTGGGGGGAGCTGATGTGATCCTAGGGATCAAGGTCATCCGGACGGGCACTGGGGTGGCGCTGTCACAATCTCATTATATTGAGAAGATGCTAATACGATATGGATATCAGAATCTTTTAAGGATCGATACTCCATATAGGTGTGATAAGAAGCTGAAGCCAAATCCTAAAGAAAGTGTCAGGCAGCTGGAGTATTCAAGCGTCATTGAAAGTTTGATATATGCAGCAACTGCTATAAGGCTTGACATAGCTTTCGTCGTTGGGATGCTTAGTCGATTCACAAGTAATCCAGGTGTTGAGCACTGAAAAGTTGTGAAGAGAGAAATGAGATATCTCAAGAGAAATCAGAAGTATGCATTACACTACAGAGGTAATTCGACCGTAGCAGAAGGCTTCAGTAATGCAAGCTAGTGTTCAGAAGAAAAGAGCTAAAGATCCACAGGAGGATATGTCTTCTCAAAGGGTGGAGTTGCTATATCGTGAAAGACGAAGAAGTAGACAATTCTCTCTCATTCCTCAAGAAAATCTAAGTTCTATGCATTGACGACTGCAGCAGAGGAAGCAGAATGGCTTCGGGAGCTCATGTATGATCTTTTAGTGGTTTGTGAGCATATTCGGCGGTATCGATTCACTGTGACAACTAGACGATTGTAGTGGTGGCATCAATTTTTTTCTCTTCAATTGTTAGAAAAGATCTGTGCGACTAAGGCACATGGTGCTGTAAGAGCGCATCAAGGATGGCATCATGGTAGCGGTTAATATTCGTAGCTAGGTGATTCTAGCGGGTCCATTTAAGACACTACATGAGTGCATCAAAGATGATATTATTACAGTGGTTGATGATCGGAGTCAGAAGGGTCTGGCGGATCCGTTCATATAAGACCTCAAGTGCCAACTGATCATAAGAACTATAAAGGAGCGTAGTACTCCATGTTACAGTGGCGACACCACATGAGATACCTTGACTGTAACCTCCATATCCTAAAATTCTAGCTTAAATATTGTTATTAGGTTAATTTGGGGCTATTGGGATTTTTCCAAAATTTTTGGTTAATTAAAACTAGTAGCACTAATTTCCAAGGACTTTCAAGAATTATTTTAGTATCAAACATAATTAAAAATATCCCAAACTTTTATTTTAGTTTCTAAATAATCACATATATTTTTTAGAATTTTTTGAGTATTTGTTTTATTTATTGGGAGTTATTTAGGCTAAAACTGATTAGATAAATAATTTTTGGTAATTAAAAACTCATTTACTAATTAATTACCCAGTCAGCTCTAGTCCTACCCAGTCAGCCAACGCTGGGGCCCGCACGTCAGCCGTTGGACGGAGACAATGGGCCCGGCTGCCAATAGTGGGAGCGCACCCACGCGGGTCACTCAGTCCGAGCCAGACTCGGACTCGTAAGCCGAGTCGAGCTCCAGGCTGAATCCGAGCCGGGCTAACCCGGATCCGTCCGATTTTGGGCGGGATGTCATGGATCTTCGCCAGGTGTCCAAGCCGCAGCTAACTCCCTCTCTCTGTATATATATATATATATATATATATATATATATATATATATATATATATATATATATATATAAGTTTAGGTTTTCGTCTTTTCTGCCGAATTAATTTTAGAGAGAGAGAGAAGGGATTGGGGGATTGTCATCTAGGGTTCTTCGATCTTCCAGAAGCCATTGCGGATAGCTCAAGACACCAAACACATCCCTGTTTCTTGCGTTAGAACATATTGAGGTTTGTTTTCTGAATATGTAATTTGTTTCACAAAATTCAGAGTATTAAATTTTGGAAAATTCGTAGAGCACAGCATGTCCGAAAAAAGATGTGTCTCGATATTTTTATGATTTTGGGAGAACCAGGGATCCAAATCATTAACCATTTAAAGTTTCGGAAAGCTAACATCGAGACCATCGACATATGTTTTTCCTATAATTTAATTCGAATTATTTCTATGCTATTAATTCTGTAGAACTTGTAGGTTAGCAATCAACCACCGTTGTACAATACTATTTTGTATGTGCAATATTTTCCAAACAAATTTGAATCTGGATCATCCATAAATTCTAGCATATTTGTGACACTGAAATCTACAAAAAATCATGCGTGAAAGTCAAGTTTGTATCGGTTGACTTTTCAGTCAATAAATTGCCTCGATTTGCGTGACATGAGTCTCGAGTTGATAAAATTGGATTCTTTGGACAAAATTTAGGAATTTACCTAAAAAATAGAATAATAAGATTAAAATAAGATTTTAAAGTAATTATTTTAGAATTAAATAAATTAAAATAAATTATCTCTTGACATGGTAACATATCATACGTAGGATTTGGACTCTGCATTGGGACCTGATCCAACCACAGCTAAGAACCACAGGCGAGTACATTTTTGTGATAACTTTCAGTGCTTGATAGTCTCTATAATGCATGCTTAGTATTGATTAATTAATTCTCGACACTTGTTACACGGATTAGTATGATGGATTCTTGTTATGAGATACATGACTGTTCTGAATTATTGTTATTTCTTTGTGACTGGTTCAAAATCCATATTGTACTCGTGGGAAGGGGAAATACTTAGTGGATGTGTGAACTACCCTTTCCATCTCATGGTCTTATTGGATTAATAGCAGCCATGCACGATACGTGTGGTTTGTCAGATTTTTACCCTTAGTCGTTCACATGCCAACAAGGTATTTCAAATCACGTAGAGTAGTTTGTTCCTATATGTACTTCCATACATTACAGTTATTTCCTATGTTGCTTGGAGATATTGTACTACATCTTTGCCATGACAAGATTTCAGCATTTAGTTATTCTGGTTGCCTTATTATGATTTTAGTTTTGTTGCTATCATATATTCTTTACTATTTATTGTCTTATATCTCTACCATACTTTGGAACTATTTTCACTGTGATGGACTCATTCCTTTTCTGACTGGATAACCATATTTTAGGTGACTACGATGAGGATGCGATCCCTACAAATTATGGACCGTATGCTTACGACATATCTGAGCCTGATCTTGCCCTTCAGGAGGATTAGGGAGAGTTAGCAGCTCAGACCCCATCTGCGATGGAGTAGTTTAGTATAGTAGTGATTTTGTTAGTTATTTTGGACCGGATTGTTCTCCGACAATTTTTCTAGAGTATTTTGAATATTTTTTCTTGGATATTCAGTCTTTTTTTGGGAGACTTCTTGGACCCGCATCGAGACTACTATTTTATTATTATCTTTGGTATTTTTACTTAAATTAGTGCATATGATTGAGTATGGTATGGAAATATATATATGTTGTAAGTTGTAGATTATACTTATGGCTTATTATACAGTGTTCTACCACCGACACTACGGCGTTGGCTGGACGTACTCATGACTCATGCCTAAATCCATGGTGCGGGTCGTGACATTAACAGGGTAAAGACTCAGCTTCAGGCCATGTCATAGTGGCGTAACACCGCATATAGTCAAGGACACAGCATACATGGGCTTGGAGGACTTTTGATATCCTGTCTTTGTAATTCTACCATAAAATTTTATGTTATTAGTTCAAAGAGAAATCTACTAGACATCTAGCTTTTGGTTCAAAGAATGATCATTGACTGGGAGAATATCAGGAACAGTAGGTAGTCCTTTGAGACATTGAGGGGTTACGGACCCAAAACCACTGTTGTCTATTATCTGTTCTCTGAGTAGAACAAAATCATATAGGATGATGGCTTAGATGCCTTAATGAGTTCTAGGATATTTGGAATATCCGACGTACTTTACAGGGAGCATGGTAGCACAGTACTACAAAGGAGAAGAGAACTCCATGCTACAATGGGTGACACCACCATAAGGTTCCTCGATGGGGTAATACCTCGGCTTCACGAACCATGTCACAGCGGCATAGCACCGCATATAGGCAAGTGGCCTAATGCTGTAAAATAAAGAGTGGTAGGCAGCACTACAAGAGGTCGGGGTCCTTATGTTACAGTGGTGTGACACCACCAAGAGGTACCTAGACAGGGTAAAGCCTCGGCTACGCGAGCGATATCACAGCGGCGTAACACCGCAAGGAAGCAATGTCACGACCCGCACCCTGATATTCGGGCACGAGTACGTGGTTATGCCCAGCCTACGCTGCAGAATCGGCGGTAGAACGTTGTCTGGGTCATTTTTAACTATCTAACATCTCAACAATATAATTTGGTACCTGTCACAACTCCAAACGGAGGAGCAATATGGTATCTCACAAATATGTCAATCTCAATCACAAAACAAACTAAGGAGGAAATAATGCACAAATGGAAATAGCGAAGGAAAGATAGATACAATCCACAATATAAAATAATAGTACATCTGTGAATCTCCACAAAAATAATAGTCTAATACAACATCTAAACAAAACTAGACCTCCTCGGTCACTGGTACTATGTCCTCTGACTCTAGGGGAGTGTCCTCTAAATTCTCACCCTTCTGAAGTCCGTAATGTGTGGGACACAGCTCCTCTAGCCAATCATCTGGAAAAATATATATCCAGTCAGGATTGGAGCGAAGTACATACCTCTAAAAGCAGTTCCAATAACATAATCGAGCATATATAACAAGCAATAGAAAAATGATACAAGATGCACAAGTAGAAAGAATAAACTGTACAAGTGAACAGGCAATAGGCACAATAAAGCTGGAAGTAAATACAAGAATAACTGCAAGTAGAGAACAAGAAATACTAACTATGTGTTTTAGAGTGAGAGTTCGTTATGTGATCGGTTTAGGTTGCACATGAGGTATATAGGTAACTCCATTATACGTGAGGTGTATAATCGACATGCACATGAGATCAAGAGGGTTTTGATCACATAACCAACTCCTACTCCCTCTCCCCAACCAATACTCATGGATCCAATCACGACACGTTACGTACATGATCACGATAGTCACACTAGCACAAGAAATAGTGGATGCACAAAAAGCACATAAAATTCAATACCCGATGCACACGATAAAATACATGTCATTAGGTACCCGTTGCACACGGTAGGGGATAACACCTCCTGACGGGATCCATATAGTACCAGCCCGTGAAATCACTGTGTCGGGAATCAATGTATACTAATCTAGAACATGCATATATACAATATTATGAATTGAAAACAAACAGAGAAATGTACTCGCCTGAAGTCCTAAGCAAAGTGTGTCTCTCGATGCCCAAGCTGGTGTCTCACAACCTATATATGGAATGTTGCATCAAAACAAGGTTCAAAGATGGAAATAAATGAAGTTGAAGAAGTTCTAGGTCAATACGCCATTTCTATGTCAAACCAATGCATTTCTAGGTTGCAAGAGTCTAATGCTAGTCACTAAGTCAAAACACTATGAAGCTATGCTATACTAGCTAAGCTAACACACCACAGTGCAATCAAGAAGCCGTATCCTAAGATACGCAGATTTTCTAATATGAAAATAGGTTTATATATATATACATAAGTCATATATAATAATAATATCTCAAAACAAATTAATTATGATACCTTGGCCTTGTGCCAATGCGTATCGCAATTACCCTGACACTCAACCTCAATACCCTGGGGTATCGACCCATACCTTGGTGATACCTTGGTATCTCAAGGTAATCTAAATCTAAAACTAAACACAAGATATAAATAGATACCTTAAATTAAATAAACTAACTGTTTTCTAACAAGTATACTAACTAATATATTACCTATACTAATATACATATCTAACTATTTAGGCTTAACTAGCACCTGAGTACATAGCTCACTAATTAATATTACCAAAGTATATAAAGCTACCTAGCTAATTACCCAAATACTCTATATAATCCATCTAGTACCTACCCTTATATAACTATCTAACAGTTAAGCGACTGAATCTAACCCCAACTGATACTCCTACTCTGAATTGCTGATACTGTGCTACGCTCTGAACCCGATACAGGTACTGAAACTGCACCCCGAGCCCTCTTGCTGCTGGTGTAGCTAACTAACTATAGTCTAAACTTAACTATCTATTGAGCTATAAACATAACCTACTTACTAACCATCCTCTAACCCAAAACCTTCGCTAAAAACTAACTAAAACTGAAACTAACTAATAATTAACTGAAAACACAGAGCTGAAATGCTCAGACAAGATACATGGCTGATATTGGCTTTGAATTCTGCAGCAGCTGCACATTAACTTGGGAATTCTGCAGCTGTACAGTGGCTTGGGAATTCTGCAGCACAGTGCAGTGGCTTGGGAATTCTGCTTGGGAATTCTGCAGCAGCCACATTACAGCAACACAAACTCCACACACAGCAACTCCATATATAGCAAAATTGCTGCTATGATACCTTGCTCAAAGCTACTGTTCCTCTGCAGGTAGTTGTGTCCAATCTGCTGTGTTCCTTCTGCTGTGTTACTTGAATTCTGATATTGCTGGTTCAGTTGTTGTGTTACACAGCACTTGGAAAATCTGATATTGCTGCTTCAGTCCAGTCTACAAGTTGCTGCCTTCACCAGTTCAGCTGCACAGTACTGCCTTCATCGAGTTCCTCCCTATTCCATATACCCATATGCATCCACCCTCATCACTAGATAGGTACATACATATCTAACCACACATAAATATATATATATATATATATATATATATATATATATATATATATATATATATATATATATATATATATATATATATATATATATATATATATATATATATATAGAGAGAGAGAGAGAGAGAGAGAGAGAGAGAGAGAGATGTAAACTAACACATGTATATATACATATACCAAAATCTAAATACATATAAACCCACATTACCACATAAAATCAATTATCCTATTATACACTCTATATAACCCATAGATAGTATCTACCTAGATAAATACATATGCATATATACACACCAACATGAATATATATATATATATATATATATATATATATATATATATATATATATATATATATATATATATATATATATATATATATATACACACATAGTTATATGTATATATATAGATACCCTCATATATATACACATAGGCATATGTTTATACATAAAAACCCAAATTATACTATTATACTCTCCATATAATACATAGATAGCATATACAAATATATTTACATATGTATGTATAGTACAATAAGCCAAAACACAAACACATGGAGTGCACCGCACCCGTATCACACTTTTCTATGATACGCTTGCGACACGGCCCCCAACTCACAACTAAATGTATCCCGGAGGACACGTACAAGTCCAATACATATTTTATGATCAATATATATATATAAATTAGTGTGTCTACGTGTCCGTGTTACCATATGATATGCACATGGCCCCGTGTCGGAGGAAAATCCCCAAAATCGACCGTTTCGTCAAATTGACGAGATTCGGCCCACACGTATCCAATTGTGGACACGACACAAGCTACAAACAAACAATCAATGGTCAATTAGATCTATTAGATCCATTGACAAACACTACATGTGCCAATTTCGAAATTCTCCCAAAATTGGCACCAAAATGGACATAACTACCACCGTATGTCTCCAAATGATTCCAAATCAAAACATATGGGTAACCTATGCATGTGGGGTGGTTTCTCATGGTAAAAACTCAGATCTATAGCCTATAGAAAGGGGGAAAACTGATTTGTACCTATTGGGAGATGGATTCCCAATGAAAAGGTCCCAAATGACAAGTTGCTCCTCTCCTTGTAGATCTTGGCCTCCTCCTCCTTGTTCCTTGCTCCTTGCTTGTAGATCCTTGATGTAGAGGCTTCAATGATGAATTTAGGAAGAGATTTGAAGAGAATTGATGGAGAATTGATGGAGAATTGATGGGGAATTGGAAGGGGGAAAACTAGATCTAGAATTTTGGGGAAGAACTAAAATGAGAGCACTCTCTCTCCTCTCAATTATGGCTGGTCATAAACCCCTTCCCAAGCAATGTACAAAGTCAAAAATACCCCTTGGGGCCTCTCATGAAGAAATAATTAGGGAGGGAAGGTTCTAGTCTAATGGTTTCCCTAATTAATCATGTTTCCTAATCCATGGGCCTAATTCATGGGCTCAACTTAGACTAGTCCAAAAGTTTGTTCATGTCCCCTAATTAAATGGTTAAGTCTACTACACAATTCCAAAATAATTCTACACTAGCAAAATTATTAATACAATAAAATAAATAAATTAGTCATGTACAATTATTAATTATAATAATCCTAAAATAATTAATACCCATGATAATTACCAAACTACCCTTAGATGGAAATGTGAGGGTGACAAGCAAAAGGCTTCATGCAGGGTAGTTTAGCACTACAAAGAGGCTGGGACCTCATGCTATAGTAGATGATACCACAATGAGGTAGGACCTCGACTTTGGTCCATGTCATAGCAGAGTAGCACCGCAAAGAAGCGCAAGACTTCATGCAAAAAGAAGTCACATAGAGTGTATGGAAAGAGATATAGGTCATTTCTTGAGGGTAAACTTGTAGACGCATAAGATACATACACCGAAACCAGGCATGCACGGGACCTTTAATGTGCAACCGGAAGCACAACTGATGTCATTGTGTGAGTGGAAAGAATTACAGCTATGGTACAGAATTCAAGGCTTAGTCAATTCTTGTATCATAGTATTATCCGACCATGCGAAAAGATTCAAGTCAAAGCGACATCTATCCTAATGCGTGATGGACAATCACTGTAGGGAACGTTCAACCCATATATTGAGATATGTTGGAGATTGTTGGTATTTTTGCCTTTGGACTAGTAAAGATAGTCCAACATTGGCTACACCATCAAGTGGGTATCTCAATATAATACTTTGTATATGTTGAGGTGTGCACATGGAGTTTGGTGGGGCACATGGGTGCCATGTCGGGGTATTTTATTAGGAGAAAAAAGGATTAACTCCTCAATAAAAGCTTTTAAGCTTTTTGTCTTGCACTTGGATATTATTCCATAGGAGTTAAGCCCCAAAAGAGCTTAGTGACTCGGACTCCGGCTCGGGCTTGGGCTCGGACTCAAGGGCAGAAAGTGGCACTTGTGCGCTTAGCACGTCAGCATCGTCGCAAGGCGCTTGTGCATTTTTGATGCGCGCATTTTATACGCGGGTTGCATGAATGAGCGATGAGCGGGTGCTGAACGGGCGCTGAGCGGGCTATGCATTGGGCTGCGATTGTGGGATATTAATTTTGTATATTGGTTTTATAGTCCCACATCGGAAAGAAGAGGAGGATGGAATTCCATCCTTCCCTATATAAAGAGCCCTCTAGCATCCTTTTGAGAGACACCAAAATTGAGAAAGATGAGTCCAAAGGAGTCCGTTCGAGTCACACAAATTAAGAGGTGACTACGAGCGTTCCAGAAGTTCTCTTGTGAACTTGCTGGCTCCTAGGAGCAGATAGTCGATAGAGGACGAATCTTGCTTTGAGCAACGGTGGTCTTCACCGCCCCAGCAAGAATAATTTTATTCTGTCTTCTTCTCATTTTTCTTCTTTCTTGTTTTATCTCAATTGCAACTGCATTTACAAGGAAGAACAATGCTTGTTTCTGTCAGTTGGTTTCTGGAGTTGGCACTCGTCTTGAGTTTAGATCTCCGTTCAGGAAGATCGTGTTACATCCTAACAAGCTTGTTCAGAGTTTCGTTGCTACCTTCCTAACAAGCTCGTTCAGAGTTTTGTTTCTGGTGTTTGTTCATCT
The DNA here is from genome assembly GCA_036927795.1 of Iris macrosiphon. Lineage (NCBI taxonomy): Eukaryota > Viridiplantae > Streptophyta > Magnoliopsida > Asparagales > Iridaceae > Iris > Iris macrosiphon. The sequence continues at coordinate 133,512,626 of JAYESA010000018.1, read as the reverse complement.
ATCAGAAGATCTGTCTCGGGGAATAACAACATCTTTAGTAAGTTGTAACAAGCCTAGCCTAAGTGAATTGTTACAAACTAAATTGTAACATTAATTGGACCTTATGTGCAAACTTTGCTCCATTAATGTCCATCTGAAAATTTGGCCATTGTCGATCATAAACATGAGGTATCTACATAAGATCTTATCTATCTGGTGTAGATTATGTGTTGCTTTTGTAATTAGTAGTTTTGGTGAGATCTCAATTGATTTACATTTGACTCATGAGATCTTTGATTATGAAAAAAATAATGACTAGGTCTTGGTTGTTTAGGTTTAGGTTTAGGTTTAGGTTTTGGCTCCCTAACCTATGTCAAAGTTTCATAAAGGAAATATACAATTTCAAAGTAGGCAGTTAAAGCATTTGACCCAAACAATGGAAACACTCAAAATGTAATGACTAATGTAGTTACAGTCTAATATAGTCCTGGACAAAAGAGGACATTTGTATCTTTAAGTTCATTGACCAAAACTTGACAATTTGGATGACTTCGTTATAACTTAATATTAAAAGGAGTTTAGCATTAAATCTTAGGAGTGGGGGTGATTCGTTTATCCTATTTCTTTTTATTAGTTTACAATATAGAATCCAATGTGACAACTTTATGATACTTGCAACTATAGGAAAACCATACAACTCAAAGCCATGTAAATTCAATAAGTTATAAAAAAAAGTGAGTGTTGTTTGTTTATTTTAGTTATTTATTTTTCCAAAAAATTGCCTTTAAATTTAGGATTGCAAACTTGAATGAGTAGCAAAAGTATTTCTGAGTTTAAAAAAAAAAAACTTAGGTAGAAACACAAATTTGGTCATCCTTTTTGGCATTGTTAAAAGTTGGATTTCCATATTCACATGCCAAGTTTTCAAAATATCACTATTAATAGAAATAAATATCATTCATTTCTCACTTTACAACATGCTACTCTCCTCCTTAAGAAAAAAGAAAGTCATTAGCAACTTCTTCAAAATTTTCATGCTCAATCTTCTATCGACTTACTTTGATATTTTCGATGTCCTCCACCAAGACCAGATTTGCGATATCGCATGTTTGGACTCGAGAACCTTGGGAGTGAATCGGTGATGCGTGCGATCGATGTTGTTAAAGATGACCAAGTCATGCAATATTTGGTATTTTCGAGACGTCTTCCATATGATAGAGCTCAACCACTGAAGACGATGTTCCAAAGTATTCGACCCGGTTACAGATTCGAAGATCTTCACCTCAAACAACAAGTGGTGATTCTTTCGAAGCTGAGAAGAATGATGAGAAGATTAATGATGCGGAACACCCATGGATACAAAGCCAAGTCCAATTTAAATTAGGATTTGTGTTTGTATTTACTTATTTTTTTGAATTAATTAATGATCTTTTATTAATTTTAAACTAGGAAAATGAAACATTTGCTTAAAGGATTGGACTTGTATCCTAATTAGGATGAGTAGGTTTTATATAAAGGCATGAGAGGCTTACTGTAAACTTATGATAAATTAGATGAATAAATTGGAGAGATCCTAAATTAGGTTTGTTTGCAGGTGCGAGGTCAAAACATAAATTTTGAAAAAAAATAAATAGGGTTCATCAAATTCCAAATTCTCTCTCTCCTAAATTTTCAAGACCTTGATCAAGATTTCCGCCGCCACCTCCGTCGAAAAAGACAATAAATAACCCTGGGTAACTTCGTTCCTTATTTGAACACAATTTTTATTCAATTGCATGCTTTTATAATTTACATAAGATATTTATGGTTCAATATTGATAATTATCATTCATAATTTAGTTTCTATATTGACTTATTTAATTGTGAGTCAATCCTAGGATCCTATGATTTCGTCCTATGACCAACATAGATAATTGATGTAGCATTGATAATATTTATAAAAACATTGTTAAATCGTCATTTTATGTAGCTATATTTCATTCCATAGTTGAACACATCTCCCATATTTCATAATATAACGAGGTTTCAAAACAGTTCAAAAGTGAGCCGTCTAAACCGTATGTATATATATCACCAATTAATTATTTAAAATAATAATAATAATAATAATAATAATAATAATAATAATAATAATAATAATAATAATAATAATACGTAAAAAAATTATTGAAAATTTTTAATTTGTTATAAATAACACAAAAGGATTCAAACTCAACCAACCAGAAAAAATAACTTCCATCTTAACTACATGAGTTAGAAAAGATGTTTGTTTATAATTAGATAATATTATGTACTTAACCGTTTTTAAGACTTTTTTATGAAAAGTATAAATATATCCATAACTAATTATAATTAAAAATAATCGAATATATAACAAATTCTAATTAAAATATAAAAATATATATAATAAATATTTATTTAAATATTTAAATAATTTTATATTAATATTAGAAGAAAAATTTTATTTTACGGACAACGAACGTGAAGTTTCTAGTTTAGATAATACAAGTCTAGGGGAGATGGTTGATGTATCAAATAAACCACAAACAACTAAATATCTGGTCTAACTATGAGCTAATCTAAGTACAACCTTAAGAGTGTATAACTAGATTATGTAATAATATGCACTCTCAATTAGGACAGTTCGTACTGTTGCTGACTTTTTCCAGTTTCTTACACCACTTCTATTAACATAAGGCATCTATGTACATCATTTTTAATTATATATAACCACTTAGTATATATATGCATCGTGTGTTGTATTTTATATTACTTAGAAAATACAAACAGTAGTTCATTAATTTTTTAGTACTTAATTTATTTACTTAGTTGAGAAGAGCAAATAACAATTTTCATAATTTTTTTTTTTACATAATATCTAACTATCAATGTTAAATTTAATGAATATTTTAATAAGTAAACATAGATAAGAATATTTTTGGAAGAAATTTTTTTACGATAAAGTCCCAACTTTTTCTATTACATAGTAGTACAGATTAATAGCACTTTGTAATTACAGATATTTTCAAGTGTAAGCTTAAGACAATTTAATTACAGGTACGGTACTACATTTCTCCAAAATTGCTTAAAAAAATTCCTTACTTACTTTTATGTTTCTTTTATCAGAAAATTTATTGTAGCGAAATAAATTTATATTAAATTTTTATAAACGAAACAAGTTTAGAAAATTTGTAAAAAAAGTCATAGTCCGCCAACAGTGTTGGCGGAAAACACAATTACTGTACACGTAAGCAGAAAAAAAATTAAAAAAAGAAATATTCTGTTGGCGGAAATTGGCCGGGCCCACGTTTTTTTTTTTTTGGTTTTGTTTGGTTTGGTTTGGTTTGATTGGTTTTTTTCGTTGGTTTAGTTTAATTAGTTATATTTCTGTTTTATTTAGTTTAGTTTTGTAATTAGATTTAAGTAAAATTATTTTAACAAAATAAAATTAAAATAAATTAATTGGAAAGAAATATTTAGTATAAATTTCATCTAAAGCATAAAAGTTTTGTATGAATTCCATCTAAAGCATAAAAGCTTAAAAAAATTACGAAAAAAATATCAATATGAATTGGACGTTTATATTTATAAATATTATATTTTTATCGTACATTTTTTCGTCGTTAACAGACGTTAAAATAATAATAATAATAATAATAATAATAATAATAATCTGTCGTAAGATTATTACGTCTGCCGTCGCAGACTTCGAACGACCATAAGTACTTGTTATGAAATCGTTTTTCGTTAAATAATAAGTCGATTTGTATGTTTTCGACGAGAGTAAGACAAATCATGTAGAAAAAAAATTTATCCGAAACAAGACGCATATGTTACAGGCAAAAATATAAAATATAAAATTTCAAACTATCATAACTTTTGACTGGGAGATCGAAACAAGCTCCAGTTTGAGCCAAAATGACCGTATGGAAAAGTACTTCAGGATAAACCGTTTCACCGTTTGACGGACTTCGAAAAATTTTAGAATCGTCAAAAAACGATGTTTTGACCTCCAAATTTGACTTTCGGTAATATTATTTTTGAATATTTAAAATTTACTGTAGGAAAATAAATTTATATTGGATGTGGGGGCCCACGGATTTAAAACGATGTTTCGATCTACAAAAAAAAATTTAGAAATATTTAATGTCTATTATAAAAAAAACAGAAATATAATTTATTTCCTTCCAAATATTTAATGTCTATTAAAAATTTAGAAATATTTAATGTCTATTCTAAATATTTCTTTCCTTCCAAATAATTTATTTTAATTTTATTTCATTAAAATATTTTTACTTAAATTTAATTACAAACTAAACTAAATAAATAAATAAAACAGAAATATAACTAATTAAACTAAACCAACGAAAAAAACCAATCAAACCAAACCAAACCAAACAAAACCAAAAAAAAAAACGTGGGCCCCATGGGGCCAATTTCCGCCAACAGAGTTGGCTGAAATTGGCCCCCCCCAATTTCAGCCAACTCTGTTGGCGGAAATTGGCCGTGGGACCCACTTTTTAAATTTTTTAAATTCTTTTGCTGCTTACGTGTACAGTAATTGTGTTTTCCGCCAACACTGTTGGCGGACTATGACTTTTTTTACAAATTTTCCAAACTTGTTTCGTTTACAAAAATTTAATATAAATTTATTTCGCTACAGTAAATTTTCTGTTCTTTTATAGAATATCTACCATACGTTAGTTTTATAGAGGGCCTACAAACAAACTCGTCAACACCAAGAAGTTTTAGTAATAAAAATATATGATTAACTATTCTGCAAAACTTTGTATGCGGAACCAACTATTTGGGTCAATCCAAACCCAACTAGAAATATACTTTCATTGTTTAAATTTAAGTTAAGTAGGATTTATATCATTTGATGTAATCTTTTAGTTTATTTTGTCCTTGTTTTTTAGGTTTAGTTTTCTATAAATAGAATTGTATGGACCTTTTGTTTAACAGAGAACTTGATTGAGTTTGATTGGAAACTTTCTTTTAGAGGAAAAAAATTTTTTGTTTGTCTCAATCTTCTTCTCATAAATACTTCTCTAGATATTTTTAATATTGTTTGTCGTATTGAGTTCTCTGTCGCCCTCTGTCGTCCTCTGTCGTCTCATTGTTCGTTGTTGGAAACGAAACGCAAAAGTCGTTCCTCCAAATCAAGAAGCTGCGAGAAAACCGAAATAAAGCACGAAAACACAAATCGCCAAAATCACAAAGAGCCAGCAAACGCAGACACAACAATTTTTATGTGAAAAATCCAAATAAAAAAAAACTACGGGACGATCGAAGTTCAACCCTGAAAAATCTCCACTATTAGAATAAAAAAGTACATCGTCTCCTAATAGACTTCTCACCAATCCAAAATGAATCATCACAGGTACTTGAAAAAAGAAAACCTGATTACAGACTCCGAAAAACAAGATATAACGAGAACAATTACCCAAAACGATCTCTCATTCACAATAACCTTCAATTCTCTCTCTCTCTCTCTCTCTCTCTCTCTCTCTCTCTTAAAAGTTGTAAAGCTCATATGTTGTACGGATTAGGGTTAGAAAATTTCTATATATTATTCCCTCAATCGCACAACCAATATGGACCAATAGATTTGATCTGACGGTGTATAAAATATCCCAGAACTCACACAGCCTCGACAAATTCGAACTCGAACCGAGTTCTGGTTTTTCAAGCCAACACGATCTGCACAATTATGTTCCCAGGAGGACAAAATTCGGTTCGAATTCCCCCTGAGACGTAATTCTGGATTAATTCCCTCCCGGGACCGAATTCTGTTCAAATTTTCGAGTGTCGGGAAAGAACCTCCCTGCTCCGATACCCCGAATTTCTTCGATATGCGAATGGCACTCGTCGTACTCCCCCGAGCTTCTCCGACACACGGGTGGCTCTCATTGCACTACGTATATTCTTCACATAGGTTGGGAATCCCACCCAACACTAATATATCTCCTCCTTCCCAACTAGGTGGAAGAGCTCGTCATACCGATGATCCGCCTGCAGTACTCAAACTTTCCTCTTGTTAGAAGCTTCGTGAGCATATCTGCTCCATTTTTATCAGTATGAACCTTCTCAAGCGTCGCATCCTTCGCCTCAAGAATATCTCATATCCAGTGATACCGATTTTCTATATGCTTGGACCGGCTATGAAACGTTGGGTTTCTTCCAAGATGGATAGCAATCTGGCTGTCGCAAAGAAAAATATACTGCTCTTACTAAAGCCCCATTTTCTACAGAAACTTCTTCATCCACAATAACTCAATGCAAGCCTCCATCGTTGCAATGTACTATATTTATGTCGTAGACAAGGCAACACACTTCTGCAACTGCGACTGCCACGATACCGATCCACAATAAACATCATCACATAGTCCGAAGTCGATCTCCTCGTGTCTACATATCCAACCATATCAGTATTAGTATATCTGAACAGCTTCGGCTCATACCTAGTAAATGAAATCTTCCAATCAACAGTGAAGGTACCGTAGAATTCACTTAACCGCACTCCAATATACCCTTTCTGGATTGGAAAGATACTTGCTAACCATGCCAACTACATGAGTAATGTCTGGACTTGTACACACCATGGCATACATAAGACTTTCCACAGATGAAGCATATGGAACCCGCTCTATATCTTTTTTTTCGTCCTCGGTAGATGGATACTGCTCTATAATGAACTTAATGTGAGTTGTAAGAGGGTTGCTTACTTTCTTTGGCCCGTCTATCCTGAAATGCTGAAGTACCCGATAAATATACTTGTTTTGGGACAAGCACATCATCTTGGACTCTCTCTCTCTCTCTCTCTCGGCTGATCCCCATCCCAAGAATAATCTTTGCTTCTTTCATATCCTTCATAGAGAAGGTCGTACCCAGTTGGTGCTTCATCTCTGCTATCCTGGTAGCATCCTGACCCACCAATAGCATATCATCTATATAAAGCAATAGTATGCTACAATTATCCTTGGAAAAATATTTTATGAATACACAGTGATACCGATCCACAATAAACATCATCACATAGTCCGAAGTCGATCTCCTCGTGTCTACATATCCAACCATATCAGTATTAGTATACCTGAACAGCTTCGGCTCATACCCAGTAAATAAAATCTTCCAATCAACAGTGCATTAAAGGTACCGTAGAATTCACTTAACCGCACTCCAATATACCCTTTCTGGATTGGAAAGATATCTGCTAACCATGCCAAATACATGAGCAATGTCTGGACTTGTACACACCATGACATACATAAGACTTTCCACAGATGAAGCATATGGAACCCGCTCTATATCTTTTTTTCGTCCTCGGTAGATGGATACTGCTCTATAATGAACTTAATGTGAGTTGTAAGAGGGTTGCTTACTTTCTTCGGCCCGTCTATCCTGAAACGCTGAAGTACCCGATAAATATACTTATTTTGGGACAAGCACATCATCTTGGACTCTCTCTCTCTCTCTCTCTCTCTCTCTCTCTCTCGGCTGATCCCCATCCCAAGAATAATCTTTGCTTCTTTCATATCCTTCATAGAGAAGGTCGTACCCAGTTGGTGCTTCATCTCTGCTATCCTGGTAGCATCCCGACCCACCAATAGCATATCATCTATATAAAGCAATAGTATGATAAAACTATCCTTGGAAAAATATTTTATGAATACACAGTGATTCGACGTCGTACGTGCATAACCATACTTCACCATAAACTACTCGAACTCCTTGTACCAATGCATCGGAGCATACTTCAAACATACAGACTCTTCCTCAACTGCAGACTAAGTGTGACTTGCCCTGCTCACAGAATCCCTCTTGCTGCTCTATGTATAACTCCCCCTCCTCTAAATCACCGTAAAGGAATGTCGTCTCCACATCCAATGATCAACTCTAAGTTGAAACTGACTGCCAATGCTAGCACCACCCGAATAGATGACAACTTGATGACCGACAAAAAAATTATCATCAAAATTTACGTCCTTTCGCTGATTGTAGCCTTTAACTACCAATCTTGCTTTGTATCGAGGGTAGTAGCATCATATGTCTGCTTCACTCTAAACATCCATCAATTTTTTAAAGCCTTATTGTCCTTTGGAATCTGCACCAGCTCATAAATGGAGTTTTTCTGTAAGGAACTCATCTCCTCCTACATGGCATATATCCACTCATGTATGTATTTGTCTTCCATCGTCTCTACAAAACTTTTGGCTCTCCTCCGTTAGTTAGTAGAACATACTTATGTGGTGACTATATCGTAGATATTCGACACACTCTCTTGCTCCTCCTCAATGAAACCTCTGGTATTGGTTATATACAACAACCTTATTCCCTTCATGAACTGCCTCCTCGATATGCTCATCATTCTGAGGGTCACCCTGACCATCACTAATAGTCTAATGATCAAGGTTGTGAGCATCTCTATGTACTAGCTCCCCTGTAACTGGATCCTCTATAGTGTCCTCTAGAAATGGCTCGAAGCAAAATGACTCTCTCAGGAAATTTTTCAGCCTCAGAAGGCATCTCATGATAATCTTGAGTGTCGATCGAAGAATACCCATGTCTCTATTTTTATAGAGATTTATTTCACCGGATAGTAGATTTTATAGCCAAAATTATCCCGACCAAAGCTAACAATGATGCACTGCCTCATCTTCGGCTCAAGTTTGGATCTCTCATCCTTCGATACATGCCCGAAGGCCTTACAACCAACCACTCGAAGGTGACTGTATGAAGGCTCCTTAATGTACCATACCCTATCAATCATATCACCTTTCAAATAAGCACTGGGATACAAATTAATAACATAAGCAGAATTATTGAGAGCCTCACCCTAGTAACTGCCCGATAAATTTGCTTCAGACAGCAAGCATCGTACCCTCTCCATCAGTGTCATGTTCATACGTTCTGCTACACCTTTGAGCTGAGGTATCTTTGGTAGATTCTCCTAGTATCGTATCCCTTAATCTTTGTAGTATGCATCAAAGGGACCAATATATTCGTCGCCATTGTCGGACCTAGCACATTTTAACTTCTTACCCGTCTCCCTTTTAACAGAGACCTAAAACTCTTTGAAAGTAGGCATTACCTGATCATTGGTCTTTAAAGAATAGACACAAACTTTTCTGGAACAATCATCAATAAAAGTCATAAAATAAGAAGCATCACTAATAGATTTTACCTTCATAGGACTACGAACATCCGAATGAATCAACTCGAGCAGTGCCGACTTTCTTGAACTTGGGTGACTCTAGAAAGATACCATATTTTTATTTTCTAGCAATGTAGTGCATGCATCTCTCTAATTTTGTAGACTTGAGCTCCGAAATTACTTTCTTGTTCAACAAGTAGCTCATTTCCTTCTCGTTGATAGGGCTAAGCCGCATGTGCCATAACTCGATAGACACATCACAAACTGTGTTCACCTCTTGTGCCCCATATGTGCTCCCCTCCATATAGTAGAGACTGGACTTCTTACTTCCTCTGGCTATCACTATACCCCTGAAAAGATTCTACTGACTATTACTAAAGAGTTTAAAGAATCCCTCTTCGTCCAACCTTCCAATCGACACTAGGTTAAAACGGATATCAAGTATATAACGAACATCTTTGAGAATAAGAACTGCATATGTCTTAGTTCTTAAATGTACATCTCCAATAGCAATAACTTTTAATACATCTCCGTTGTCCATCTTCAATACTCCACATTCTCTTGTTGTGTAAGGCAAATAGTTTCATATTGTGAGATACGTATGATGAAGCTCTTGAGTCCACCAGCCAAGAATTGTCATCGCATGTGAGGTTCATGACTATCTCATCATCTACAATGATCACATCGCCCTATGTGTCGAGGCAATCGATGTAGTATTCTCACTCTACTTCTCCTAGTCGCCCTTCATCTCTTTCTTCCAAACAAAATAGTTGATATGGCCCTTCTTGCAATAATAAAAGTACTCTGAGTCCTCGTATCGACCCTTGGACTTGGGTAAACACCCTATTTTTCAGAATAACTTTAATATAATTTTTCTCGGATTTTTCGGTATTTTTCTGGATAAAGAACCAAGGTAATTATGATCAAAGGATTTTTAAATTCAGTTTATTAATGTTAAAATATTATAAAAATAATATTTTATGGTGTAAAATAGAAAATCGGACATGGGGTATTTTTCTGTGAATTTATTGGACTCCGGAATCAGTTTTAAAGCCCTAAAAACTATTGGATTTATAAACCGAACTAAGCTTGAACCAAACCTGAACCAAACCAGCTTATCGGGTCGGTCGGGTCGGATCCTGAAACCCAAACCCGAACCGACAGAACCTTAGCCACCGGTGGTACTGTTCATTCCTATAAATCCTCGCCTCGACATCCGTGCCCCGCCCTCGGAAACCCTAGCCGCCACGCCGTCATCTTCCTTCGACCTGCCTCGTCGGAAACCCTAGGCCGCCGACCCCTCTGCTCGACTCCCCGCCTCGAGCAGCCCCCAGACCCCTCGTCGACCCTTTCCCCCTCCGCACGAGCACCGCCCGCGTCCGCCACTCGACTCCCCCGCCTCGAGACCCAGCCGACCTAACTCCGCCGTACCCCTGATCTCCGCCGACCCGATTCCGGTCATCCCCGAGGCCGCCTAGCATCGACAGCCTCCCTCCCCCGACCGGCCAGTTCAACCGATCCCCTCAGGCCGTGCGTGTCTTCCCAACGGCTGTGCGTTCTCTGACCCCGTCGGAGCAGCGATCCCCTCTGGCCGACCACAGCAAGCCCTAGCCACCTCCGGCTGCCCGCGGTATCGGACACAATCTGAAACCCTAGCCTGACACACAGGAGACACCGGACACGAGCAGGACACGTAAAATTCAGACTTCTCGGAGCCTTGTTTAGGTACCATTTTCTCTCACCTCGTAACTCCGTTTTCGATTCCGTCAGTTGCAACGCGTAGACTATATAACCCCCTCGGTTCCCGTGCAACCCGCTCGGTGCATCGCGTCCTGTGGTGATCGCAAACCGCGATCCAAAAATAGGAAAAACAACACCTTATTTTACCCCGGAACTGAGTGCGTCCTGCCAAACGGGACGACTTGGTCGCACGCGGTCTTTATTGAAACGTGCGCGTCATTGATACGGACGTGTGAGATTTCACAGAAGTCGATTCGGATGTGCGTGCACCCCAGAATCAACGCGTATCCGCCGACACCGTCCCGTATTCGTCCTTTCTGGAATGCGCTGTAATTTTGTGTACACACGTCGGATTGAGACATAACTTGTGCCATCGGACTCGTAGCAATACGCAGGTCCTGTGACCCAAGTTTGGTCTGATTCAGAGAACATCGACAAAATTACGTATCGTAGGCCCCAACATGCTCCACTTGACGGGCAATTTTGTGATCGGCTCATCGAAATCCAATTCTGGAAGTTCTGTTGGGTTCGTATCCTCGTTCCTGACTTGTAGACACTGAGTTTAAGGAATTTGGAGAACTTTGACCCTGGCACGCTTTTCGGTGCAAAGTGGGCCACATGTGGACCCCGCTTTGGCCCAAAAATATCCTTTTTGCCCCTGTGTCCAAATTGGACTTAAGGACAGACGTTTCTAGCTATTTGACATCTTCTGAGATGGTTGGTGATGTTTATTACAGCTTTCTGTGGAGTACCCACAGGATCCACTGATACCGGGACGACTGTTGATATTCAAACCCCAGGCAAGTGTACCTTGCCAAACTCTGCAGTATTGTTATATATTTTCCTTGCTTCCTTATATTGCTGTGCATGCTTAACCTAGGATCGTGTGACGTACTTAGCGTCTGATTATCAGTCGGGTGCCAACACCGTATGCGGTGTTGTGTATTGTCATCTAGAGATGGATATTAGTGACACTTTATCTTCTCGTACTTGTCTTACCAAGTATACTATGACCTAGGACACTTGACACCATTCATGAGACAGGATCTTCCTGAGATATTTGTGGTGATTCTGTATAGGATACAGGACTTGACAGAGATACTATATTCTTAGATACTTTATGACTCATTTCATTTAGCTATGATCGTGCGTGGCATGTACATGAGACGTTATGGACATGAGACGTGTGGTTATATTGGGTGGGGAGAGACACACAGGCTACAGGCTGATTATATATATATAACCCCTATTATTGTGAGGCACAAGACTCTAAGCCCGAGCTTGGCCCATTACTCATTATTACTGCTGCTACCCGGCTCCCCGACACAGAGCTTGTAGTGGCTTCAGCCTGAGTTCTAGTGCTGCTCTCATCTTGCATATCACTTAGCTGGTTATTTAGTGTTCCTTTATTATTCCATCTATTGCTGGAGAGACCCACAGGCTACAGGTTGATTATGTTATGCCAGCTACTCAGTCTCCCGCTGAGCTAGACCACCTCATGATATCACTGCTACCGGCTCCCCTATACAGAGCTTGTAGTTGTTTCAACCTGGGTACTATTGATATTCTCTCTTGCATTTCACACAGATATTTACATACTTACCCTATTTATCTCATTATTTACTGCACTGCTTATATTTTGGCTTGTATATTTTCTGTACCTTGCTATATCCCCTGAGGACCTGGATATGGATTATGTCCCCAGGATTTGTAGACGAGATCTATCCCGAGGTATACGGGACCGCAGCAGGAGCTGATCCAGGAGCTGTACCGCCATCCGAGGACGAGGTGTTAGCTGAAGACTTTTTCTGAGCATCTATGTTTCATGCTCAGTATTTATTTCAGTCATTTATATTCTGGTCTGTTGAACCATTGTATTAGATATTTATCGGGTTGTGTCATGCCCCAGTCCCAAATACCGTGGGACCGAACGCGTGATAATGGCCAGCAGTACGCACCGATGGACAACCCAATTTAATGGATCCACCAGGGCATACTTAAGCTGTAATATAACAAGTCTACGACAATTATGGCAGAACTAATCTCATCCAAACAAGATATAAAATATGATCCACAGAATAAATAAGGAATGTAAATCATCAGCTAATCTCAACAAAGTGCTTCGGGGAACAACCCGATAAATATTTGATACAATGGTTCAACAGACCAGAAAGTAAATGACTGAAATAAATAATAAATACTGAGCATGAAACATGGATGCTCAGGAGAAGTCTTCGGCTAACACCTCGTCCTCGAATGGCGGTACAGCTCTTGGATCAGCTCCTGCTCCGGTCCCGTATACCTCGGGATAGATATCGTCCTCAAATCCTGGGGACATAATCCGGATCCAGGTCCTCAGGGGACATAGCAGGGTACAAGAAAGCTCATGCCAAAATAATTGCAGTACAGAACATAAATAGAATAAATAGGGCAAGTAAGTAACCATCTAAGTGATAATGCAAGTGAGAGCAGCACGAGTACTCAGGCTGGGCCACTATAAGCTCTGTGTCGGGGAGCCGGCAGTGGTAATAACCGGTAGTGGGTCTAGCTCTGCTCCGAGAGTCTACGACCTCTCAATAATAGTGGATGTATATATATATGGAACAGCCTGTAGCCTGTGTGTCTCTCCCCACCTAATGTAACCATGCATATCATGACCACAACGTCTCATGTCCATGTCAAGCGGGATCATAGCTAATGCAACCAGTCATACTATATCTAAGAATATAATGTCCATGTCCTGTATCCTATACAGAATCACCACGAATATCTTGGGAAAATCCTGTCTCATGAATAGTGTCAAGTGTCCTGGGTCATAGTGTACTTGGTAAGACAAGTACGAGAATATAAAGTATCACGAATGTCCATCTCTAGATGACAGTACCCAACACCGCGTACAGTGTTGGCACCCGACTAATAATCGGATGCTAAGTACGTCACACGATCCTAGGTTGAGCATGCACAGCAATATAAATAAAGCAAGAAAATATATAACAATACTGCAGAGTTTGGCAAGGTATACTTGCCTGATGTTTGAATATCCACAATCGTTCCGGTATCAGTGGATCCTGTGGGTACTCCTCCAAAAGCTGTAATAAACATCACCAACCGTCTCAGAAGATGTCAAATAGCTAGAAATGCCTGTCCTTACGTCCAAATTTGGACACAGGGCAAAAAGGTTATTTCCGGGCCAAAGCGGGGTCCCCATGTGGGCCACTTTGTACCGAAAAGCGTGTCAGGGTCAAAGGTCTCCAACTTTCTCAAACTTAGTGTCTACAAGTCAGGAATGAGGATACGAACCCAACAGAACTTCCAGAATTGGATTCCGATGAGCCGATCACAAAATCGCCCGTCGAGTGGAGCATGTGGGGCCCACGATACACGATTTTGTCAACGTTCTCAGAATCGAACAAAACTTGGGTCACAGGACCAGCGTATTGCTACGAGTCCGATGGTGCAAGTTTGGTCTCGATCCGACGTGTATACACAAAGTTGCCGCGTGTTCCAGAATGGACGGATACGGGGCGTTGTCGGCGGATACGCGTTGATTCCGGTGTGCACGCACATCCGAATCAACTTTTGCGAAATCCCACACGACCGTATCAACGTCGTGCACGTTTCGGTAAAGACCGCGTGCGACCAAGTTATCCCGTTTGGCGGGGCGCACTCAGTTTCGGGGTAAAATAGGGCATTATTTTTCCTGTTTTTGGATCGCGGTGTACGATCACCACAGGACGCGATGCACCGAGCGAGTTGCACGGGCATCGAGAGGGTTATACAGTCTACGCATAGCAACTAATGGAAACTAAAATAGAGTTGCGAGACGAGAGAAAATGATACCTGAACAGGACTCCGTGAAAGCTAATTCTCACGTGTCCGAGAGTCAACTTCGTGTCCTGGTCGAGAGTTCCCGCGTCCTCGTGTCTGCCGTGAGTCCTGGCTAGGGCTCTGATCGAGACCGCAGAGGGGGCTTCACCGGAGGGGTCGGGCTCGAGGTCGGGCTGGGGCAGCGGCTCCGCACAGTCTGGTCGGAGCAGGGCTGGGTCGACGACGGGAGCGGAGTCGAGCAGAGGGGCGGCGGATGCCGTCGGGTCGGGCTCGAGGTCGGGAGCGGAGTCGAACAGAGGGGCGGCGGATGCTGTCAGGTCAGGCTCGAGGTCGGGAGCGGAGTCGAACAGAGGGGCGGCGGATGCTGTCGGGTCGGGCTCGAGGTCGGGAGCGGAGTCGAACAGAGGGGCGGGGTCGTGGGGAGAAGAGGAGGCTGCCGTGGGGTAAGTCGACGGCAGCCGGAGAGGAACTCGGCCTGGCGGAGGTGGGAAGTCGGGCTCGGCGTACGGGGATCTCGAGGAGGCGGCATCTAAGGAGAAGGAGCGAGGCGGCTGCTGTGGGGATCTCGAGGAGGCGGCTGCCTAGGGCGAACGCCGAGGCACACTTATAGGGCCGCCGCCGGGTCGGAATCACTGTTCCGACCAGAAATAAATTTTAGGGTTCGGTTGGATTGCGGATCCGGGTCGGGTTTGGGTCGGATCCAACCCGACCCGACCCAAATGCGGTTTGGTTCAGGTTTGGGTTTAGGTTTGGCTCGGTTTATAAAGCCAATAGTTTTTAAGGCTTTAAACGCGTTTCTGGAATCCAATAAATTCACCGAAAAATATTACATGTCCGGTTTTCCATTTTACACTATAAAATCTTATTTCCATCATATTTTAACACCAATAAACTGCATTTAAAACAACCTTAACTCCTAATTACCTTAGTTCGTCTTCCAGAAAATACTGGAATATATAAAAAAAATTCTGAAAAAAACAGGGTGTTTACAATCTTCCCTCCTTAAAAGGATTGCGTCCTCGCAATCAAAGAATAAACTACTAAGAAAGAGTTATGGAAATACAAGGTTGCTTAGTTTACAACTGCCTCCTCGAACAAGTGGGGGTAATGCTGGCGCATACTATCTTCTCGTTCCCAAGATGATTCTCCAGGAGAATGATGTTTCCATGCTACTCGAACCAGTCTGATTGTCTGTCCCCACAATGTCTTCTCACTGACGTCGAGGATGCCCACTGGTTGTTCTTCATATCTCAAGCTTGGGCCTACTGCGATCTCTGAATGATCGACTACGTGACTTGGGTCAGTCACGTACCTCCTCAGCTGTGAGACGTGGAATACGTCATGCACTCCCTCTAAGGATGGTGGTAATACAAGACGATAAGCCACCTCACCAATGCGCTCTAGAATATCAAATGGCCCAATATACCTTGGGCTCAACTTGCCTCTGCTCCCGAATCTAATAGTACCTCGAGTGGGCGAAATCCTCAAGAACACGTGCTCTCCTTCTTTAAACTCTAGGGGATGCCTGTGTGTATCCGCCCAATGCTTCTGTCTGTCCTGAGCTGCTCGTAGATGATTCTGAATCTGTTTTACCTTTTCCACTGTCTGCGTTACCAATTCTGGGCCCAGTATTTGACGTTCACTAACGTCACTCCAACATATAGGCGATCTGCACTTCCTTCCGTATAAGGCCTCAAATGGTGCCATCTGAATGCTGGCCTGATAACTATTGTTATAGGAGAACTCCACCAAGTGCAAATGATCTTTCCAAGATCCTCCAAAGTCTAGCATACATGATCGCAACATGTCCTCCAAGATCTGAATGGTGCGCTCCGATTGGCCATCTGTCTGTGGGTGGTAAGCCGTGCTGAATTTGAGTCTGGTGCTCAGACTCTCTTGCATGCTTCTCCAGAAATGAGATATAAATCTCGAATCTCGATCCGATACAATACTAACCGGCACTCCATGTAATTTGACGATTTATCGCATATACATGTCGGCTAGTACCTCTGTGGACTGTCCAACTCTAAATGGCAAGAAGTGTGCCAATTTAGTGAGTCAATCAACTATAACCCATACTGCGTCTCTTCCACTGGGGCTCCTCGAAAATCCTGTGACAAAATCCATCGTGATATATTCCCACTTCCATTCTGGTATAGGAAGCGTCTGTAACATACCTGCAGTTCTCTGATGCTCGGCCTTTACTTGCTGGCAGACTAAACATTTGGCCACGAATCTTGCAATCTCCCTTTTCATTCCATGCCACCAGTAATACTGTCTTAAGTCTCGGTACATCTTGGTTCCTCCTGGGTGAACAGAGTATATAGAGCTATGTGCTTCTGTCATTAACTCCTGTCTCAATTCTCCATTTGGAACATACAGGCGATTTCTAAACCTCAATGTCCCGTCTTCGTGTATGTGAAGTCCTGTCTGCATGCCTGCTTCCGTCCTCTCTTTCAGTCTTCAAAATCTAGCATCGGTGGGCAACACCTCTTTAATCTTCCCAACGAGTGATGACTTAACTTCAAGATTAGCCAGTAATCCGCTCTGTCCTGGTAGAATAACCTCTATCTGAAATTCCTGTAGATCTCTCACTAACTCTGGCTGCATCGTCAAGAAATAAGTCGTAGGCTTCCTGCTGAGGGCATCTGCCACGACATTCGCCTTCCCCTGATGGTACTCCAGATCTATGTCAAAATCTACCATCAATTCAAGCCAACGCCTCTGCCTCATGTTAAGCTCCTTCTGAGTATATACATACTTCAGACTTTTGTGATCTATAAAGATGTCTACTTTCTCCCCATAAAGGTAGTGTCTCCAAATCTTCAATGCAAAGATAACTGCTGCTAACTCCAGATCGTGTGTTGGGTAGTTCTTCTCGTGGACCTTCAACTGTCTCGACGCATAAGCAATGAATTTGCCATGTTGCATCAAAACACATCCCAGTCCACTACCCGATGCATCACTGTAAACAATAAAACCTCCTGACCCTGAAGGAAGAGTCAAGACAGGTGCTGTTGTTAATCTTCTCTTCAATTCTTCGAAGGCCTTCTGGCAGTCTTCTGTCCATATAAACTCCTGGTCTTTGCATGTCAGCTTCATCATCGGTTCTGCAATCCTCGAGAAATTTTCTACAAACCTTCGGTAATATCCCGCAAGTCCGAGAAAACTTCTCACCTCTGCAACTGATGTGGGTGTAGGCCAAGTCTCTATTGCCGCAACTTTCTCTGGATCCACTGAAAGTCCTTCTCCTGAGATGATATATCCCAAGAAAGGCACTTTGTCCATACAGAACTCACACTTACTAAGTTTGGCGTATAACTTCTCCTGTCTCAAGGTCTCTAACACGATTCTGAGATGCTCCTCGTGCTCTTCATGGCTCTTGGAATATATGAGAATGTCGTCGATGAACACAACCACAAACTTATCTAAGAACTGATGGAAGACTTTGTTCATTTAACTCATAAACACTGCTGGCGCGTTGGTTAAACCAAACGGCATCACCAAGAACTCATAATGTCCATACTTGGTCCTGAAAGCTGTCTTCGGTATGTCTTCCTTCCTTACTTTGATCTGATGATAGCCGGATCTAAGGTCAATCTTCGAGAATACCCTTGCACCACTTAATTGATCGAATAGATCATCAATGCGTGGTAAGGGATACCTGTTCTTGATGGTCACAGCATTCAGTGCCCAGTAATCAATGCACAATCGTACTGTTCCATCCTTCTTTGGCACAAATAATATGGGTGCTCCCCAAGGTAAAATACTGGGCCGAATGAAACCCTTCTCCAGAAGATCATCAACATGTTCTTTCAACTCTACTAACTCCTTAGGTGCTAGCCGATATACTGATGAAGTGATAGGCTCTGCTCCTGGAGTTAAGTCTATTATGAATTCTATTTCCCGATCAGGCAGTAAACTTGGAAGATCATCAGAAAATACATCCACAAACTCAGATATGACTCTTGGGTAACCTGTCTCCCCTTCTATAGATAGTACCCTAAGAGTAGGCTGAACTCCTTGCTCTACTGCTCCTCGAAGAAACTTGAATTCTGGATGTCCAGGCGGTCTAAATATAATCCGCCCAAGTCGGCAATCAAGACTCGCATGATACTGACTTAACCAGTCCATACCAAGTACGATATCATAATCCGGCATAAAAAATATCAGAAATTGAGCTCGCATTTCTTTGCCACAAACTACTACAGAACATGATCTACAGACGTCACTAACCGGAATAATTCCACCTCCCGTAAGAATCCTCTTCATCTTCGGAAGGGGTGCGGTAGCTACTCTATGGGTGGCTACAAAGCTAGCTGCTATTGTCACGCCCCAGTCCCAAAATACCGTAGGACCGGATACGTGGCAATGGCCAGCAGTACGCACCGATGGACTACCCAATTTAATGGAACCATCAGGGCATACTTAAGCTGTAAAACCAAGTCTACGACAATCATGGCGCAACTAATCTCATCCACACAAGACATAAAAATATGATCCACAGAATAAATAAGAAATATAAATCATCAGCTAGTCTCACAAAGTACTTCGGGGAACAACCCGATAAACATCTAGTACAATGGTTCAACAGACCAGAATATAAATGACTGAAATAAATAATAAATACTGAGCATGAAACATGGATGCTCAGGAGAAGTCTTTAGCTAACACCTCATCCTCGGATGGTGGTACAGCTCCTGGATCAGCTCCTGCTGCGGTCCCGTATACCTCGGGATAGATCTCGTCCTCAAATCCTGGGGACATAATCCGGATCCAGGTCCTCAGGGGACATAGCAAGGTACAAGAAAGCTCAAGCCAAAATAAATACAGTGCAGAAAATAAATAGAATAAATAGGGCAAGTAAGTAAACATCTGTGTGAAATGCAAGAGAGAATATCAATAGTACTCAGGTTGAAACAACTACAAGCTCTGTGTAGGGGAGCCGGTAGCAGTGGTATCAGGAGGTAGTCTAGCTCAGCGGGAGACTGAGTAGCCGACATAACATAATCAACCTGTAGCCTGTGGATCTCTCCAGCAGTAGATGGAACAATAGGGGAATACTAAATAACCAGCTAAGTGATATGGAAGATGAGAGCAGCACTAGAACTCAGGCTGAAGCCACTACAAGCTCTGTGTCGGGGAGCCGGTAGCAGCAGTAATAATGAGTAATAGGCCAAGCTCGGGCTTCAGAGTCTTGTGCCTCACAATAGTAGGGGTGTATATATATGATCAGCCTGTAGTCTGTGTGTCTCTCCCCACCTAATGTAACCACGCATATCATGACCATAACGTCTCATGTCCATATCAGCGGGATCATAACTAATGCACAAGTCATAATGTATCTAAAAGTAGAGTATCTCTGTCAAGTCCTGTATCCTATACAGAATCACCACGAATATCTCGTAAAGATCCTGTCTCATGAATAGTGTCTAGTGTCCTGGGTCATAATGTACTTGGTAAGACAAGTACGAGAATATATAGTGTCACGTATGTCCATCTCTAGATGACAATACCCAACACCGTGTACGGTGTCGGCACCCGACTGATAATCGGACGCTAGGTACGTCACACGGTCCTAGGTTGTGCATGCACAATAATATAAATGAAGCAAGAAAATATATAACAATACTGCAGAGTTTGGTAAGGTACACTTGCCTGATGTCCGAATGCCAACAACTGTCCCTGTATCAGTGGATCCGGTAGGTACTACTCCAAAAGCTGTAATAAACATCACCAACTATCTCAGAAGATGTCAAATAGCTAGAAACGCCTGTCCTTACGTCCAATTTGGACACTGGGGCAAAAAGGTCATTTTCGGGCCAAAGCGGGTCCACAGGTGGGCCACTTTGCACCAAAAAGTGTGTCAAGGTCAAAGGTCTCTAATTTGCCAAACTTAGTGTCAACAAGTCAGGAACGATGATACGAACCCAACAGAATTTCCAGAATTGGATTCCGATGAGCCGATCACAAAATCACCCGTCAAGTGGAGCCTGTGGGGCCCACGATACGTGATTTTGTCAACGTTCTCAGAATCGGACCAAACTTCGGTCACAGGACCAGCGTATTGCTACGAGTCTGATGGTGCAAGTTTTGTCTCGATATGACGTGTGTACACCAAGTTACAGCGTGTTCCAGAAGGGACGGATACGGGGTATCGTTGGCGGATACGCGTTGAATTCGGTGTGCACGCACATCCGAATCGACTTCTGCGAAATCCTACACGACCGTATCGACGACGCACACGGTTCGATAAAGACCGCGTACAACCAAGTCGTCCCGTTTGGCGGGGCGCACTCAGTTCTGGGTGAACTAGGACGTGGGTTTTTCCTTTTTTGGATCGCGGTGTACGATCACCACAGGATGCGATGCACCGAGCGGGTTGCACGGGCACCGAGAGGGTCATATAGCCTACACATAGTAACTGACGGAAACTAAAATGGAGTTACGAGGTGAAAGAAATCAGTACCTGAACAGGGCTCCATGAATCTAAGTTTTCACGTGTCCGAGTGTCAATTCCGTGTCCAGGGACCGAGTTGCTGGGTCCAGACTAAGGTTCAGGATTCCGTCGATGAACCGGCAGAAAGGGGCTGCTCTGGTCGGCGAGGGGATGCTCTGGTCGGCGAGGGGCGGAGTGAACGTCGACCGGCTGGGCTTCAATTGCTGCCACGAGGGTCGGGTTCGGTCAGTCGGCCGGCTGTGAGGGCGGCTTGGTCGACGACCGTCCGCGAGGTCGACGGGGCTTGGTCGACGACCGACTGCGAGGTCGACGGGGCTTGGTCGACGACCGACTGCGAGGTCGATGGGGCTTGGTCGATGATGGAAGGCGTCGGGGTCAAGGGCAGTGTCTGGCGGACTCGACGTCGATCGGCGGAAAGGGGAGTTGATCGGCTGAACCGGTGGCCAGGGTCGGGATGAGGGTCTCGGTATAGAGGTGAAGATGGCGGCAGGGATGATTAGGGCTACACGGATCCGAGGCCTTTATACGGCGCCGCCGGGTCGGAACAGTATTTCCGACCAGGTTTGGGATTTTAGGGCTTGGGTGAGCGATTCTCGGGTTGGGCAGTCCCATCCGACCCGGTTTGCTCGGGTTTGGGTTTGGTTTTTAATTATCAAACAGTTTTAAGGCTTAAACGCTACTCCGGAGCCCAATTAATTCACCGAAAAATACCACATGTCCAGTTTTCTATTTTACACCATAAAATATTATTTTTATAATATTTTAACACCATCTAGCAACACTTAAAATTCTTTAAATTATAATCACCTTTATTTTAAATTCCAAAAAAATACCGAAAATTCGGAATAACTTATTTTAAATTTATTCTCAAAATCAGGGTATTTACAATCTACCCCCCTTAAGAGGATTGCGTCCTCGCAATCAAAGAATAAGCTACTAAGGAAGAACTATAAAATACAAGGTTGCTTAGTTCACAACTGCCTCCTCAAACAGGTGGGGGTAACGCTGGCGCACACTATCTTCTCGTTCCCAAGTCGATTCTCCAGGAGAATGATGTTTCCAAGCTACACGGACCAGTCTGATTGTCTGTCCCCGCAATGTCTTCTCACTGACGTCGAGGATGCCAACTGGTTGTTCTTCATATCTCAAGCTTGGGCCTACTGCGATCTCTGAATGATCGACTACGTGACTTGGGTCGATCACGTATCTTCGCAGCTGTGAGACGTGGAATACGTCATGCACTCCCTCTAAGGATGGTGGTAATACAAGACGATATGCCACCTCACCAACACGCTCTAGAATGTCGAATGGCCCAATATACCTTGGGCTCAACTTGCCTCTGCTCCCGAACCTGATAGTACCTCGAGTGGGCAAAATCCTCAAGAACACGTGCTCTCCTTCTTTAAACTCTAGGGAACGCCTGTGTGTATCCGCCCAATGCTTCTATCTGTCCTGAGCTGCTCGTAGATGATTCTGAATCTATTTTACCTTTTCCACTGTCTGCGTTACCAATTCTGGACCCAGTATTTGACGTTCGCCAACGTCACTCCAACATATAGGCGATCTGCACTTTCTTCCGTATAATGCTTCGAATGGTGCCATCTGAATGCTGGCCTGATAGCTGTTATTGTAGGAGAACTCTACTAAGTGCAAATGATCTTCCCAAGATCCTCCAAAGTCTAGCATACACGATCGTAACATATCCTCCAAAATCTGAATGGTATGCTCTGATTGGCCATCTGTCTGTGGGTGGTAAGCTGTGCTGAATTTGAGTCTGGTGCCCAGGCTCTCTTGTATGCTTCTCCAGAAATGAGATATAAATCTCGAATCTTGATCCGATACAATACTAACAGGCACTCCATAATTTGACGATTTGTCGCATATACATGTCGGCTAGTACCTCTGTGGACTGTCCAACTCTAAATGGCAAGAAGTGTGCCAATTTAGTGAGTCTATCCACGATAACCCATACTGCATCTCTTCCGTTGGGGCTCCTTGGAAATCCGGTGACAAAATCCATCGTGATATGTTCCCATTTCCACTCTGGTATAGGAAGCGGCTGTAACATACCTGCAGTCCTCTGATGCTCGGCCTTTACTTGTTGACAGACTAAACATTTAGCCACAAATCTTGTAATCTTCCTTTTTATTCCATGCCACCAGTAATACTGTCTCAAGTCTCGGTACATCTTGGTTCCTCCTGGGTGAACAGAGTACATAGAGCTATGCGCTTCAGTCATTAACTCTTGTCTCAATTCTCCATTTGGAACATACAGGCGGTTTTCAAATCTTAATGTCCCATCTTCGTGTATACGAAGTCCTGTCTGTATGCCTGCTTCTGTCTTCTCTTTCAGTCTTCGAAATCTGGCATCGGTGGGCAAGGCCTCTTTAATCTTCTCCATGAGTGATGACTTGACTTCAAGATTAGCCATCAAGACATTCTGTCCTGGTAAGACAACCTCTATCTGAAGCTCCTGTAGATCTCTCAATAACTCGGGCTGCATCGTCAAGAAATAAGACGTGGGCTTCCGGCTTAGTGCATCTGCTACAATATTCGCCTTTCCCGGATGATACTGCAGATCTATGTCAAAATCTACCATCAATTCAAGCCAACGCCTCTGCCTCATGTTAAGCTCCTTCTGAGTATACACATACTTCAGACTTTTGTGATCTGTAAAGATGTCTACTTTCTTCCCATAAAGGTAGTGCCTCCAAATCTTTAATGCAAATATAACTGCTGCTAACTCCAAATCGTGTATTGGGTAGTTCTTCTCGTGTACCTTCAACTGTCTTGATGCATAAGCAATGACTTTACCATGTTGCATCAAAACATATCCCAGTCCGCTACCTGATGCGTCACTGTAAACAATAAAACCTCTTGACCCTGAAGGAAGAGTTAGGACAGGTGCTGTTGTTAACCTTCTCTTCAGTTCTTCGAAGGCCTTCTGGCAGTCTTCCGTCCATATAAACTCCTGGTCTTTGCGTGTCAGCTTCGTCATCGGTTTTGCAATCCTTGAGAAATTTTCTACAAATCTTCGGTAATATCCCGCAAGTCCGAGAAAACTTCTCACCTCTGCCACTGATGTGGGTGTAGGCCAAGTCTCTATTGTCGCAACTTTCTCTGGATCCACTGAAAGTCCTTCCCTTGAGATGATATATCCCAAGAAAGGTACTTTGTCCATACAGAACTCACACTTACTGAGTTTGGCGTATAACTTCTCCTGTCTCAAGGTTTCCAGCACGATTCTGAGATGTTCCTCGTGCTCTTCATGATTCTTGGAATATATGAGAATGTCATCAATGAACACCACCACGAATTTATCCAAGAACTGATGAAAGACTCTGTTCATTAAACTCATAAACACTGCTGGCACGTTGGTTAAACCAAACGACATCACCAAGAACTCATAATGTCCATACTTGGTCCTAAAAGCTGTCTTCGGGATATCTTCCTTCCTTACTTTGATCTGATGATAGCCGGATCGAAGGTCAATCTTCGAAAATACCCTTGCACCACTCAATTGATCGAATAGATCATCAATGCGTGGTAAGGGATACCTGTTCTTGATGGTCACAATATTCAATGCCCTGTAGTCAATGCATAACCGTACTGTTCCATCCTTCTTTGGCACAAATAATATGGGTGCTCCCCAAGGTGAAACACTGGGTCGAATGAAACCCTTCTCCAGAAGATCGTCAACCGGTTCTTTCAATTCCACTAACTCCTTAGGTGCCAGCCGATATACTGATGAAGTGATAGGCTCTGCTCTTGGAGTTAAGTCTATTGTGAACTCTATTTCCCAATCAGGTGGTAAACCTGGAAGATCATCAGGAAATACATCCACAAATTCTGATATGACTCTTGGGTAACCTGTCTCCCCTTCTACAGAGAGTACCCTAAGAGTAGGCTGAACTCCTTGTTCTACTGCTCCTCGAAGAAACTCAAATTCTGGATGTCCCGGCGGTCTAAATATAACCCGCCCAAGTCGGCAATCAAGGGTCGCATGATACTGACTTAACCAGTCCATACCAAGTACGACATCATAATTCGGCATGAAAAATATCAGAAATTGAGCTCGCATTTTTCTTCCACAAACTACTACAGAACATGACCTACAGACGTCACTAACCAGAATAATTCCACCTCCCGTAAGAATTCTCTTCATCTTCGGAAGGGTGCGGTAGCTACTCTATGGGTGGCTACAAAGCTAGCTGCTATAAACGAATACGATGCTCCAGAATCAAATAATGCTACAGCTGGTAATGAAGCTACTAAAATAGTACCTGCGATGACCTCGCCCGCTGTAGCCTCCTCCTCAACATCTAATGTGAATGCCTGGCCTCGTCCCTGAACTTGGCCTCTCTGCTGCTGAGCCTGCTGAAATAGAGCTGCCTGTGGTGCCAGGGGTGGTCTCTGCTGATTCCCTCCTGGGGCTGGTGGCTTGACGCCTCTAACTCCTGCCAGCTGTGCTCCTACTGCTGGATAAGCTGGTCATGGTGCAGGCAAAGCTAATCTCGGTGCTCCCTCTCTGCGCTCGGTGCAGTCTCTGGTCTGATGCTGGTTGGACCCGCAAGCCAGGCATAGTCCTAACTTGCGTCTGTATTCTCTCTCAATGTGACCTATCTTGCCGCAGTGGTGACAAGTAGGGAGAAATATAGCCCTGTGTGCTGTCCTCTCTGGCATACTCCTCTGGGTCCGTTTTGCTGAATTCCCATGTGCTGTCCTGGATGGTGCCGAGGTGATAGGCCTCTTCAGGTTCGACTCCCTTCTAGTGACGCGCTCTATGCGTCGTGCTGCTGCGAGGACGTCGGTATAAGATGTAGGTGCAACCGATCCAATCAATCTCTGAAGCTCAAACTTCAGCCCGTCAAAGAATTTCTTAGCTTTCTCTTCCTCTGTCGTAATCAAGGTCGGGGCAAAGCGACTGAGGCGTATGAATTCTGCGTTGTATTCTTCCACTGTCATATTACCTTGGATAAGGCTGATGAACTTGTCTCTGAGCTCTAACCTTGCTACTGCGGGAATATACATCTCTTTGAAGAGTCTGGAGAACTCTTCCCAAGTGACTCGGTCCTGCCCGAGCCTTCTCTCCTCTGCTAACCACCAGTGATGTGCATTCTCAGTTAACTGCATTCTGACTGCAGTCATCCACTTTTCTCTCGGAAGTTCAGCGGCCTCCAACTGATGTTGTATATTTGTAAGCCATTCATAAACTTCTGTTGGCCCTTCTTTACCAGAAAATGTACGAGGCTTGAGCTGACGGAAGTCGGTGATAGATCCCGACGTTGTTCGCCTCGTTGGTGGATTTGCCTGCTCCAATGCGGATACCAGGCTGGTCCTCAGATACTCTGCTTCCTGGCGATGGGCCTCTTGCTGAATCTGCTGCTGGGCCTGCATCATAGCATACATCATCTGGAACATCTGTTGCCCGTCTATGGCTTGTCCGGGCAGGAAAACTGGCATCTGGGGAGTGAACTATGGTGGAGGTGGGATGTCATCTCTCCGGAACCTTGGATTAGGCTGACCGGTTTGGTCGCTCTGCGATGCTTGTCCTCAATTCCCTGGAGTCACTCCGTCTGTGTAAGTAACCACAGCGTCGTGTGGCGTATCCAAAGGAATCTTGTCTCCGTTCCTGGGATCCATTTTTCTGCAACCAAAAGATAAACTGTAAGAAGGCACCAAGGAATCAACACAGGATGCAGTTCAAGTAACAATTTTGAGTTCGATATAGAGTTCAATAATGGTTTAAATAATGGATGAGATCCTACAATCTATCCTATCCTTAGGGCAGGCTGGTTCAGTCCCTAAGTTGAAACCGAACAATTTAGTCGTAGACCTGTATGGGCCACCACAAAAACCATGTCACGCCCCAGTCCCAAAATACCGTAGGACCGGATACGTAGCAATGGCCAACAGTACGCACCGATGGACTACCCAATTTAATGGAACCATCAGGGCATACTTAAGCTGTAAAACCAAGTCTACGACAATCATGGCGCAACTAATCTCATCCACACAAGACATAAAAATATGATCTACAGAATAAATAAGAAATATAAATCATCAGCTAGTCTCACAAAGTACTTCGGGGAACAACCCGATAAACATCTAGTACAATGGTTCAACAGACCAGAATATAAATGACTGAAATAAATAATAATACTGAGCATGAAACATGGATGCTCAGGAGAAGTCTTCAGCTAACACCTCGTCCTCGAATGGTGGTACAGCTCCTGGATCAGCTCTTGCTGCGGTCCCGTATACCTCGGGATAGATCTCGTCCTCAAATCCTGGGGACATAATCTGGATCCAGGTCCTCAGGGGACATAGCAAGGTACAAGAAAGCTCAAGCCAAAATAAATACAGTGCAGAAAATAAATAGAATAAATAGGGCAAGTAAGTAAATATCTGTATGAAATGCAAGAGAGAATATCAATAGTACTCAGGTTAAAACAACTACAAGCTCTGTGTAGGGGAGCCGGTAGCAGTGGTATCAGGAGGTGGTCTAGCTCAGCGGGAGACTGAGTAGCCGACATAACATAATCAACCTGTAGCCTGTGGATCTCTCCAGCAGTAGATGGAACAATAGGGGAATACTAAATAACCAGCTAAGTGATATGGAAGATGAGAGCAGCACTAGAACTCAGGCTGAAGCCACTACAAGCTCTGTGTCGGGGAGCCGGTAGCAGCAGTAATAATGAGTAATGGGCCAAGCTCGGGCTTCAGAGTCTTGTGACTCACAATAGTAGGGGTGTATATATATGATCAGCCTGTAGTCTGTGTGTCTCTCCCCACCCAATGTAACCACGTATATCATGACCATAACGTCTCATGTCCATGTCAGCGGGATCATAACTTATGCACAAGTCATAATGTATCTAAAAGTAGAGTATCTCTGTCAAGTCCTGTATCCTATACAGAATCACCACGAATATCTCGGGAAGATCCTGTCTCATGAACAGTGTCCAGTGTCCTGGGTCATAATGTACTTGGTAAGACAAGTACGAGAATATATAGTGTCACGTATGTCCATCTCTAGATGACAATACCCAACAACGCGTACGGTGTCGGCACCCGACTGATAATCGGACGCTAGGTACGTCACACGGTCCTAGGTTGAGCATGCACAATAATATAAATGAAGCAAAGAAATATATAACAATACTGCAGAGTTTGGCAAGGTACACTTGTCTGATGTCCGAATGCCAACAACTGTCCCTGTATCAGTGGATCCGGTAGGTACTACTCCAAAAGCTGTAATAAACATCACCAACAGTCTCAGAAGATGTCAAATAGCTAGAAATGCATGTCCTTACGTCCAATTTGGATACTGGGGCAAAAAGGTCATTTTTGGGCCAAAGCGGGTCCACAGGTGGGCCAATTTGCACCAAAAAGTGTGTCAGGGTCAAAGGTCTCCAAATTTACCAAACTTAGTGTCAACAAGTCAAGAACGACGATACGAACCCATCGGAACTTTCAGAATTGGATTCCGATGAGCCGATCACAAAATCACCCGTCAAGTGGAGCTTGTGGGGCCCACGATACGTGATTTTGTCAACGTTCTCAGAATCGGACCAAACTTGGGTCACAGGACCAGCGTATTGCTATGAGTCCGATGGCATAAGTTTCGTCTCGATTTGACGTGTGTACACCAAGTTACAGCGTATTCCAGAAGGGACGGATACGGGGTGTCATCGGCGGATACGCGTTGATTTCGGTGTGCACGCACATCCGAATCGACTTCTGCGAAATCCCACACGACCGTATCGACGACGCACACGGTTCGGTAAAGACCGCGTACGACCAAGTCGTCCCGTTTGGCGGGGCGCACTCAGTTCCGGATGAACCAGGGTGTGGGTTTTTCCTGTTTTTGGATCGCGGTGTGCGATCACCACAGGACGCGATGCACCGAGCGGGTTGCACGGGCACCGAGAGGGTCATATAGCCTACGCATAGTAACTGACTGAAACTAAAACGGAGTTACGAGGCGAGAGAAATCAGTACCTGAACAGGGCTCCGTGAATCTGAGGTTTCACGTGTCCGAGTGTCAATTCCGTGTCCAGGGACCGAGTTGCTGGGTCCAGACTAAGGTTCAGGATTCCGTCGATGAACCGGCGGAAAGGGGCTGCTCTGGTCGGTAAGGGGATGCTCTGGTCGGCGAGGGGCGGAGTGAACGTCGACCGGCTGGGCTTCGATTGCTGCCACGAGGGTCGGGTTCGGTCAGTCGGCCGGCTGTGAGGTCGACAGCTTGGTCGACGACCGACTGCGAGGTCGACGGGGCTTGGTCGACGATGGGAGGCGTCAGGGTCAAGGGCGGTATCTGGCGGACTCAACGTCAATCGGCGAAAAGGGGAGTTGATCGGCTGAACCGGTGGCCAGGGTCGGGATGAGGGTCTCGGTGTAGAGGTGAAGATGGCGGCGGGGATGATTAGGGCTACACGGATCCGAGGCCTTTATACGGCGCCGTCGGGTCAGAATAGTATTTCCGACCCGGTTTGGGGTTTTAGGGCTTGGGTGAGCAGTTCTCGGGTTGGGCAGTCCCATCCGACCCGGTTTGCTCGGGTTTGGGTTTGGTTTTTTTTATCAAACAGTTTTAAGGCTTAAACGCTACTCCGGAGCCCAATTAATTCACCGAAAAATACCACATATCCGGTTTTCCATTTTACACCATAAAATATTATTTTCATAATATTTTAACATCATCTAGCAATACTTAAAATTTTTTAAATCATAATCACCTTCGTTTTAAATTCCAGAAAAATACCAAAAATTTGGAATAACTTATTTTAAATTTATTCTCAAAATCAGGGTATTTACAGCTATAAATGAATGTGGTACTCCAGAATCAAATAATGCTACAGCTGGTAATGAAGCTACTAAAATAGTACCTGCGATGACCTTGCCTGCAGTAGCTTCCTGCTCAACAGCTAATGTGAATGCCTGGCCTCTTCCCTGAGCTGGACCTCTCTGCTGCTGCTGCTGCTGAAATAGGGTTGCCTGTGGTGCCAGTGGTGGTCTCTGCTGGTAGCCCCCTGTAGCTGGTGGTCTAACTCCTCCAGCTCTTGTCTACTGTGCTCCTACTGCTGGATAAGCTGGTCATGGAGCAGGCAAGGCTAGTCTCGGTGCTCCGTCTCTGCGTTCAGTACAGTCCCTAGAAAAATACTGGTTGGATCCGCAGCTCAGACATAGTCCCAACTTACGCCTGCATTCTTTCTCAATGTGTCCTACCTTGCCGCAGTGGTGACAAGTAGGAAGAGGTCTGTCCCTATGTGCTGTTCTCTCCGGTATACTCCTCTGGAATCGTTTTGCAGAATCTTCAGGTGCTGTCTTGGATAGTGCTGATGTGTTTGGCCTCTTCAGATTCGACTCCCTTCTAGTGACGCGCTCCATGCGTCGTGCTGCTGCAAGGACGTCGGTATAAGATGTAGGTGCGACTGAGCCAATCAATCTCTAGAGCTCGAACTTCAGTCCGTCAAAGAACTTCTCATCTTTCTCTTCCTCTGTCGAGATCAATGTTGGAGCGAAATGACTTAGGCGTATAAATTCTGCGTTGTATTCTTCCACTGTCATACTGCCTTGGATGAGGCGGTTGAACTTGTCTCTGAGCTCTGACCGTGCAACTGCTGGAATATACATCTCTTAGAAGAGTCTGGAGAACTCTTCCCATGTGACTCGATCCTGTCTGAGCCTCCTCTCTTCTGCTAACCATAAGTGATGTACATTTTTAGTTAACTGCATTCTGACTGCAGTCATCCACTTCTCTCTCGGAAGTTCAGCGGCTTCCAACTGATGCTGAATGTTAGTGAGCCATTCATGAACTTCTGTTGGCCCTTCTTTACCAGAAAATGTGCGAGGCTTGAGATGACAAAAATCGGTGATAGATCCCGTCGTTGTTCGCCTCGTTGGTGGATTTGCCTGCTCTAATGTGGATACCAGGCTGGTTCTCAGATACTCGGCCTCCTGCCGATGGGCCTCTTGCTGAATCTGTTGCTGTGCTTGCATCATGGCATACATCATCTGGAATATCTGTTGCCCGTCCATGGCTTATCCGGGCGAAAAAACTGACATCTGGGGAGTGAACTGTGGTGGAGGTGGGATGTCATCTCTCTGGAACCTTGGATTAGGCTGACCGGTCTGATCGCTCTGCGATGCTTGTCCTCCATCCCGTAAGGTCACTCCATTTGTATATGTAACCACAGCGTCGTGTGGTGTATCCAAAGGAGTCTCATCTCTGTTCCTGGGATCCATTACTCTGTAATTAAAAGATAAACTGTAAGAACGCTCAGAGGAATCAAACAGGATACAAATCAAGTGACAATTTCGAGTTCGGTATAGAGTTCAATAATGGTTAAAATAATGGATGAGATCCCATAACTTATCCTATCCTTAGGGCAGGCTGGTTCAGTCCCTAAGTTGAAACTGAATAACTTAGTCGTAGACCTGCATGGGCCACCACAAAAACTATGTCACGTCCCAGTCCCAAATACCGTGGGACCGGACGCGTGATAATGGCCAGCAGTACGCACCGATGGACAACCCAATTTAATGGATCCACCAGGGCATACTTAAGCTGTAATATAACAAGTTTACGACAATCATGGCACAACTAATCTCATCCAAACAAGATATAAAATATGATCCACAGAATAAATAAGGAATGTAAATCATCAGCTAATCTCAACAAAGTGCTTCGGGGAATAACCCGATAAATATCTGATACAATGGTTCAACAGACCAGAAAGTAAATGACTGAAATAAATAATAAATACTGAGCATGAAACATGGATGCTCAGGAGAAGTCTTCGGCTAACACCTCATCCTCGGATGGCGGTACAGCTCCTGGATCAGCTCCTGCTTCGGTCCCGTATACCTTGGGATAGATCTCGTCCTCAAATCCTGGGGACATAATCCGGATCCAGGTCCTCAGGGGACATAGCAAGGTACAAGAAAGCTCATGCCAAAATAATTGCAGTACAGAAAATAAATAGAATAAATAGGGCAAGTAAGTAATCATCTAAATGATAATGCAAGTGAGAGCAGCACGAGTACTCAGGCTGGGCCACTACAAGATCTGTGTCGGGGAGCCGGCAGTGGTAATAACCGGTAGTGGATCTAGCTCTGCTCTGAGAGTCTATGACCTCTCAATAATAGTGGATGTATATATATATATAGAACAGCCTGTAGCCTGTGTGTCTCTCTCCACCCAATGTAACCACGCATATCATGATCACAACGTCTCATGTCCATGTCAAGCGGGATCATAGCTAATGCAACCAGTCATACTATATCTAAGAATATAATGTCCATGTCCTGTATCCTATACAGAATCACCATGAATATCTCAAGAAAATCCTGTCTCATGAATAGTGTCAAGTGTCCTGGGTCATAGTGTACTTGGTAAGACAAGTACGAGAATATAAAGTGTCACGAATGTCCATCTCTAGATGACAGTACCCAACACCGCGTACAGTGTTGGCACCCGACTAATAATTGGACGCTAAGTACGTCACACGGTCCTAGGTTGAGCATGCACAGCAATATAAATAAAGCAAGGAAATATATAACAATACTGCAGAGTTTGGCAAGGTACACTTGCCTGATGTTTGAATATCCACAATCGTTCCGGTATTAGTGGATCCTGTGGGTACTCCTCCAAAAGCTGTAATAAACATCACCAACCATCTCAGAAGATGTCAAATAGCTAGAAATGCCTGTCCTTACGTCCAAATTTGGATACAGGGCAAAAAGGTCATTTCCGGGCCAAAGCGGGGTCCCCATGTGGGCCACTTTGTACCGAAAAGCATGTCAGGGTCAAAGGTCTCCAACTTCCTCAAACTCAGTGTCTACAAGTCAGGAATGAGGATACGAACCCAACGGAACTTCCAGAATTGGATTCCGATGAGCCGATCACAAAATCGCCCGTCGAGTGGAGCCTGTGGGGCCCACGATACACGATTTTGTCAACGTTCTCAGAATCGAACAAAACTTGGGTCACAGGACCAGCGTATTGCTACGAGTCCGATGGCGTAAGTTTCGTCTCGATCCGACGTGTATACACAAAGTTACCGCGTGTTCCAGAATAGACGGATACGGGGCGTTGTCGGCGGATACGCGTTGATTTCGGTGTGCACGTACATCCGAATCAACTTCTGCAAAATCCCACACGACCGTATCAACGTCGCGCACGTTTCGGTAAAGACCGCGTGCGACCAAGTCGTCCCGTTTGGCGGGGCGCACTCAGTTCCGAGGTAAAACAGGGCATTGTTTTTCCTATTTTTGGATCGCGGTGTACGATCACCACAGGACACGATGCACCGAGCGAGTTGCACGGGCACCAAGAGGGTTATACAGTCTACGCGCAGCAACTGACAGAAACTAAAACGGAGTTACGAGGCGAGAGAAAATGATACCTGAACAGGGCTCCGTGAAAGCTGATTCTCACGTGTCCGAGAGTCAACTTCGTGTCCTGGTCGAGAGTTCCCGCGTCCTCGTGTCTGTCGTGAGTCCTGGCTAGGGCTCTGATTGAGACCGCAGAGGGGGCTTCACCGGAGGGGTCAGGCTCGAGGTCGAGCTGGGGCAGCGGCTCCGCACAGTCTGGTCGGAGCGGGGCTGGGTCGACGACGGGAGCGGAGTCGAGCAGAGGGGCGGCGGATGCCGTCGGGTCGGACTTGAGGTCGGGAGCGGAGTCGAACAGAGGGGCGGCGGATGCTGTCGGGTCGGGCTCGAGGTCGGGAGCGGAGTCGAACAGAGGGGCGGCGGATGCTGTCGGGTCATGCTCGAGGGTCAGGAGCGGAGTCGAACAAAGGGCCGGGGTCGTGGGGAGAAGAGGAGGCTGCCGTGGGGTAAGTCGACGGCAGCCGGAGAGGAACTCGGCCTGGCGGAGGTGGGAAGTCGGGCTCGGCGTACGGGGAGTCGCTGGCTGCTAGCTAGGGTTCCGGTCAGGTCGGGGAGCGACGTCTAAGGAGAAGGAGCGAGGCGGCTGCTGTGGGGATCTCGAGGAGGCGGCTGCCTAGGACACGAACGCCGAGGCACACTTATCGGGCCGTCGCCGGGTCGGAATTACTGTTCCGACCCGAAATAAATTTTAGGGTTCGGTTGGATTGCGGATCCGGGTCGGGTTTGGGTCGGATCCAACCCGACCCGACCCAAATGCGGTTTGGTTCAGGTTTGGGTTTAGGTTTGGCTCGGTTTATAAAGCCAATAGTTTTTAAGGCTTTAAACGCGTTTCTGGAATCCAATAAATTCACCAAAAAATACCACATGTCCGGTTTTCTATTTTACACCATAAAATCTTATTTCTATTATATTTTAACACCAATAAACTCCATTTAAAACAACCTTAACTCCTAATTACCTTGGTTCATCTTCCAGAAAATACCGGAATATATAAAAAATTTCTGAAAAAAGGGTGTTTACAGGTTGTTCCCCGAAGCACTTGGTTGAGACTAGCTGATGATTTACATTCCTTATTTATTCTGTGGATCATATTTTTATATCTTGTGTGGATGAGATTAGTTGTGCCATGTTGTCGTAGACTTGATTTTTACATCTTAAGTATGCCCTGATGGATCCATTAAATTGGGTTTGTCCATCGGTGCGTACTGCTGGCCATTGCCACGCGTCCGGTCCCACGGTATTTTGGGATTGGGGCGTGATATGGTTTTTGTGGTGGCCCATGCAGGTCTACGACTAAATCATTCGGTTTCAACTTAGGGACCGAGCAAGCCTGCACTAAGGATAGGATAAGTTATAGGATCTCATCCATTAATTGAACCATTTTTGAACTCTATATCAAACTTGAATTTGTTACTTGATTTGCATCCTGTGTTGATTCCACTGAGCGTTCTTACAGTTTATCTTTTGGTTGCAGAGTAATGGATCCCAGGAACGGAGACGAAATTCCCTTGGATACGCCACATGACGCTGTGGTTACTTATATAGACGGAGTGACCCCAGGGAATGGAGGACAAGCATCGCAGAACGATCAAACCGGTCAGCCTAATCCAAGGTTCCGGAGAGATGACATCCCACTTCCACCCCAGTTCACTCCACAAATGCTAGTTTTCCCGCCAGGACAAGCCATGGACGAGCAACAGATGTTCCAGATAATGTATGCCATGATGCAAGCCCAGCAACAGATTCAGCAAGAGGCCCATCGACAGGAGGCCGGGTATCTAAGAACCAGCCTGGTATCCGCATTGGAATAGGCAAATCCACCAGCAAGGCGATCAACGACGGGATCTATCACCGACTTTCGTCAGCTCAAACCTTGTACATTTTCTGGTAAAGAGGGGCCAACAGAAGTTCATGAATGGCTCACAAACATACAGCATCAGTTGGAAGCCGCTGAACTTCCGAGAGAGAAGTAGATAACTGCAGTCATAATGCAGTTAACTGAAAATGCATATCACTGGTGGTTAGCAGAGGAGAGGAGGCTCGGACAGGACCGAGTCATTTGGGAAGAGTTCTCCAGACTCTTCCGAGAGATGTATATTCTAGCAGTAGCACGGTCAGAGCTCAGGGACAAGTTCAACCGCCTTATCCAAGGCAATATGACAGTGGAAGAATACAACGCAGAATTTATTCGCCTAAGTCACTTTGCCCCAACCTTGATTGCGACAGAGGAAGAGAAAGCTGAGAAGTTCTTTGACGGGCTGAAGTTCGAGCTCCAGAGAATGATTGGATCGGTCGCACCTACATCTTATACCGACGTTCTCGCAGCAACACGACGCATGGAGTGCGTCACTAGAAGGGAGTCGAACCTGAAGAGGCCTATCACCTCAGCACCATCTAGGACAGCACATGGGAATTCAGCAAAACGATCCCAGAGGAGTATGCCAGAGAGGACAGCACACAGGGCCATATCTCTCCCTACTTGTCACCACTGCGGTAAGATATGTCACATTGAGAGAGAATGCAGACGTAAGTTGGGACTCTGCCTGGCTTGCGGGTCCAACCAGCATCAAACCAGAGACTGCACCGAGCGCAGAGAGGGAGCACCGAGACTAGCTTTACCTGCACCACGATCAGCTTATCCAGCAGTAGGAGCACATCAGACAGGAGTTGGAGGTGTCAGGCCACCAGCCCAGGAAGAAATCAGCAGAGACCACCCCTGGCACCACAGGCAGCTCTATTTCAGCAAGCTCAGCAGCAGCAGAGAGGTCCATCTCAGGGACGAGGACATTAGCTATTGAGGAGGAGACTACTGCAGACGAAGTTATCGTAGGTACTATTTTAGTAGCTTCATTACCAGCTGTAGCATTATTTGATTCTGGGGCATCGCATTTATTTATAGCAGCTAGCTTTGTACCCCTTCCGAAGATGAAGAGAATTCTTATGGAAGGTAGAATTATTCCGGTTAGTGACGTCTGTAGATCATGTTCTGTAGTAGTCTGTGGGAGAGAAATGCGAGCTCAATTTCTGATATTTTCCATGTCGGATTATGATGTTGTACTTGGTATGGACTGGTTAAGTCAGTACCATGCGACTCTCAATTGCCGACTTGGGCGGGTTATATTTAGACCGCCTGGACACCCAAAATTTAAATTTCTTCGAGGAGCAGTAGGGCAAGGAGTTCAGCCTACTCTTAGGGTACTATCTGTAGAAGGGGAGACAGGTTACCCAAGAGTCATATCAGAGTTTGTGGATGTATTTTCTGATGATCTTCCAGGTTTACTGCCTGATCGGGAAATAGAATTCACAATAGACTTAATTCCAGGAGCAGAGCCTATCACTTCATCAGTATATCGGCTAGCACCTAAGGAGTTAGTGGAGTTGAAGGAACAGGTAGATGATCTTCTGGAGAAGGGTTTCATTCGGCCCAGCGTTTCACCTTGGGGAGCACCCATATTATTTGTGCCGAAGAAGGATGGAACCGTACGGTTATGCATTGATGTTCTCTTTTGCATTTCACACAGATATTTACATACTTACCCTATTTATCTTATTATTTGCTGCACTGCTTATATTTTGGCTTGTATATTTTATGTACCTTGCTATGTCCCCTGAGGACCTGGATATGGATTATGTCCCCAGGATTTGCAGACGAGATCTATCCCGAGGTATACGGGACCGCAGCAGGATCTGATCCAGGAGCTGTACCGCCATCCGAGGACGAGGTGTTAGCTGAAGACTTTTCCTGAGCATCTATGTTTCATGCTCAGTATTTATTTATTTCAGTCATTTATATTCTGGTCTGTTGAACCATTGTATTAGATATTTATCGGGTTGTTCCCCGAAGCACTTGGTTGAGACTAGCTGATGATTTACTTTCCTTATTTATTCTGTGGATTATATTTTTATATCTTGTCTGGATGAGATTAGTTGTGCCATGTTGTCGTAGACTTGATTTTTACAGCTTAAGTATGTCCTGATGGATCCATTAAATTGGGTTTGTCCATCGGTGCGTACTGCTGGCCATTGCCACGCGTCCGGTCCCACGGTATTTTGGGACTGGGGCGTGACAACTTGCCTCTGCTCTTATCTCTGCATCATCCAGATTCTTGCTTTTACTCCTTCACGGCTCACTGAAACAAGTGCATCTGAATAATATTAAGATGAAGTGCCCTAAGATTTTCTCTGCATCTCTTCATTCAACACCCTACGGTTGGCGAACTCCAGGCTAACCACTCCTTTTGGAGCAAAAGCGATCATGGACACTCGTACGGTCTTCCATGAGTCTGGCAAAGTACACAGCAACCATAGTCCATGAACTTCGTCATCGAATTTGACTCCCATAGAGGATAACTGGTCAACCATGCCCTAGAAATTACTCAGGTTATCCGTAATAGACATGCAATCTTTATATCGATCGTAGACTCATCATCGTTTGAATCAGGAATAACTTATTTACCCCGTTCTGGCATGAGATGTAGGTACATCCAGCCTACGCCGCAATATCGACGGTAAAACATTGTCTAATATTTCACAAATATAATCAACAATCTCATGCAATAATATCTCAACTCCTCTAAAGGATAACAATAATATAGACATACATACTCAATCACGAGATCTAAGGAAGATAAATGCATTAAAGAATATAACGAGATGAAGTAATAGGTCTCAAGTCTAATGTTTAGGAAAATCTCAATAACCCATAGGTCTAAATTCAAAACATATCAAATCTCAAATAGGTCTCCGGAGACAAATCTGGTCTCAAATTCTAAAGTAAGTGATACTAAGATATCTAGGTCACAGGCTGGGTTTCTGCTGCGATCACTCCTTGATCCTCCGGCAAGGCAGGATCAAGCTCAGCTACATAGTCCTCTTGTGGCCCATAGTAAGTAGGGCACATGTCCTCATAATAGTCACCTAAAAATATTATCCAATCAGAATGTAATGAGTATAATTTAATAAAAGCAGTTACAATTCATAGTAGAGACTATAAAACAGGAAATATCAATAAAATACATGATGAACATGTAAAACTATAATCATGGTATAGTAAATAGAGAGAAACAAGTAAAAACATCAATCATGGCATGTCAAGTAAAGTGAAACAAGTAAATACGAGCAAGCATGGCATGTGACAACAAGTATAGAGTGAAACAAAAAAAACTGCACCTATCTAAGTGTTTTGAAATGCCACGTTCAACATGTAAACGACTAGGGGATAATGTATGGCACCTCATACATGGATTGTGCGACTGCTATCTATCCATATTAGACAAGAGGATATAATTCTAGAAAGTTTACATGTCTACTAAAGTATTTCCCCGTTCGACTAGTACTAATGGATTCGAGTCCCGGCACGAAGTTCAAGCAAGCCAGATAAATATAAGAGATACCAGCAAGAAAATCATAATAAACTAAACAAGCCTGAAATAACATATCTCATGAATCCATATAATACTAATATGTGTAACAAGCGTGTCGAGAATCAAGTAAAACATCACTAAACATGCATTATAGAAGTTATCAAGTAATGAAAACTATCAGAGAATGTACTCGTCTGTGGTCCTGAGTTGGTGGTACGGGTCAGGTATTGAGTATGAGTCCAAGTAACATATATTCTGAATTTACAGAATCAATACGTGAATTGAAATCAATATCAAACCTATATATTTGGTTATTAGGATTGTAGGTCAATTCATAAACCAATTTGGGTTTATACTAGGTAGGTTGCATTTGGTTTACCAATTACCTACCTGTAATATATAACTTATGTCAAATTATATTATATTATATTATATTATATTATATTATATATATATATATATATATATATATATATATATATATATATATATATATATATTGTATGTCCTTATGGGCCCACCTGTAGACCGCGTCTCCAAGGGAGCCACCCAACCTCCCACGGGTATGGGGGGTGGGGGGGATTCGAACTCGGGTTGCACCCCCCAAACTCCCCCCCCCCCCCCCCCCCCCCCCCCCACTCCCAAACTATATATATATATATATATATATATATATATATATATATATATATATATATATATGGAAGAAGGTAATTTTATTGCTACTGAATGATCAATAGTACATTTATGTAGGCATGCTCACATTCCTACCATTCATCATACATTGAATATCAGCATCTATATTATGAATAATACCAATTGACGGGGTATTAATTCCCTCAAAGATCCCGTTGTTGCGCTCCTTTCAGATGTGTCAAATTTTTGCTGCTATATGAGCTCTTGCCTCTTTGAACCAAGGCTCTCCCATTCTCTGTTGATTTCTTATCTCCACCATTATTCCTATAATATATTTTGTCATGAGCGGACCAAGTCGTAGATTGCTACATTGCCATTGTATAATACTCCACGACACTTCACATTCGAAGAACGTTTTATGCTCACTTGGCTCTTTGAACACAAAACATATTGTGTATGCGGGATACTCATACCAAAACGATGCAGACGATCTCTAGACAACACCTTATCAAGTATAACTTTATACATGCAGTAACTCATTTTACTGGCTATGTCTTTTTGCCAAATAAAGTCCATAAATTCCAACTTCTGGCCTTCCCCTCGTAGCCAGTTGCATGCCGACTTGAAGTTGAATTCTCCCGATCCATGTATGTCCCAGACCCAACATTCCTTGTCTTCTTTCACCGCGATTTGCACCTCACTAATTTTTGGCTGAAGTTGGCGACCTATAGGGTGATTATCCAACTTCCATTTTTTTGTCCTCTATCGAGACCGCCACCTGCTCCTCCCTCCCATATACATCCACTGCCTGCCATCCTATTATGTCCACCACGTTCTTGTGTTCTAACCACGGATCATACCACAAGTTTATGGTTTTCCCGTTTGCTATCTTCCTTAAAATAATTTGTGTAAGCCGATGTCTTCCTTGAAGTATTGTTGTTCTCCATTAAAATTGATTACTTCAATAACAAACTGAAGAAAGTACAAAGATATCCTAGACAGATAATCTAAGTACAAATTTTTGATTCTGGGTGTGACGATGGACAAGGAGCGCTATGACGGCTCTTTTACTCTATTGACGATCCGACGCAGGGTGAGGAAGCTTATGTTCTCTCTTTGCTCGTCTCGGTGTGCTCTCTCTGTGTGTTGGGCGACCCCTCTCTGTCTGTCCTCTTTTTGGGCATACCACCCGGGTATATATAGTCATCCTTAGGTGCACATATGTTGGACCACATGGATGCTAGAGGGGGCCATGTGTACCTCCTAAATAGGGTGCAACTGTAACCGTGAGCAGGCCAAGATGCCACGGGGGTGCTTGTTGAGATTTTTCGTTGCTGAAGATCTGGACGGTTCTCGTCCTTTGTGGGCGTGACTTGGTCAGCTTGACACATAGTCCACACTTGGTTGGAGAGAATCACTCTTATCAAAACATCAATATTTGGTCATCATGGAGTCTGAAACACATGTGGCCAGAGACGCATGGGACGCATGGAGTTTGGGATGCCAGGGGCCAGAGACGTATGGAACGCATGGAGCCTGGGATGCATAGGACTCATGGGGCCACATGGAGTCTGGGACGCATGGGGCCAGAGACGCATGGGATCGCATGAAGTCTGGGACGCATGGGGCCAGTTGTGTTGTACACGTAGCGATGCACATCCGTCGAGAGTGAAGTTCTGTGCTAACGTAGACTTCTGTCGTTTAGTGTGTTCATGTCTTTTGAGGCATCCAAAAAATCTTTTTTGTTAGGATTCTATATCAGAGACATTCCTGTTGCTAGGATGATGTGTCGGGTCCATCTGCGGCCAAAGCTACTTTGGCTGATTGTGATGCATAGATGTCGCCTTTCTGGACCGCAAGGTGACTCTGTGGCCTGGTTTTTATTTTAGGACACATGCCTATTGGACGCATGGATGCATATTTTCTTTGCTTCTATAGGAACCCCTTCAAAGTTTCCAAACTGACGAGCTTGAAATACTTTGAATAAAAAGCATGGAGAAAAAAGCACTTTTAGTCGCATGGATATTGTGTCGCATGGATATTGGGACTGCTTGGTCGTGGGCCGCACGGCTGAGTACCTCAAGTCTGTCAAATCTCTATTTAATGCAGGATTTGGCTCGATCCTTCAGTGGATTTCTTAGGATTTGTAGTAGAGGTAATGTGGATGTAGTATAATACCGTAGCCTTTTAAGGATATCCCACTGGGAATCTTTGGTGGACTTATTACTTCTTGTACACGAGAGTGCAAGTAATAAGTTCAAAAGAGTCCTTGTCATAGGTGATATGAACGTGGCAAGTTTGGTGGACTTAACACCATTGACGCACTTAAATTTAAGTATAAGTGATAAGTTTAGGCGGTGATCGATATCAGAGGTACTATGGACGTGATGATCGATAGCCAAACCCGAAAGATTTTCTTAGAGGTGGAAAGGACATAGCAAACCCTACTGGGGAGGAGGTGAGGACGATAGCTTAGAGGTGACGTAGAAGTAAGTTGATTGATAGTCGTACCGAGAGGTTAGGTATGATCCCAATATTTTTGGTAGAAGAAAAAAGGAAGCGAGCCAGAGGTAATATGGACGTGGTTGTTTGCTACCATTGAGGACATCCCACTGGGGGATTTTTGGTGGACCTATTACTTCTTGCGCACGAGAGTACAAGTAATAAGTTCGAGATAAAACCCTATCAGAGGTAATATGGACATGATAATTTTTATGGAGTTAGCATCGTTGGCGTACTTAGGGTTAAGTACAGGTGATAAGTTGAGATAACAACTAAAATCAGAGATAATATGGACTTGATGATCGATAGCTAAGACCCAAGATTTTTGCTTAAAGGTAATATGGACATGGCAAACTTAGCTGGAAAGAATGTTATGACAGTAGTTCAAAGGTAATATTGACGTGAACTAATATCCGAGAAACTCACTGAGGAGTGATTTGGTGGGTGTGGTATATCCGAGAATGAAGATAGACCTGAGAATTGCTCTACTGGGGATATCGTCAAGACGATAGCTCAGAGGTAATATGAACATAGCTAGCGTCTAACGAGATTGGGGCTTGAGTGGTCACTGTGGAAGTGTGCAAGTAGACCTGAGGACTGCTCTGCTGGGGAGACTTTGAGGATCCATTATCCGTTGTGTGTCCAGGATTCCTGGATACAGATAATGGATTTTACAGGAATTTATAAAGAAGGGGACATGTTGTACATAGGCCTTTGTTGGGGATAAAGAACCGAGAGTGTAAAGACTTGTACATCTTGATTGACCGGCTGAGGATAAGGGGAGTACAAGTCTAGCTTAGACGTAGTACTTTTTTAGGAACTTGCCATTAATATGCATCACGAGCAAGTCGTCATTGGGTTTTGCGAGCCGGTAGGCGCCGTTGGAGAATACCGATTATACGACGAATGGACCTTCCCATTTGGGTTAGAATTTGTCGGTCGTCTTGTGGATCATAACCATCTGCCTCCTTACGGTCAGGACGAGATCACCCACTTGGTATGTACTCTTCTTCACCCGTTTATTGAAGGCTCCCGAGAGACGCGCTTGGTAAAGCTCAATGCGTTGCTGAGCTAAGAGACGTTTCTCGTCAAGTGCTTCTGACTCTTGTAGCTGTCGGCGATAATTGTCGTCGAAGGTTAATTGGACGAAGAGAGCTACTCGGAGTGAAGGGATTTGGATCTCGAGCGGGAGGACCGCATCACTTTCATATACCAGAGAGAAAGGCGTATTGCTAGTAGCTGTCCGGACCATTGTATGGTAGGCCCAGAGGCATTCAGCCAGCTTCACATTCCAGTCGCGTTTGTTGGATGACACAAACTTTTTGAGTAGCTTTATAATGGTCTTGTTGAAGGTTTCTGCCAGACCATTTTCTGCCGGGTTATAGGCAGTTGATGCTATATTCTGAATCCGGTTTTTATCACAAAACCGGTAGAATACGTGACTATAAATTGTGGACCATTATCGTTGATAATCCTTTATGGCAAGCCAAAGTAGTATATAACGTGATGCTTGATGAAGCTGATTACGTTGGATGCCTTGACTTCAGCGAGTGGTATGGATTCCGTCCACTTGGAGAAGTCGTCGGCGATGGCCAAGATGAACCGATGTCGCTTAGCCGAAGGCGGACTGATCGGCCCT
Organism: Iris macrosiphon; assembly: GCA_036927795.1. Lineage (NCBI taxonomy): Eukaryota > Viridiplantae > Streptophyta > Magnoliopsida > Asparagales > Iridaceae > Iris > Iris macrosiphon. The sequence continues at coordinate 133,468,926 of JAYESA010000018.1, read as the reverse complement.
ATGATATCCATGCCCCAGGCTTCGAACTGCCAAGTTGCCATGATCGGGTATAGAAACTCCAAGAGTTGGTGGATGAAGTCATCATAGATTTGGCACGCTTGGTACTTTCTTGCGTAGTCAACAGTGTCTGTTACCATTGTCAGCCAATAATAACCCATTCTGCGGAGGCGATCCTGTTGCTTGGGCCCTGGCTGATGGGCACTACAAACATTGTCATGAGCCTTACGGAGAGACCGCTTTACTTCTGCATTCGATAGGCATCATAGCAGAAGACCGTCGTAGGAGCGATGATACAGCATTTTGGTAGCCGTATCATAATTGAACCAGAGGGAATGTCTTCTGACCGAAGTAACTTCCTTTGGGTTATCGGGAAGAGCTCCATATACTACGTAGTCAATGAATGGAAGTCTACAGTCTTATGAGTCAGAGCTCGTCTCTGCTAAGTAGCTCAGGCCCTGATAGAGGTTGTTCTTTGGGCAGACCAGCTCTCGATCGATCACGGTGATCCGTCTATAAGTATTGACCTGAAAAGCTAGAGAGGTTGCGAGTCCGGCTAGGGCGTCCACCTCGATGTTTCACAGTCGAGGGACATACTCTATTAAGAACCCCTCGAAGGTGGTAATTAATCCGAGCGCAACTTGGTGGTAGGGAATCAAGTCCTTATTTTGAACTTCGTACTCGCCTCGGACTTAGTTGATTATCAGTTTAGAATTGATGTAGGATTCCAGGTAGTCAACTCTCACTTGTTTAGCGAGTTGGAGTCCAATAATGAGAGCGTTGTACTCTGCCACATTATTGGATCATGGCTCAGTGAAGGAATATGCGCGATTGATAACCAGATCATATAGAGAGATTAACACTATCCTGACTCTAGCGATGATGCCGCCTTTGGGCCTTGTTCTCGAAGCACCGTCGAAGAACATTGGCCAAACAACTTTTGTGTTTGTCATGGTGTTGGAGTCTGCGACTTCGTCGGGGATCTCCTCGTTGAGTTTCGAAGTTTCTAGCACCGGTGAGCTACAAAAAAAATCTTACAAAGCCTGACCTTTGACCGCCTTCTGTGGGACGAATACCATGTCATATGGTGAAAGCAGTATTGTCCATGTGGCTAGGCGAGAATTGAGCACTCCAAGTTTCGTCATGAGGACCCTAAGGGGATTAAGTCACGAGATCACGTGGATGGTTTGTCCTGCCACGTAATGCTGGGTTTTCTGGATGGCGAAGACTAGTACAAGGCACTCCTTCTCGATAGAGTTGTACCTGTACTCTACACCGACCAACATCCTATTGAGATAGTAGATAGCCTGCTCGTGACCTGTGTTGCTTGTTTGGGCTAGCAGAGCACCGAAGGAGTAATCTATTGCTCGCACATATAGCAGGAAGGGTCTTTCTACCACAGGGGCCACCAATACTAGAGGATTCATGAAATACTCCTTGATATCGTTGAAAGCGTGTTGGCATTCTTTGTTCCAGACAAAGGAGACTCCCTTTATCGTAAGCTGAGTGAACGACCGACAATGACAAGAGAGGTTTGATATAAACCTCCTGATGTAGGCCAGTCTTCCTTGAAGGCTACGAAATTTTCTGAGGTTCTTTGGTGGTCGCATTTCAAGGATCGCTTTGGTCTTGTCAGGGTCTACGTGGATACCCTTCGAAGTTAGGATAAAACCCAGGAATTTACCGCTAAAGACTCCTAGAAAATATTTGGTAGGGTTCATCTTGAGCTAGTGCATACGTATGAGGTCGAACACAGTCTTCAAGTCCCTGAGGTGATCATCTTTGGAGTGACTCTTGACGGCGATGTCATCAACATATCACTCGACCGTCTTGCATAGATGCTTACGGAGGATGGTGTTCATAGATCACTGGTATATAGCACCCGCATTCTTCAGACCGAAGGGCATGACTGTCTAGCAATATACTCATATCAGTGTTTGAAATGATGTATGCTTCTCGTCTTCAAGAGACATCTTAATTTTATTATAGACTGAGAATCCGTCCATGAAGGAGATACACTCGAAGCCACTGGTGTTGTCGATCATTATGTATATAAAGGAGGAACTCATCCTTAAGGCAGGCCACGTTCAGATCATGGAAGTCAATTCAGATTCGGATCTTTTCGTTCTTTTTTATGACGGGCACAATATTGGCTACCCAATCTGGATGATGCTCTTCGTGGATGAAGCCACTAGTTATCAGTTTGTTGACTTCAGTTTCGATGGCTTTCATAATATTCGGCTAGCGCTCTGTGAGATGTTGAGCTTGTGGACCACGATTTATGGGTCCGGTCCCGACAAGTATTTGTAGCTCCAGGCGAAGACATTAATGTATTCCCTGAGAAGCTGTAGCAGGGATTCTCGATCCTTATCAGTCAGACTATTACTGGTGAAGATAGGTTTAGGGGAGGATTCATCACCCAGATTGACTTATATGACTTCATCCTCGGTAGGAGGTTCTCATTGTTCGAACTGCATCTCTTATTGTGCATCTAGGAGTTCCGGTGGATCCTCATCGTCTTTCTCAGGTTCAGCTAACACCATGTTGGCAGACAATATTTTCTTAAGCATATCCCCAATACTGACATCGGAGTCCCAAAAGGAAAGCTCTAAAGAGTGAGAGTATAACTCATCTTCTTTATCCAAACCTACGGGAGTTGTGGGAGGGGTAACATACCCTAAGCCATGCTTGGTCTTATGGTAGTAATCCTCGGATATGCCGGCCGGAGTGGTGAGGCATATGGGCAGTCATCAAACTTTGCCATAATTTAGACCTCGATTGCTTTTAAGATCATACCCCATCTTCAGGATGAGGTATTTGGCTTGACCACTGAAACGGTAGAGTTGTATTTTGACGGTATCGGGTTCTGGCTCTTGTTCCTCTGGGACTGGGGGCATTCAACCTTGCCGAAGATTAAGGGTTTGTCTTCCTCCTCCTTGCTGAAATCGTGAAGTAGGAACCTTGGATAGGGAGGATCTGATTTACTGCATAGGTAGTAGTCACCAGTGTCAGCAGGCACAGGCCTAGACCGTGCTCCATGGAATATAGTGTGCTTATGTGTGCAGCTTCGGTGTAGTTCAAAGATAGCCATTTATTTACAAAATAAGGTATCTCTTCTTCAGGAATTACATCATCCAGAGAAGGGATGTTTCCATGAGCAACTACATACTCCTCCATCTCGTCCTTCCCGAGATCTATCCCAGTGTGCGCGACGACTTTGGAGGTTTCCTGCGTAGATTTACTACCAGAGGCTTGGACATTGTAGGAGATAGTGGAGCATCCTTCGAAGGTTGACTCATCTTGTGAAGGTGAATGACCATAGGTTCAGACGTCGTGGATGGTTTCGAACCTTCCTTCGGAGGTCAATTCGTCTTACGAAGGTGGACGACCAAAGGTTCGGGTGCCTTCTTGTATAGTTTTATGACGTAGAAAGAGGTTGTATCGGCAGCACGTGCCTTTAGACGGACTCTTAAGGGATCTTCTGGTGTTGCCCCATCCTCTGCCTCATCATCGGCGTCATTGCTACATTTATCTTGGTAGACCTGTTTATAAAGGATCGAATCAGACTAATAGGCTTCGATCCCTTTGAATGGATCGACATTAGCAAACTCTATTTTGACCGTGCCGTGTTCGTTGATGTATTTCAAGGACTGGTGCAGGATCAACTGTATGATCATATGTTCATGTATTCATAGTCGTCCGAGCAAGACATTGTAGGATACATCTACATCAATGACGTAGCAAGTGACCTCTATTTTTAATTCGTCGATCTGGAATTTCAGGCGAATCGTGCCCAGAGGGTAGCTTCTTCCTGCGTTGAAGCCAGTGATGGTAGTATTGGTAGCTGCCAGGCGATCCATCAAAATACCCAAGATCTGAAGCAGACTCTGCGGGATAATGATGATTAGCGAACCAGGATCGATGTGCATTCGGTCCACCTTGATGGCACCAATGTACCATGTGTAATACAGTGGACGATTGTATCGATTATTCTTTAGCAATATATCCTATTGCGAGAATGTAATGTTGGGTATTTCCTCCATGATATTATTGCAGTAGGGACAAGCAGCTAGAACTTCAGTTGGCAACTTGACCTGCGCCAGATAGGTGTCAACATTTTGCAATACCTCGCTAAGAGCAGCCCGAGTGTCTTTGGAGAGTCGTAGAAGCTCGAATAGAGACAACTTCACTGAAGTATTAGCGATCTGGGCCAGGATGTTGAAGTTACAGGGCTTTTCCAGCCCCTAAGCTGAATCTTTGTGCAGCAGCTTGTCGAAGCGAGTGTCTTTCTGCTTAGATTTGCAGCACATGTCCATCGGTATCGACTCAGGATTGCCTGGGGGTAACCTCAACGCTTCTTGTCGGAAACGCTCGATATAATTTCAAACGAGTTCCCTTTCCCCTTGGGTGACATCCATCAGGGAGGACATCATTATGTCGCTTCCTTCGTCATAGAATATTTTGAGAAAAAGGCTCTTGAGGTCGGCAAACAATGAGATACAGTTATCTTGTAGGCTATAAAACCAGTCAAATGCTACCCCAGTCAATGTCCCTACAAAGTGCTTGGTGAGGAGTGCGTCACTTCGAGGTAGGTGCCCTGTTGCAGCCTCAAAGTACCTCATGTATTGATGGGGGAAAGTCTTTCTGTCGAATGGGTTCAAGTTGAAAGGCTTATACTTGAGCGGGTACGGCATATCCCTTCACTCGCTGGGGTATGGTTGTCGTATCCCGAGCTTGTACAGTGAGTCTCAGTTGCCTATAAAATCTAGGCGAGCCCGGAGTTCCCGGACTTCCCTTATTGCTTCTAGCTTCATCTTCGACGGAAGGAAAAGATGAGCCAGGCAGAGGGTGATTACCACCTATGGACAGAGCGGTTGCATTGGAGTCCGTGTTGGTCCCAGGGTCCAAGCTTGCTTATCCAGAAGCCCTTTTCTGGTTAGGAAGCCATGTGTGCTTTAATTTCCAGTATTTTTTGAGTCAGGGCTTGCATTAATGAACTCACTGTATACATCATGGCCTCAAGAGCCTTGAGGCATTATCAGTAGTTGGGGCCTTTGTGGTCGTCCCCTACCATATATACAGTCCTTACATGGGGAGAGGTGGACGAGGTAGTGGACGCCACACTTTCTGTCTCAGATTCTTACCGGGAGTAGTCATCAGGTAGAGCCGCCTCCTCCTCGGATTCAGAGAGAATACTACCCCCAGTATGGGAGACTACGTCATTTTAACGAGGGTGGCCACCCCAGGGACATCGGAGTCTGCTTCTTGGGAATTCTCGCCTTCTCGGAACATCGGGTTATTGTATAGGTCCGAGGGATCACTACCCCCAGCTTGTGCAACCCTAGGGGTCCTGGGGAAGAACTACCCCCAGCGATTGATAGCTTTTTCTTTGAGCAGGTACCTTGAAAAACACCTTTCGTAGGTTCCGCTGTTAGTCCTCCTGGTAGTGGCATTCTCGATGCGTTGGTTGAGAGTGACGGACTAGAGGTATTGGGCTTCCTTCCTCACATGGTGGAAGGGTCCTTCTGAGTAGAGTAACATGAGGCAAATGGTAGTTCCTCCTCCTCTGGTGTTTGCACCTAATTTCTGGGTTGATGTCGGCTAGGTGCCTTCCGATACAGTGTTAGAATGGCGACTGCCTATTTATTGGCACTGCTGCTTTAGCACAGCAGCAATTGATGATGATATTGGCACAGGGGGTATCCTAGAGGAGACACCTCACATGTCGTGGTTTCTTTCCTCGCTTTACGCTTGTGGTTGATCATGTTGCACAAATCAAGCGAGGACTGATCTACCTTTATACCCTTGTTATGAGTCCGGGTAGACCGAGCACACGGGTGTATAGGTATTGCTTTTGCTTCTTAATTTAGGGTTCGTACAAGAGCTTTCCCTAGATCGTTAGTGGAATACCTTTGAGACTGAACCTGCCTATTTGCCGATGCAGGATGGACAAACAGGGCGGTCTTATATAACTTTCCATCAGGGGCTCGTATAACGGTTAGCAGTGCCCAATGACGGTCAGCCAAAGAGACAAAATTTTGAGCTTGACGAACTTACACTGCCCTAGACTTCTTCGACTTAACACACGCAGGTGCATAGTACGAAGAGTCCAAGTTTTGGTTTTCCTCGAAGCGGCGCATGGGAGTACGGCCAAACGAGATTCTGTCAAAGATAGAGCTTCTGGGGGTGTCAGAGACGCCTGTGGCTGAGCTGGAAGCCGCATACTTCTTTCTTCTCTTCATCCTTTGTTATGGCCGCATGGACTGTGCATCAACCCCAAAACTCTTGGCATTGTATTATTTTCCTCTGCCAGAGTTTGGGTCCTGAGCATTCTCTATTTCAGGCAAGGAGGTCACATGAGCGGGGAAAACCAGAGTGGACGCAGGTTGTGCATCTTCAGTATCAGAGAGAGAGACAGGGAGCGCATGCTTCGCAGTTGGATGAGGCATAGCGGCCTTTGTAACCCACGTCCTGCGGGCCTTCTGGTGCTGAGCCCCCTTCTTGTTGGAAGGGGCTGCCTCATAGGCAGTGAACTCATGATATGTGTCCCCTACGGTAGAGAGAGAGATGAGGAGCGCATGCTCTATAATTGGGTGAGGCACAGTGGCCTTTGCAACCACGTCATGCAGGTCTTCTTAGGCTTTGTCAGCCTTGCCAAAGGACTAGCGCTTCCCTCCGAGAGCATCTCCTCGAAAGACTGCTGGTCGAAGCGGACCACCAGCATTCTTTGAGTTGATTCGAGCTTGGCTGCGTCAGATTTCGTTATAACTTTCTCATCATAGGAGAAAGAGGTCCCAACAGAGTCGCCATCTTATTTACCATTAAAATTGATTGCTTCAATAACAAACTGAAGAAAGTACAAAGAGGTCCTAGAGACAATCTAAGTATTTTTTTATTCTGGGTATGACGATGGACAAGGAGCGCTATGGCGGCTCCTTTACTCTGTTAACGATCTGACGCAGGGTGAGGAAGCTTATATTCTCTCTTTGCTCGTCTCGGTATGCTCTCTCTCTGTGATGGGTGACCCCTCTCTGTTTGTCCTCTTTTTGGGCATGCCACCCGGGTATATATAGTCATCATTGGGTGCACATATGTTGGATCGCATGGAAGCTAGTGTCACGACCCAATTCCGTAGAATCACTTGAGGCGTCCCCCGAATCGTGACCGCCGTGCGGGCCTGGGGTTGCGCCCGCACAAGGCTTTAATGATTTGCTTAGCAAGCACATATTCAGAGTACGCAGATAAATTGAAACACAGATTTAAAACATAGAAAAGTTCTCTTTATTGATAATGAACATCTATTACAAACTCTTGAACGAGTCAGCTAATATGCCGAACGGCTTACAAAAGGGTTGACTCAAAATGAGATAGCAGTCCTGTACATTACATCCTTTTATAAACTCAAACGATAAAGACCTCCAGGCTGGAGGATAGCTTTGCCACGGAGCTGCATTTGTGTATGAAGAGTTGCAGCTTCGGACTTCAAAAGGCTTCGAGGCGCGGTGAAGATGCGCTAACAACTGGACTGGATCGGGTAGACGACTTCGGCTCCTCGCTCGGTTCGCCTTGGTACGGAGAACCTGTTTCAATGAGGGTCAGCATATCGAAACATGCTGGTGAAGGCGAGCTAGCCGAACTATACCAATCAACACTTTGTTTAGTGAAGCATGCATATTTTTGTGGGTTTCTATCTTGCCTTAGTTCATTTACAAGTAAACAGCATATAGAATTTACTGAAATGAACGTGCCACCGTTCGGTGGATTTTACCTGACCGTCTGAATTACCTGCACAATACTTACCATGCCTTCCCTGAAACGAAGACACAAGTTAGTATGCAACAGGTTTAAATATACACAGGGATCACTGGCTTGATGCCACAAAGGGACGGTTTATAGTCTCGGGACAAGAATGTTATGTAACGCAGGTGGCGAGCCCCGCTACATAGCATCCCGTCCATGACAAACGACTATACGAACTCTTCCGCCCGGATCGGATCGGCCCCAGTGCCCTGGCGGCCGTCCGCGGAAGCCAAAATACCTTGTGCACAAGTTGTCCGTGATCGAGCACATTTAGTTCGAATTATTTCACACGAATTTATAAACGAATTTCGAACGAATAGGAGCAAGCTCCATAGCCAAACAGTTTTGCATAGTCTTACTAACAGTTTGTTTCATAACAAGCATATATTTCCATACTTAGCATGATTCATAGAACAGTTATAAACGAACTAGCACACAAGATGATAACCGTTCATAAGTTTAGTTGACAAGCAATATTTTAAGTCTATTCCCTTTTATCTTGATCTCTTTTATTATTACTTGGTATCGTTTGATCGGGGCGAAGGAGTGAGGCTTGGAAGCAAGGCTAGCTAATCGGGTTGGTAGCCACTCACTTAGATTTAGGAAGGGAGAAAGAAAGAGGCGCTTCACGACTCCGCTCGTAAGCCGCCTACTGCTCGTTCACCTGCACACGAACAGCTCGATTAATACTTCTTCCTCTCTTTCCAATCTCGGAATAGAAGTGCAAGTCAATGAATGAAAACAATAAAAACCATCAAAACCGTTCAAGGAAAACAAGCAAATCCCAAAATCAACTCAAAGCACGAAAGCAACAAGCGACATCGAAAACCGAGGCAATAAAAGAATGCAGTGGAGAGGTCCCTCCTGACTCTGCCGCTAAGCCGATCCTTGGGGCGTAGTCCACTGAATATGGGAATCGATTCCGAAGAAACAAATCCATAACGAGGACGAGTTCTTAATTCAATCTATCCCGATCGAACGATACCGTCTTGTGTTTCTTAGCCGCGCTCCTCGAATAGGAGGAACGGGGCGCTACATCCTACCCAACTAATTGGAAGTTTCGTCCCGAAACTTAGGAATAGAACCAACCGTTAGGGATTATTTTGTTGCTGGCGGCGATCCGGGAGCGGACAGTTTCGAATCAAGTGCCCGTTGCCGCCACAGTTGTAACAAGACCCATTTTTCAAGTAACAATTAACGATGGTGTGCCCCGGCCTGTGGCAGTGCTCACAACGCACTCCAGCATTTGTCTTGTTCCGACCACCGTTGTTTTGTCGTTTTGCAGCGTTGTTTCCTCTATCGTTGCCTTGGCGTTTGTGATTGTAGGTATGCACAGCGCCGGTGGAAACGTGAGGATACTGCGGTTCCAGAGATAGGGCGTGATTCATGACTTCACGCATTGTCCCGTACTGATTATTGACCACGTGCGAATGGATGGCAGGGTGTAATCCACCTTCAAACCTTCTGGCTCGACTCGCTGCATCAGGTAAATAGGCCCTAGCGAATTTGGAGAGTCGGTTGAATTCGGCGGAGTACTGCTTCACAGTCAAACTGCCCTGCCTCAGTTGCACGAAATCATTCTCCATTTTACGTTGTACTGGAGGGGGTATAAACTCCTCTTCGAACGCGGCACAAAAGGTCGTCCACGAGATCGCCTCCTCTCCATGATCAAATTGGAGAGATCGTCGATGCACGTCCCACCAATCGTGTGCGTTGAGGCGGAGCTGTAGTTGCGCGCAGGAGACACGCTTCTCTTCGGGGACCTCTAGCAGAGCGAAGTGATCTTCTAGTTCTGCTAGCCAATCTAGAGCTACCACTGGGTCCTCAGTCCCGTTGAACGGGGTGTTGCAGACTTTCTTGAAGTGTCCCAAGTTGAAGGCAGTCACGTCCCTCGGCCTTGGAATTTGTGGCGTCTCTACTTCAAGCACGGGCTGTCCCACCAGAGTCATTGCTGTTGCGGCAGAATGGTTGGCAGCCAAAGTCTGAACGATCTGTTGCAGGGCATCTACCTGCTTTTGTTGGACTGAGAATCGGGTCTCTAGATTACTCTCGAGCTTGGCTTGGCGAGCATTGTCTCGTTGTCGTTGCGATTCTAATATTTGCATTACCCGCTCAAGCGGGTCGACTTGAGACATGCCTCGTTGGCTCCGAGAGCTTCCCGAAGTACCCGAACTGCTTTCTTGTGTTTCATTCAGTGGTTGCGCTGCAGATTGCGCTGGATCCATTCCTTCAAAAGAAGGTAAATTATATTAGGATCATAATGTATTATGGACTTATTGCATGAACGTATCTCATTTTGGCCTAGCGAGTTCAAGAGTTCGCACAGGAATTTGATCGTTAAAGGAACTTTTCCAGCACAAAGTCTAAGGAACTTGAATCTGTGCTCTGATACCACTATGTCACGACCCAATTTCGTAGAATCACTTGAGGCGTCCCCCGAATCGTGACCGCCGTGCGGGCCTGGGGTTGCGCCCGCACAAGGCTTTAATGATTTGCTTAGCAAGCACATATTCAGAGTACGCAGATAAATTGAAACACACATTTGAAATATAGAAAAGTTCTCTTTATTGATAATGAACATCTATTACAAACTCTTGAACGAGTCAGCTAATATGCCGAACGGCTTACAAAAGGGTTGACTCAAAATGAGATAGCAGTCTTGTACATTACATCCTTTTATAAACTCAAACGATAAAGACCTCCAGGCTGGAGGATAGCTTTGCCACGGAGCTGCATTTGTGTATGAAGAGTTGCAGCTTCGGACTTTAAAAAGCTTCGAGGCGCGGTGAAGATGCGCTAACAGCTGGACTGGATCGGGTAGACGACTTCGGCTCCTCGCTCGGTTCGCCTTGGTACGGAGAACCTGTTTCAACGAGGGTCAGCATATCGAAACATGCTGGTGAAGGCGAGCTAGCCGAACTATACCAATCAACACGTTGTTTAGTGAAGCATGCATATTTTTGTGGGTTTCTATCTTGCCTTAGTTCATTTACAAGTAAGCAGCATATAGAATTTACTGAAATGAACGTGCCACCGTTCGGTGGATTTTACCTGACCGTCTGAATTACCTGCACAATACTTACCATGCCTTCCCTGAAACAAAGACACAAGTTAGTATGCAACAGGTTTAAATATACACAGGGATCACTTGCTTGATGCCACAAAGGGACGGTTTATAGTCTCGGGACAAGAATGTTATGCAACGCAGGTGGCGAGCCCCGCTACATAGCATCCCGTCCATGACAAACGACTATATGAACTCTTCCGCCCGGATCGGATCGGCCCCAGTGCCCTGGCAGCCGTCCGCGGAAGCCAAAATACCTTGTGCACAAGTTGTCCGTGATCGAACACATTTAGTTCGAATTATTTCACACGAATTTACAAACGAATTTCGAATGAATAGGAGCAAGCTCCATAGCCAAACAGTTTTGCATAGTCTTACTAACAGTTTGTTTCATAACAAGCATATATTTCTATACTTAGCACGATTCATAGAACAGTTATAAACGAACTAGCGTACAAGATGATAACCGTTCATAAGTTTAGTTGACAAGCAATATTTCAAGTCTATTCCCTTTTATCTGATCTCTTTTATTATTACTTGGTATCGTTTGATCGGGGCGAAGGAGTGAGGCTTGGAAGCAAGGCTAGCTAATCGGGTTGGTAGCCACTCACTTAGATTTAGGAAGGGAGAAAGAAAGAGGCGCTTCACGACTCCGCTCGCAAGCCGCCTACTGCTCGTTCACCTGCACACGAACAGCTCGATTAATACTTCTTTCTCTCTTTCCAATCTCGGAATAGAAGTGCAAGTCAATGAACGAAAATAATGAAAACCATCGAAACCGTTCAAGAAAAACAAGCAAATCCCAAAACCAACTCAAAGCACGAAAGCAACAAGCGACATCGAAAACCGAGGCAATAAAAGAATGCAGCGGAGAGGTCCCTCCTGACTCTGCCGCTAAGCCGATCCTTGGGGCGCAGTCCACTGAATATGGGAATCGATTCCGAAGAAACAAATCCATAACGAGGACGAGTTCTTAATTCAATCTATCCCGATCGAACGATACCGTCTTGTGTTTCTTAGCCGCGCTCCTCGAATAGGAGGAACGGGGCGCTACAGCTAGAGGGTGCCACATGTGCCTCCTGAATAGGGTGCAGCTGTAACCGTACCAAGCTGCCACGTGGACGCTTGTTGAGATTTTCGGTTTTGAAGATCTGGGCGGTTCTCGTCCTTTATGGGTGTGACTTGGTCAGCTTGACACATAATCCGCCCTTGGTTGGAGAGAATCACTCTTATCATAACAGCAAGATTTGGTCTTCATGGAGTCTGAAACACATGTGGCCAGAGACGCATGGTACGCATGGAGTCTGGGACGCCTGGGGCCAGAGACGCATGGAATGCATGGAGCCTGGGACGCATGGTGCCAGGGACGTATAGGACGCATGGGACCCGAGACATTTGGGGCATCATGGAGTCTGGGACGCATAGGGGCAGAGACGCATGGGACCGCATAAAGTCTGGGAAGCATGGAGCCAGTTGTGTTGTACACATGGCATTGCACATCCGTCGAAAGTAAAGTTCTGTGCTGACGTAAGACTTCTGTCGTTTAGTGTATGCACGTCTTTTGAGTCATACAAAAAATATTTTCGTCAGAATTCTGTGTCAAAGACATTCATGTTGCTAGGATAACGTATCAAGTCCATCTGTGGCCAAAGCTGATTCGGCTGATTGGGGTGCAAGGATGTCACCTTTTTGGGCCGCAGGGTTTGTGGCCTAGTTTTTTACTTTGGGTGTATGGCTATTGGACGCATGGATGCATATTTTCCATGCTTCTTGTCTTGAATGTAACCGAATAATTTTTATTAGTTGGCATAACGCAAAAGTTCTTTTGCTTCATATATCTGCTTTTAATCCATTCGGCCCAGAGTGATTTCCCTTCAATGAATCGATATGTCAACTTCAATCCACAGCATCTCGTACCGTATAAAGACTTCTGAGATCGACTCCTCCCTCACTCTTCAGCTGGCACAATTGCTTCCATGCTATAGCGTGTATCCCCCCCCCCCCCTCCATATGTACTCCACACATAGTTTTTCAACCTTATTAATTACTGCAGAAGTTAACATAATTGTTTAGAGCCAGTACATCATAATTGTTGATATCACCGTCTTCACAAATTTAATTCACCCTCCAAAGAAAAGTTGGCATGCCTGCCACCCTTCTATTCTCCGTTGAACATATTCAATTACACTTTGACATTATGTTGCCTTCGTGTAATTAACGGAGAGAGGCAACCACAAGTATTTTACTAGCAATTGGCTCTTTTTTATCTGCATTCGTCCTGTAATCTACTCCTGATTCGGGCAGTGTTTATTGAAGAAAATATTGTTTTTTCTTTATACATTCTCAACCTTATGTTTCTGCCAAACTTTTCTATGATCTTAGTTATATTTTTAACACTTTTATTTGTAGGAGCAATAAATACCAATAGATCATCTGCATATATGAGATGAGAAACTATCAGATCCATTTGGCCATATATTAGTTTTATTTCTTTTCTATGCACTGCCAGGTCTATCAAACTCGTAAAATATTACATCACTATTGTGAATAGGTAAGGAGATAACGGATCCCCCTGACGCAATCCCCGTTTGCTTGTGAAGAACCCATACAGTTGTCCCCGTATCAAGATAGAGAATGAGGGAGTCATGATGCAGTCCCATATTCTTTTCACCCACCAGTTATCGAATCCCATAGCTAACATAACTCTACATATAAAATCCTGAAAACCGTATTATAAGCCTTCCTCAGATCTAATTTCATGCAAGCTTTCTTTCCCCCTTTTTTGTTGAATTCTCGTAGAAGTTCATGTGTCAATAAATTATTGTCTGAGATAGTTCTCCCATGATGAATGCCGCTTGGCTAGCTAAAATAAGTTCCTGCACAATGCCACCCATCCACCTGCACATAATGTATGCAATCATCTTATATATGAATTTGCAACAAGCTATTACCTATAATCTGCTAGTGAGCAAGCTGATTCCTTTTTAGGGATAAGTGTGAGGAAGGTATGGTTAACCTCCTTTAATAGCCTCCCATTTACCAGAAAATTATCTACCACCTCTAAGACCGAATGTTTCAGCTCCTCCCAATGCGTCGTAAAAAAATTTCTAGTATATATGTCTGGGCCTGGTGATTTGTTGGGGTCTGCCTTATTCACTATCTTGGTCAGTTCTTCGATAGTATCTGGCTCCCTCAGTTGCTGGTTTACTTTCCTTATCACCACCTTTTTCCATATAATTTCTGAGATCTCTAGAGGTGCTTCATCCACCAGGTTGTACATTTCTAAATAGAACCGAACTGCTTCTGCCCGAATATCTGATTGGTTAGAAATATTATTGTCGCTGCCATCTACCAGTTGAGGGATTGCATTTATGTGGTGTCTTATGCGGATAACGTCGTAGAAAAATTTGGAGCACCTATCACCATCCTTTAGCCATGTGCATTTTGCCCTCTGGGCAAGTTGAATCTCTTCCTGCATTATAAGTATTTGGACTTCCTTTATGAGCTTTTTTTTTTCCTTCTATGCCAGTCTCGAATCATTCATGTTTGATTGTAGCTCCTCATGTACCTTAAGGAGTTCCTCTTGCTGCTGCCTTAAAGCCGTTTGGGGTTGGTTTTTATTCCAACTCTTCAGAACTTCCTTCACGCTTTAAATCCTTCTGACCAACCTATATTCGCTATTCCCATATACCGTCATCCGTAATCCTCCTTCTACCGCCTCTTTATAACAAGCCATGCCGAGCCAAGCAATGTTAAATCTAAATGGCTGTACCCGATGCTGCAAGGTTTCACACATGCATACCAAGATGGGCGAGTGATCACTGGTTGACGCTGCTAGTCCCTCAGCTCTACTAGACGGCCAGTTTGTAAGACATCTTGCGTTTACCAAGGCTTTGTCAAGATGGCATACTATCCTGCCTCTCATAACCCGGTTACTCCATGTCCATATCTGTCCGCTTCTATTCAGACAGGTGAGTCCAGATTGAAGCAAACATTGCTGGAAGTCTTTGAGAATGCACTCCAGAATGCGATGACCCCACACTTTCTCATTTGGGTATACCATCACATTAAAGTCCCCAACTATCAGCAAAGGCATATGCAGTTGAGTATCAACCATTACACTGATGTGTAAAATGTCTCTCCATAAGGTCTCTATTTTCCTCCGGTCATTATGTCCGATACTGCGTCGTATATAAATTTAAGTCCCTCTTTTTTCATTAAGTTGACCGCAATGAGTTGATCAGAGAGGTGGACCACCTGTCGGGACCTTACCCTATTATCCCATTATCCATATCCTCGCCTTACTGCATAACTCCAAACTATTGACTTGAGTCTAGAATGCTGGTGTTCGATGTCATATCATCCTACTTGATTTGATTTTTGTTTCTAACAAAGACTTGATAGTACTTTGTGTCTTCATTGCTACTTCATTAATCTCTCTCCAACGGCCAATCGAGTTTGCTCCCCGTGTATTCCACGTAAGCACTGACATTAATTAAATTGAGTAGTCCCCTGAATTCTGGCCGATCTAGTCACTAGAGAATTAACTAGATCTCTCATACAACTGCTATCTCCTTGCGTGTCGGTAGGAGTCGCATCCACACCTGTTGTAGTGCCCCGTCCCCTCTGTTCGGGGAGCGCGGCTAAGAAATACTTGGTATCGTTTGATCGAGAAAGATTGAATCAAGATCCTTTCTTCGTTATGGATTAGTTTCTTCGGAATCAAGTCCCACAT
This sequence comes from Iris macrosiphon, assembly GCA_036927795.1. Lineage (NCBI taxonomy): Eukaryota > Viridiplantae > Streptophyta > Magnoliopsida > Asparagales > Iridaceae > Iris > Iris macrosiphon. The sequence continues at coordinate 133,453,330 of JAYESA010000018.1, read as the reverse complement.
TCAGCAGATCATGCCTCGAGGAAGGACTTGGTGGCAGAATTGTGAGGGGCATTTCAGTTATGTTGGTTTCTTTGCCCGTTTTCGATGCCGCTTGGTTGCTTTCTTTTTGGTTTTGTGACTTGTGTTTTCTTGAACGGCTTCGATGGATTTTATTGTCTTCGTTCTTTGAACTTCGTATTTCATATCGAACTTTGGGAGACCGAGGCAGGAGATATTGATCATCTGTTGGCGCATGCAGGTGATCGTGTAGGTGACCCGCAAGCGGAGTCTTGAAGATCTTCCATTTCTCTCCCCCGATTCACCAGCCGGTGAGTGGCCTTACTTTCGATTTGCTCCCTTCTTCTAAGTCTTCACTCATAATAATCTGACTCGTTTGAGCGTTCCGATCAATGATACCATAATAATAATAACGGCGTCAAGGTAATAAGATATAAACTTGGAACACTTATGCTTTTCATACATATTCACCGTACGATCATATTGTTGTGTGCTTGTCCATTTTTCATGTATCATTCTTATGAAATAGTTGTAGCTAGAATTTATTTATCTATAACTGTTTCAATATGTAATACATATTTTGTAATATGATCACTTGAACAAATAGACTATGCCTTCACAATGTGCTAAGTAGTTATGCTCATTTTGATGACTTGGAATGCTTGTATGATAACCTAGTATTGAGACATCGTATGGTCACGGACAACATGTGCACAAGACTTTCGGTTTCCGATGACGGTCGTTGGGGCACCAAGACCGATCTGATCCAGACGGATCATTTGGATAGTAGTTTGAATCGGACGAAATATGTGTGCAGCGGGGCCTACTACCTGCGTTGTACCCTATCTCCTTTCAGAGACTATAAAATTATCCAATATAGCTTGTGACGCCAGTGACCTTACACATATTTAAACTATGCAAGCTGACTATGTCTTCTTGGCAGAAAAGATCATGGTAAGATTTATGCAGGTGGTTCAGACAGGCAGGTAAAGTTACCGAACGGTGGCATATTTATTTCAGTCATTTCAAATCTTTTGCTTGCTATAACTTGAATTAAGACCTGATAAAAAGACTACAATAATAATTTGCATGCTTTATTGCATGAATACTGTATTGATTTGGTTAGTTAGGTTAGCTCGCCCTCACCGGTACTTTTTAAAGTACTGACCCTCATTGTAGTAGGTTCCCCGAGCCACGACGATATGGCGAGGAGCCGAAGCTTCTTCTTCCCTAACCAGTCCATTACTTAGTGTACTATGTTTGTGTCTTTTGAAGCTTGTACAAACCATATCGGAGCTCTTGCACAATCTTTATGCAGCTCCGAGGCAAGGTGATGTCACGCTCTGATCTCCCACAGGCTAATCGGTCATTCCCGCTAGGCGAGAATCACCGCGCCAGTGCTCCCGTGAGATGATCGCTTTGGTCCATCTGGGCATGATGTCGCACGAGCATGAGCCGCGCCCGTGCAAGGCCATGGTTCATTGGCTGGCGGTAAGAGGTCTAAGCCACAGAGTCGTATAGAATGTTCGAGTGTAGCAGAATTTTAAACACATAGGCGATTTGGTAACAAGTTCACTGAGTCGACGATGGCAGAAGCATTGAATAACACAATTTGAAGTAAAATGAGCTCTTTATTGATATAAACAAGTGTTACAGGCGACGCTTGGCCGAGATTACAATTCGTTCAGATCTCTCTCTCTCTCTCTCTCTCTCTCTCTCTGAAATAGTAAAAGCGTGCAAATTGGCTACATTTGTGGAATAATATACAAGCGATGTTCCAATATTATATCTTGTATATGTGCTTCAGTTCCGGATGCAACGCTCAAAGGCTCCAGAGTAAACTCCACGCCTTAGCACGCACGAAGGAGGCATCTGCACCGAACGAGGTTCTCCCGCACCCTGCAAACAATCTGGTGGATTATCAGTACATGAATGCACTGGTGGGGAGGCTACTTGCCTGCTCGACAAATCCAAATACGTAATATAGGTTTCGTGCACCAACTATTATGTTGTCTTTCTAGTTGCCTTAGGATCAGTTTTATGGTAATATTGAATAGCCTATATCGTGTGGCAGTACGCCGTGCGACATGAAAGAAAAACACGACGAGACTTACCAACTTACCAATTGTCCTTCCCTGTCCAAGTATAACTAAGTTAATTTAAGCACAAGCACTCATAAACATTTAGGGGCAATAGCATATGCAACACAAGTGTGCTACGAGCGAATTCTAAATCAGGTGCATGAGTTCTTCTTTTAAATTATGGAACATAGGTGTACTTGTTACTCATATTCAGGGATGATTCACAGATTCATTAATCTTTTATCAGGATACTTGGATTCAGATTCATAGATGCAATGCAATGACTCGCATGCGGATTGTCGCTAAACGAGTATGATTATCAACATGCACAAGAGTCGCTGGCGTAGACATTATGGACATAGTCGCAATAAGACGGTGGTCCCGATGCCCCGATAATCGATCGAACTTATCCGTGCTAGGCACAAACTAGCGCGACTACCGGATCTCCCCCTAGGCCGGATCGATCCCGGTGCCCCGACGCCCTGTTCGAGGAAATCAAGCTTGTGCACAAGCGTCCGCGACTGAATGAGTTCTTTTATTATTCTTTTATTCTTCTGAGTAAACGACAATGGTTGTAGACGCATGTCATGATCCTTGCTACAAGCCATCCCAGGCCGTTCCTGACTCAGTGGTTCATTTATTCTGAATTTTACACAAGTTGACATGAAAATCCTTGATTTATGTTCAGATGTAACTTGACATAATGCGTTCCCCTGGTTCAGGGATTGCCTTGGCGACCTAACGGTCCCGAATACTTTTAGGTTCATATTGCACAAAAGGACTATTCAATAGTCTTCTGGCTAACAAGATGCATGCACGATACATGATGGTGTTACTTGATTGTGGCATAATTTGTGTGACAAGCATTGAGTCGAGGCAAGAGTACAAGTTAATATATAGCAGACAAGCATGCATTTCCATTGAAACTTAAACATTCACGTTGGCTCGGCCCGAAGGTAAGCCGAGAAGTAAAATCGTAAGGGACTTTACCGAGCGACATAATCTAGGATTGTGCAGTGTAGCAGTAAAGAAGTGCACAACAAAGTGTATAATGCTCATATTATTCTACTTGAGGTATAGCAGGGTCTAGTTGCACAAGGCAAGGGTAGCATGCAAGGGTCTAAATATAAGCAATATTTTATTTTCATGTTCTAGCACAACCAATACAAGTTGGGATTACTCCCTTAGCTAGGTGTGTTGTATTCTTATTAGCATGCAGGGATGATTCACCTAGCGACTAGCATATATCGTTCCATATTTTAGGTGTGCTGGCTAAGCAAAGACAAGTTTACCGTAGCCACCCACCTTAGCGATGATTCGCCTTGGTTGAGCGATACTCCGAGCGAGCCTCTGAAAGCCTAAGCTGAACTCTTGAAGGGACAAGTCTGGATATCCTTTGCCTCAAAGGAGTATTCTCGCCTAAGCAAAGTGGGTCGGGATATTGCACTTTTGTCGTTTGAATCGGCAGTCTGCTTGAGCAGAACGGGGTATTACATCATACACCACTCAAAAAAAGTCTCGTCCTCGAGAATTCCTGAGGGCAAGCCGGTCTATTACACTATCGAATCTATTCCAAGCATAGCAATCAGTACCACTAGATCTGTTTGAACACATTCTCCTACTCGATCCTTACGTCGTATTACGTGTATGCCAAGTCAGTCTCATTTGTGCCTTAGTGCTGGACATGTTGCTTAACGCGGGGTACGTTTCAATCGATCTTGATTTAATGATCTAGAGCTGAGGCAAACTTATACAAGTCATTATACTTGTTCAGGTGGATATTCACTTGCACTAGCATCGAGATCAGCATATCGCGAGTCTGGATCGTGTACATATTCGAAGTGCCCCTCAAACATATGCAAGTCAACCAACTCGACGATAGCGAAGTCTCAGCACTCGAGTTTCACATATCATTTAGTCTTGGATCGTGCATACGTTCAAGGTGTCCCTTAAACATATGCATTCAACCAAACTTGGAGATAGTGAAATCGGACAAGCTACTTGCAAAAATCTCAAGGGTTCATTTTTATGATTAACAAGGATACTTCCGATATGGTCAATCAAATCCAAGCATTTTGTATTCCAACTCAAATCAAAATTTGCACTACCGTTAAGCACGATCAATCCGATACCGACTAGCGTCCATCCATTCGGGTCAACTTAACACACGTTATCATTCCCAAGTCTAACCCTAAGTCTTGCTGCCCCAGTTGTGAAGCTTTATTCAAGCAATATGGTAAAGTCGGTAACACAGGTTCATTCACTCGGTACAGGGTCATCTACTTAATTGCTAGGTCAGCTCACAAGGTCATAGGTACAAGTTCGAGCATGGGATTCATCATACAAATTTGTCGTATGATGCTCGCCCCAATTTCTAGGGTCAAACCATTATTCATTTGCACGGAGTATTCTACCCAAGCTCGTTTCACTCAGATTTCTAAATATCGAGCACAGTTTTTTCCTACACACAATAATACGTTCATTTATATGGGGGACGAGTCCGTTCAGTGAAATCCAAGATATATCCAAGTTGCAGGACAAGCTTAGTTATTGGCATAGTCTATCTCTCCAAACATGTTTTGATAGAATTCCTATCCATTTTAAGTCTAGTCCACCAAGCCAAGATTCAGTTCTAAACCTTAGATTATAATTTAAGTCATTCAACCTGATTCACGTATTCGTTCATAAAACCATCAAGCGTGATTTATTCTAGGTTCTAGGCTAACTTATCCATCATAACATTTTCGATCACTTGTATTTAAATTCGTCTTATTATGTTAAACTAAAAGTCAAGACGATCCATTAGTTGTCACGCTCCGGTCTCCCGCAAGTTCGATCATCCTCGTTAGACGTGAGATCACCACGTCAACACTCCTACTGGATAATCGTCCTAATCTGGGCGTGACGCATATATGGCATAGAATTACGCTCGTACAAGACAAAAACGTTTGAATGTTATGGTTATCTTCAGCACGATCGAGACACCTTATCATTTTACTTTGTTCCATCAAAGTTATATATATCCATCAAGTCAAGTTTGTTCATGCAGTGATTATTATTCGTCTAGTAAAATTATCCAACTTCAATGTTACCATTTGGTAACTTCATAGTCTACTTCTATCATTCCTCAAAAACTAAGTTTTAAATATTCAAGCCCAAGTCTATTTTATTTTGATATTTTCCATTCATCGAGTTCGTTTAGAATAATTACCGAACATGTTCCCGTGAGTTCGATCATCCCCGTCGTACATGAAATCACTATGCCGGTGCTCCCGCAGGATAACCGCTCTCGTTGGGACTAATTTCGAGAGTTATCATTTCGAACTTGATTTCAAGATCATTCTTCCAAACTCCAAGCCAAATCTATTATCGTTCATCTCTTTCACCGAACACAATATTTATTTTTGGCTAAATTCTATTCGAACGACGTTGTATTCAAGTTTAGTCTGTTTGTTTCAATCCAAAATCGCTCATACAATCCTCAAGTTTTCCTTAGCCAAATTATCGATTTCCATTTTCGTGAATCCCAATTCGATGTAAGCCTTATCATTTACTCAAGACAATCCTCAATTCATTCAATCCAACTTATCATACGAGACTTATGAATCTATTTGGGACATTCTAAATGATTCATACACCACTCAAAATTGAGCCATACAATCAAATCCTTAATCGATTTATATCGTCCAACACGAAGTACCGTTCGAGCTATTTCCTAAAATCCAAGCACAGTTCTCTTTATTCGCCTAAGCGATAAATCCGATAATGTTGTATCGGTTGACTTCTAAGTCTGACTTGTCTTATTCCTGAATGATATCAAAATATCGTTGCAACTTAGCTTGCACCAAAGGGGTCTTGGCGCACGATACTCTACACAACTTAGCTGAAAGGCTGTGTGCGAAGCTAACCGTTCGGGACTATACTCGATTCCGTATTAGCCAGTTGGGCAAACATGTATAGGCAAATTTCTGGTTTGCACATAATTCGTGATTCTAGTACGAGTCTTATTCCCAAAGGTCTAGCATAGGTTGGCACAAATGCCAATCGTATTACAATTTCATACAAGCAATCACACCATTCAAATATACTTTTGAAAGTATTTAGACTCATTGTTGGAATATTTCGTTTGGGACATTGAGAAAGAGTATGCACATAACCCACGAATGAGCTTTCAAAACTGAGAAAATCTGAAACAAAATCCAAAGGCATATAGCTAAGCTCTGATACCAATCTGTCACGCCCCGATCTCCCGCAAGCTAATCAGGCGTCCCCGCTAGGCGAGAATCACCGCGCCAGCGCTCCCGCGAGATGATCGCTTCGGCCCATCTGGGTGTGATGCCACACATGCGTGAGCCACGCCCGTGCAAGGCCGTGGTTCATTGGCTGGCGGTAAGAGGTCTAAGCCACAGAGTCACACAAAATGTCTGAGTGCAGCATAATTTTGAACGCATAGGCGATTTGGTAACAAGTTCACTGAGTCGACGATGGCGGAAGCATTGAATAACACAAGTTAAAGTAAAATAAGCTCTTTATTGATATAAACAAGTGTTACAGGCAGCGCTTGGCCGAGATTATAATTCGCTCAGATCTCTCTCTAAAACAGTAAAAGCGTGCCAAGTGGCTACATTTGTGAAATAATGTACAGGCGATGTTCCAACATTATGTCTTGTATATGTGGTTCAGTTCTGGATGCAACCCTCCAAGGCTCCAGAGTGAACTCTACGCTTTAGCACGCATGAGGGAGGCATCCGCACCGCACAAGTTTCTCCCGCACCCTGCAAACAATCTGGTGGATTATCAGTACATGAATGCACTAGTGGGGAGGCTACTCGCCCGCTCAAAAAATCCTAACACGTAATATAGGTTCCGTGCACCAACTATTATATTGTCTTTCTAGTTGCCATAGAATCAGTTTTATGACAATATTGAATAGCCTATCTTGTGTGGCAGTGCACCGTGCGACATGAGAGAAAAATACCGCAAGACTTACCAACTTACCAATTGTCCTTTCCTGTCCAAGTATAAACAAGTTAATTTAAGCACAAGCATTCATAAACATTCAGGGGCAATAGCATATGCAACACAAGTGTGCTACGAGCGGGTTTTAAGTCAGGTGTATGAGTTCTTCTTTTAAATTATGGAACACAGGTGTACTTGTTACTCAGATTCAGGGTTGATTCACAGATTCATTGATCTTTTATCAGGATACTTGGATTCAGATTCATAGATTCAATACAATAACTCGTACACGGATTGCCACTAAGTGAGTATAATTATCTACATGCACAGGAGTCACTGGCGTAGCCATTATGGACATAGTCATAATAAGTCGATGGTCCCGATGCCCCAAAAATTGATCGAACTTATCCGTGCTAGAAACAAACTAGCACGACTACCGGATCTCCCCCTAGGCCGGATCGGTCCCGGTGTCCCGACGCCCCATCCGAGGAAATCAAGCTTCTGCACTAGCGTTCGCGACTGAATGAGTTCTTTTATTGTTCTTTCATTCTTCTGAGTAAACGACAATGGTTGTAGACGGAGATCATGATCCTCGCTACAAGCCATCCCAGGCCGTTCCTGACTCAGTGGTTCATTTATTCTGAATTTTACACAAATTGACATAAAAATCCTTGATTTATTTTCAGATGTAACTTGACATGATGCGTTACCCTGGTTCGGGGATTGTCGTGGCGACCTAACGGTCACGAATACTTTCAGGTTCATATTGCACAAAAGGACTATTCAATAGTCTTCTGGCTAACAAGATGCATGTACGATACATGATGGTGTTACTTGATTGTGGCATAATTTGTGTAACAATCATTGAGTCGAGGCAAGATTACAAGTTAACATATAGCAGACAAGCATGCATTTCCATTGAAACTTAAACATTCACGTTGGCTCGGGCCCGAAGGTAAGCTGAGAAGTAAAACCGTAAGGGACTTTACCAAGCGACATAATCTAGGGTTGTGCAGTGTAGTAGTAAAAAAGTGCACAACAAAGTGTGTAATGTTCATATCGTTCTACTCGAGGTATAGCAGGGTCTAGTTGCACAAGTCAAGAGTAGCATGCAAGGGTCTGAATATAAGCAATATTTTATTTCCATGTTCTAGCACAAGCAATACAAGTTGGGATTACTATCTTAGTTAGGTGCGTTATATTCTTATTAGCATGCAGGAGTGATTCACCTAGCGACTAGCATGTATCGTTCTATATTTTAAGTGTGCTGGCTAAGCAAAGATAAGTTTACCGTAGCTACCCACCTTAGCGATGATTCACTTCGGTTGAGCGATACTCCGAGCGAGCCTCTGAAAGCCTAAGCCAAACTCCTGAAGGGACAAGTCTGGATATCCTTTGCCTCAAACAATTATTCTCACCTGAGCAAAGCGGGTCGGGACATTGCACTTTGTCGTTTGAATCGGCAGTCCGCTTGAGCGGAACGGGGTGTTACAGGCGATAGCTTCGCCCGTAGGTCTATTATCTTTTGAAGTTCTAGTATAGGATGTAATGTATGGAACGGCTATCTTATTTTGCATCCATCTTGTAATCTCGCACGATACCCCTTTACTTTTGAGTCAAGAGTTTGTAACAAAGATGTATATTATCAATAAAGAGAACTTTTCTTCGTTGCAATGTGCGTTATTTAGCTTCCGCACTTTGATGTTGTATTTATATATATATATATATATATATATATATATGCTAGGCCTTGTGAGGGCGTGCCTTACACTCGCACGGCATCACGCCCGGGGGACGTATAGCAATTCTGCAAAATCAGGATATGACATATTGGTATCAGAGCACGGCTTCAGATCCTTTGACCTTGTGTTAGAAAAGTTTTCATAAAATGACCATGTCCCTCCCAGTTGAACTCTTGAAATTATTTGACCAAAATGAGATGTGTTCCATATAGTGAGTTCATAATAATCTATGAGACTGATGTAAGTTCTTTATTTTTAAAGGAATGGCTCAAACATAAGAAAAAGAACAAGTAAAAGCGCAAGTGCAAGCAAGTACTTCAGGAACATCGACAAACTCCAAGAGCCAATGACCTGAGCCCCCATCGACCTAATTGAGCAGATTATGTGCGTGTTTGAGGCACAGCAGCAAAGGGATGAGGCCCGACAAGTGTAACACCCCATTTCGCTCAAGCGGACTGCCGTTGCAAATGGCAATAGTGCAACTATCCCGACCCGCTTTGCCTCAAACAAGAAGCAAAGGATATCCAGACTTGTCCCTACAGGAATTCAGCTTAGGCTTTCAGAGGCTCGCTTGGCGTATCGCTCTACTGAGGCGAATCATCGCTAAGGTGGGTGGCTACGGTGAACTTGTCTTTGCTTAGCCAGCACACATAAAATCTAAAATGTTCATGCTAGTCAATAGATGATTCACCCTCTGCATGCTAATAAGAATCCAACGCACCTAGCTAAGGGAATAATCCCAACTTGTATTGCTTATGCTAGAACATGGAAATTGAAATACTGCTTATATTCAGACCCTCGCATGCCAAGTCCTCTAACGATCTAACTCTCGGTTTACCTTTGGGCCCGAGCAAACGTGCTGCTTATGTTCCTTAGAAATGCATGATTGTCTGCTTGAATGTTGCCTTATTTTCATCCAAACCCCGGGAGACTACTAAGTAGTCGTTCCGTGCATGATTGAACCTGCAAGTATCCGGGACCGTTAGGTCAACAGGCAGCCCTGAACCAGGGGAATGCATCAAGGCAAGACTCATTCAGGTATTCGGATCTCTGCAAGTCTTCCTCGAGCGGGCTTATATCAGCCTAGGAGACTGTGCACATCCAATGGCTAAGTGAATCCTTGTTCAAGTATCTCGTGTACTCGTGTTCTCATGTTCTAGTGCACGCATGTTCTCGTGTTCTCGTGTATCTCGTGATAATCGGAAGACCCAACGATTGCATGTCGCGGACTAGTTCCACGGACGGTCATCGGGGCACTAGGGCCGATCCGGTCCAGATGGAGCTCGTGTGTAGTCATCGTGTGCAGGAAAGGATAGCTTAAAACGCGTCATTTTTGTGTGCCTCATATACTCTCGTAGCATGCTATCCTTGTCCTTGACTACGTCCATAAATGGCTATGCCAGCGACTCGTGTTCATATAGATAAGTCATCCTCGCTTAGCGGCTATCCGCGTGCGAGTCATTGCATCGCATCAAGAAACAACTGAACACCTGAAAGATCATGTTATAACAACCCTCGTATTTGCATATGCTATGCCCCTGAATGTTTATACTTGCCCGTGCTTGAATTAACAATGTTTGCCTCAATGTTTGCCTTGGACAGGGAAGGAGATAGTAAGTTGGTAAGTCTCGCCATGTTTCCTCTTATGTTGCATGGCGCACTACCACACGGGTTAGGCTATTCAATAATTGCATGAAACTGATCCTAAGGTAACTAGAAAGATAACTTAATAGTTGATGCACGGAACATGTATTACGTGTTTGGATTTGTCGAGCGGGCGAGTAGCTTCCCCACCAGTGCATTCAATATACTCATAATCCACTAGTTTGTATGCAGGGTACGGAAGAACCTTGTTCGGTGCGGATGCCTCCTTCGTACATGCTTAGGCGTGAAGATCACTCCGAAGCAACGGTGCGTCCGGAACTGAAGTACATATACAAGACATAATGTTGGAACATAGCCCGAACTTGCCTGAACATCGCCTGTACAATCATTCCATAATTGTAGCCACTTGGCACGCTTTTACTGTTTCAGAGAGAGAGGCTTGAGCGACTTGTAATCTCGGCTATGCGCCGCCTATAACACATATTTATATCAATAAAAGAGCTTGCTTTACTTCAACTTGTGTTTCAATGCTTCCGCTATATTTGTCAATTCAGTGAACCTGTTACCGATCGCCTATGCGTTCATGACTCCGCTGCACTCGGACAATCTGTGCGACTCAATGGCTTAGAACTCTTACCGCCAGCCAATGAATCACGGCCTTGCACGGGCGCGGTTCATGCTCGTACGGCATCACGCCCGGATGGGTCAAGCGATCATTCCGCGGGAGCGCTGGCGAGGGTGATTCCCGCCTAGCGGGAACGGCCAATTTTGCCTGCAGAAGATCGGAGCGTAACATAATGGTATCAGAGCCTGGCTTCTACGCCTTTGGACTTCAATTGGAATATCTCAGTTTCGAAAGCTCGTTCGTGGGTTATGTGCACGCTCTCTCTCAATGCCTCGATGGGATGTTCCAACAATAAGTCTAAATACTTTCAAAATGCGTTTTGAATGATATGATTGCTTGTATGCTGTTGTGCTGCGAGTGGCCTTTGTGCCAACCTGTACGAACCCTTGAGAGTATCGCTAGTAGCTTGTCCGATTTTACTAACTCTAAGTTTGGTTGAATGCATCTATTCGAGGGATGCCTTAAACTAGTGCACCATCCAAGACATAAGAAAAGGTGAAACTCGAGTGCTAAGACTTCGCTATCACTAAGCTGGGTGACGTGTTCACGCTAGAGGGGCCCTTCGAAAGTGCGCACGATCCAGTCTAAGCGATATGCTGATTTTGACGCTTGTGCAAGTGAATATCCAAACGAATAAGTACAACAACTTGTCTAGAATTGCCCCAACCCTAGATTACTGCTTGTCCTCAGTAAGTCTCGAGGACCAGACTTTTTCTGAGTTGGGTAGGATGTAACACCCCATTTCGCTCATGCAGACTACCGTTGTAAACGGTAATAGTGCAACTGTCCCGACCCGTTTTGCCTCAAACGAAAAGCAAAGGATATCCAGACTTGTCCCTACAGGAATTCAGCTTAGGCTTTCAGAGGCTCGCTTGGCGTATCGCTCTACCGAGGTGAATCATCGCTAAGGTGGGTGGCTACGGTGAACTTGTATTTGCTTAGCCAGCACATATAAAATCTAAAATGTTCATGCTAGTCGCTAGGTGATTCACCCTCTGCATGCTAATAAGAATCCAACGCACCTAGCTAAGGGAATAATTCCAACTTGTATTGCTTATGCTAGAACATAAAAATTGAATTTCTGCTTATATTCAGACCCTCGCATGCCAAGTCCCCTAACGATCTAACTCTCGGTTTACCTTCGGGCCCGAGCAAACGTGCTGCTTATGTTCCTTAGAAACGCATGCTTGTCTGCTTGAATGTTGCCTTGTTTCATCCAAACCCCGGGAGACTATTAAATAGTCGTTCCGTGCATGATTGAACCTGCAAGTATTTGGGACCGTTAGGTCACCAGGCAGCCCCGAACCAGGGGAATGCATCAAGGCAAGACTCATTCAGGTATTCGGATCTCTGCAAGTCTCCCTCGAGTGGGCTTACATCAGCCCAGGAGACTGTGCACATCCAATGGCTAAGTGAATCCTTGTTCAAGTATCTCGTGTACTCGTGTACTCGTGTACTCGTATTCTCATGCACTCGTGTTTTAGTGTACGCATGTTCTCGTGTTCTCATGTATCTCGTGATAATCGGAAGACCCAACGATTGCATGTCGCGGACTAGTTCTACGGACGGTCACAGGGGCACTGGGGTCGATCCGGTCCGGATGGAGCTCGTGTGTAGTCATCGTGTGCAGGAGAGGATAGCTTACAATGCATCGTATTCGTGTGCCTCGTGTACTCTCGTAGCATGCTATCCTTGTCCTTGACTACGTCCATAAATGGCTATGCCAGCGACTCGTGTTCATATAGATAAGTCATCCTCGCTTAGCGGCTATCCGTGTACGAGTCATTGCATCGCATCAAGAAACAACTGAACACCTGAACGATCATGTTATAACGACCCTCGTGTTTGCATATGCTATGCCCCTGAATATTTATACTTGCACGTGCTTGAATTAACAATGTTTGCCTTAATGTTTGCCTTTGACAGGGAAGGAGATGGTAAGTTGGTAAGTCTCGTCGTGTTTTCTCTCATGTTGTACGGCGCACTGCCACACGGGTTAGGATATTCAATAATTGTATGAAACTGATCCTAAGGCAACTAGAAAGACAACTTAATAGTTGATGCACGGAACCTGTATTACGTGTTTAGATTTGTCGAGCGGGCGAGTAGCTTCCCCACTAGTGCATTCAATGTACTGATAATCCACCAGTTTGTATGCAGGGTACGGGAGAACCTCGTTCGGTGCGGATACCTTCTTCGTACGTGCTTAGGCGTGAAGATCACTCCGAAGCAACGGTGCATCCGGAACTGAAGCACATATACAAGACATAATGTTGGAACATAGCCCGAACTTGCCTGAACATCGCCTGTACAATCATTCCACAATTGTAGCCACTTGGCACGCTTTTACTGTTTCAGAGAGAGAGGCTTAAGAGATGTAGCGCCCCGTTCTCCCGGTGCGGAGAGCGCGGCTAAGAAACACAAGACGGTATCGTTCGATCGGGATAGATTGAATTAAGAACTCGTCCTCGTTATGGATTTGTTTCTTCGGAATCGATTCCCATATTCAGTGGACTGCGCCCCAAGGATCGGCTTAGCGGCAGAGTCAGGAGGGACCTCTCCGCTGCTATCTTTTATTGTCTCGGTTTTCGATGTCGTTTGTTGCTTTCGTGCTTTGAGTTGGTTTTGGGATTTGCTTGTTTTCCTTGAACGGTTTCGATGGTTTTCATTGTTTTCGTTCATTGACTTGCACTTCTATTCCGAGACTTGGAAAGAGAGGAAGAAGGATTAATCGAGCTGTTCGTGTGCAGGTGAACGAGCAGTAGGTGGCTTGCGAGCGGAGTCGTGAAGCGCCTCTTTCCTTCTTCTTTCCAAAATCCAAGTGAGTGGCTACCAACCCGATTAGCTAGTCCTGCTTCCAAGCTTCACAGCTAATCAATCTGCACTCTTCTTTGCCTCGATCAAACGATACCAAGTAATAATAAAAAAAACCAAGATAAAAGAGAATAGACTTGGTTCATATGCTTGTCAATAATTTCATGAACGGATACTTAACTGCATGCTTGTTCGTTTGGGAATGGATCATGAATTGCTTGTCTTGTACTTGCTTGTCTTGTACTCTTGTTGCCTCAAACACAAACTTGTTACTTGTATATTGTTCGATCATGGACAACCAGTGCACAAGGTATTGGTTCTGCGGACGGTCGCTGGGGCACTGGCACCGATCCGATCCGAGCGGAACTCGTGTGTAGTCTTCATGTTCGGGACCGGATAGCTTGCAGCGCAATCGTGTTCTCTCATAGCATGCTATCCTTGTCCCCGGCTACGTCCATTATGGCAACCATGCCAGTGATCATCGTGTATATTTAAACCTGTTGCATACTAACTTGTGTCTTCGTGGCAGGGAAGGCATGGTAAGTATTGTGCAGGTATTTCAGACGGTCAGGTAAAATCCACCGAACGGTGGCACATTTATTTCAGTAAATTCTATATGCTGCTTACTTGTAAATGAACTAAGGCAAGATAGAAACCCACAAATATGCATGCTTCACTAAACAACGTGTTGATTGGTATAGTCAGGCTAGCTCACCTTCACCAGCATGTTTCGATATGCTGACCCTCATTGAAACAGGTTCTCCGTACCAAGGCGAACCGAGCGAGGAGCCGAAGTCGTCTTCCCGATCCAGTCCAGCTGTTAGCGCATCTTCACCGCGCCTCGAAACCTTTTGAAGTCCGAAGCTGCAACTCTTCATACACAAATGCAGCTCCGTGGCAAAGCGATCCTCCAGCCTGGAGGTCTTTATCGTTTTGAGTTTATAAAAGGATGTAATGTACAGGACTGCTATCTCATTTTGAGTCAACCCTTTTGTAAGCCGTTCGGCATATTAGCTGACTCGTTCAGGAGTTTATAATAGATGTTCATTATCAATAAAGAGAACTTTTCTATGTTTCAAATCTGTGTTTTAATTTATCTGCGTACTCTGAATATGTGCTTGCTATGCAAATCATTAAAGCCTTGTGCGGGCGCAACCCCAGGCCCGCACGGCGGTCACGATTCGGGGGACGCCTCGGGGCGTGACAAAGTGGTATCAGAGCACAGATTCAAAGTTCCTTAGACTTCGTGCTGGAAAAGTTCCTTTAACGATCAAATTCCTATGCGAACTCTTGAACTCGCTAGGCCAAAATGAGATACGTTCATGCAATAAGTCCATAATACATTATGATCCTAATGTAATTTACCTTCTTTTGAAGGAATGAATCCTGCGCAATCTGCAGCGCAAGTCCCGGACGAAATGCAACGCCAAGAAAGTAGTTCGGGCACTTCGAGAAGTTCAGAAAGCCAGCGAGCCACGCCAAGCATCGATCCCGTTCAGCAAATATTGCGGATGTTGGGGGAAAACCAACAAAGGGACGAGGCTCGCCATGAACGGGCCGAGAAGCGGGCGGAAGAGAGTCAGCTCAAGTTTTAAGACAATATAGAAGCGCGATTCTCAGTCCAACAGAAGCAGGTAGATACCCTGCATCAGATCGTTCAGACTTTGGCTGCCAACCATTCCGCCGCAACAACAACGACTCCGGTGGAGCAGCCCGTGCTTGAAGTAGAGACACCGCAAATTCCAAGAGCGAGGGACGTGACTGCCTTCAACTTTGGCCACTTCAAGAAAGTCTGCAACACCCCATTCAACGGGACTGAGGACCCAGTCGTAGCTCTAGATTGGCTAGTCGAGCTCGAAGATCACTTCACTCTGCTAGAGGTCCCCGAAGATAAGCGCGTCGCCTGCGCGCAACTACAGCTCCGCCTCAACGCACACGATTGGTGGGACGTGCATCGACGATCTCTCCAATTTGATCACGGAAAGGAGGCGATCTCGTGGACGACCTTTCGTACCGCGTTCGAAGAGGAGTTTATACCGCCTCCAGTACAACGTCAAATGGAAAATGATTTCGTGCAACTGCGGCAAGGCAGCATGACAGTTAAAGAGTATGCCGCCGAATTCAACCGACTCTCCAAATTCGCTAGGGCCTATTTACCTGATGCAGCGAGTCGAGCTAGAAGGTTTGAAGGTGGTCTACGCCTTGCCATCCATTCGCACGTAGCCGTTCATCAGCATCGTACAATGCGTGAAGTCATGAATCACGCCCTATCTCTCGAACCAATTTATCCTCACGTTTCTATCGGCGCTGTGCATACATCCAGTCACAAACGCCAAAGCGACGAGAGAGGAAACAACGCTACAAAGCGTCACAATAACGGTGGAAAGCAGAAAGCAAACAAGCCTTGTAGTTTCTGCAAAAAGATGGGGCATGCAATCGACAAATGTCGCCTAAAACTTGGTTTATGCCTAGCCTGTGGCGGTTCAGACCATTCTGTTCGTGATTGTTCCTTGAGTCATGATCGCCGTCCCAAACGCAATAATCCCTAACGGTAGTTCTACCCTAAGTTTTGGGACGAAACTTCCAATTAGTTGGGTAGGATGTAGCGCCCCGTTCTCCCGGTGCGGAGAGCGCGGCTAAGAAACACAAGACGGTATCGTTCGATCGGGATAGATTGAATTAAGAACTCGTCCTCGTTATTGATTTGTTTCTTCGGAATCGATTCCCATATTCAGTGGACTGCGCTCCAAGGATCGGCTTAGCGGCAGAGTCAGGAGGGACCTCTCCGCTGCTATCTTTTATTGCCTCGGTTTTCGATGTCGTTTGTTGCTTTCGTGCTTTGAGTTGGTTTTGGGATTTGCTTGTTTTCCTTGAACGGTTTTGATGGTTTTCATTGTTTTCGTTCATTGACTTGCACTTCTATTCCGAGACTTGGAAAGAGAGGAAGAAAGATTAATCGAGCTGTTCGTGTGCAGGTGAACGAGCAGTAGGCGGCTTGCGAGCGGAGTCGTGAAGCGCCTCTTTCCTTCTTCTTTCCAAAATCCAAGTGAGTGGCTACCAACCCGATTAGCTAGTCCTGCTTCCAAGCTTCACAGCTAATCAATCTGCACTCTTCTTTGCCCCGATCAAACGATACCAAGTAATAATAAAAGAAACCAAGATAAAAGAGAATAGACTTGGTTCATATGCTTGTCAATAATTTCATGAACGGATACTTAACTGCATGCTTGTTCGTTTGGGAATGGATCATGAATTGCTTGTCTTGTACTTGCTTGTCTTGTACTTGCTTGTCTTGTACTCTTGTTGCCTCAAACACAAACTTGTTACTTGTATATTGTTCGATCATGGACAACCAGTGCACAAGGTATTGGTTCTGCGGACGGTCGCTGGGGCACTGGCACCGATCCGATCCGGGCGGAACTCGTGTGTAGTCTTCGTGTTCGGGACCGGATAGCTTGCAGCGCAATTGTGTTCTCTCGTAGCATGCTATCCTTGTCCCCGGCTACGTCCATTATGACAACCATGCCAGTGATCATCGTGTATATTTAAATCTGTTGCATACTAACTTGTGTCTCCGTGGCAGGGAAGGCATGGTAAGTATTATGCAGGTAATTCAGACGGTCAGGTAAAATCCACCGAACGGTGGCACGTTCATTTCAGTAAATTCTATATGCTGCTTACTTGTAAATGAACTAAGGCAAGATAGAAACCCACAAATATGCATGCTTCACTAAACAACGTGTTGATTGGTATAGTCAGGCTAGCTCGCCTTCACCAGCATATTTCGATATGCTGACCCTCGTTGAAACAGGTTCTCCGCACCAAGGCGAACCGAGCGAGGAGCCGAAGTCGTCTTCCCGATCCAGTCCAGCTGTTAGCGCATCTTCACCGCGCCTCGAAGCCTTTTGAAGTCCGAAGCTGCAACTCTTCATACACAAATGCAGCTCCGTGGCAAAGCGATCCTCCAGCCTGGAGGTCTTTATCGTTTTGAGTTTATAAAAGGATGTAATGTACAGGACTGCTATCTCATTTTGAGTCAACCCTTTTGTAAGCCGTTCGGCATATTAGCTGACTCGTTCAGGAGTTTGTAATAGATGTTCATTATCAATAAAGAGAACTTTTCTATGTTTCAAATCTGTGTTTCAATTTATCTGCGTACTCTGAATATGTGCTTGCTATGCAAATCATTAAAGCCTTGTGCGGGCGCAACCCCAGGCCCGCACGGCGGTCACGATTCGGGGGACGCCTCGGGGCGTGACAAGAGACTTGTAATCTCGGCTATGCGCCGTCTGTAACACATATTTATATCAATAAAAGAGCTTGCTTTACTTCAACTTGTGTTTCAATGCTTCCGCTATATTTGTCAATTCAGTGAACCTGTTACCGATCGCCTATGCGTTCATGACTCCGCTGCACTCGGATAATCTGTGCGACTCTGTGGCTTAGAACTCTTACCGCCAGCCAATGAATCACAGTCTTGTACGGGCGCGGTTCACGCTCGTGCGGTATCACGCCCGGATGGGTCAAGCGATCGTTCCGCGGGAGCGCTGGCGAGGGTGATTCCCGCCTAGCAGGAACGGCCGATTTTGCCTGCTGGAGATCGGAGCGTGACAATAAGACAATTTGAGAAGAATCTAGAAGCCCGATTCACGGTCCAACAGAAGTAGGTAGATGCCCTGCAATAGATCATTCAGACTATTGCTTCCAACCATTCTGCAATGACAGTGGCACATGTGGAGCAACCAGCAAATGAAGTCAAGATGTCTCAAACCCAAAGAAGAAGGATGTGACTACCTTCAACTTTTTCGACTTCAAGAAGGTCTGTAACACATCTTTCTGCGGGATCGAGGACCCCGTCGTGGCTCTATATTCGCTAGCTGAAAAAGAAGACAACTTTAAACTGCTAGAAGTACCTGAGATCAAGAGAGTCGACTGTGCCCAACTCCATCTTCGTCTGAACGTGCATGATTGGTGGGATGTACATCGAAGATCTTTCTCTACATATGATGAAGGCGATACGATCTTATGGGCTACCTTTCATAGCGTATTAGAGGAGGAGTTTATACCCCCTCCCATTCGTTGTCAAAAGGAGAACGAGTTTGTGCATCTGTAACAAGGAAGCATGACGGTGAAACAATATGCCATAGAATTAAACCAGCTTGCCAAGTTTGCCAGCTCTTACCTACCCGATACGGCGAGTCGAGCTAGACGATTCGAAGGCGGCCTACGACCTACCATTTACGCACACGTAGTTGCTTCGCAGTACGAGACAATACAGGAAGTCCTTAACCATGCCCTCGTCCTAGAATCGTAATATCCTTCAACAACTGTCAGCATTGTGCAGCATTCTCATCACAAGTGTCCTAGTAACATGGGAGGACACAACGCACAAAAGCGTCCAAATAACGGCAATTTTTAGGGTCACTATCCGGGGCATAGTCAAGGGCAATTCTTTACCTTCCATAAACTACCAGGGTACACCATCAGCGACTGCCACCGTAAGAAAGGGTCATGTTATAATTATGGTTAACAAGGGCATTTAGCTAGTCGTTGTACGTGCCCCCCTCGCCGTACTCAACAATAAAATCCAGATCAAGCACCCAAACAAATCGGCATGTATAATAATAAGAGCGTCGTCCAAATAATGTAGGCCAAGTTTATGTATTGACACGAGATGAGGCATTCGCCTCGGACACCGTAGTGACAGGTATATTGGTTATTCAATAATATTCCTGCATGAGTATTATTTGATTCTGGTACCATACATAGTTTTGTATCTATGAACTTCGCTAGGGAACAAGAATTTCTTCAGATACTGTTAGGCCTAAAGCTTAGCGTCAGTACCACGTCGTGCATGGACTTGCCTGCTAACTCAGTTTATCACGACGGCTACATTTGCATCGGAGGAAGGAAATTGTCACTCAATGCGATAGTTCTAGACATCAGGAACTACAATATCATTCTAGGGATGGACTGGCTTGGCGCTTGCTCGGCCACCATTGATTGCGCCGAAAAGAAAGTTGTGTTTCATCTACCTAGCGAGACAGAATTTTGCTACGCGTGCAGTCCAACATTGAGAGCATCGAATGCCTGCATGATAATTTCTACAATGTCTGCTCGACAGATGATACATTCTGATTGTGAAGGGTACTTGGCGTCCGTTCGAGATACTCAGCGAGGTTGTAAAAATATAGAGTCTACTTTCGTTGTGGCAAAATTTCCTTATGTGTTTCCAGAAGAGTTGCACGGTATGTCGCCCGACCGAGAGATAGAGTTTACTATAGATAAATTTGCAGATACTCGGCCGATTTCCAAAGTTCTGTATTGAATGGCCCCTGCCGAACTGAAGGAGCTAAAGGTACAACTACAAGAACTGCTCGATCGTGGGTATATCCGTCTGAGTGTATCTTCATGGGGCACACCAGTGCTATTTATATAAAAAAAGATGGTTCAATACGGCTCTGCATAGACTACCGAGATTTGAATAAATCCACCATCTAAAACAAGTACCCCTTCCCGGAATCGATGACCTCTTCGATCAACTACAAGGCGCATCGGTATTCTCTAAAATCGATCTTCGTTTGGGCTACCACCAACTGAAGATCAAGCCAGACGATATGCCAAAGTCAACATTTCATACTCGCTATGGCCACTATGAATTCTTAGTTATGCTGTATGAATTGACCAATGCCCCTGCCTCTTTCATGGATTTGAAGAATCGAGTATTTTGGTCATTCTTTGACAAGTTTGTAGTAGTGTTCATTGATGATATCTTGGTGTATTCAAAGAATAAGGAGGAACATAGGATCACTTGCGGACCGTGCTTTAGACTCTTTGAGACAACAAGCTATACGTAAAACTAAGTACGAATTTTGGCTAAGCAGTGTATCTTTTCTCGAGCATATCATTCCTGCGGGAGGCATCTCAGTCGAACCGAGGAAAGTTGAAGCCATCGTTGAGTGGAAGCAGCCTGCCGCAATAAGTAAATTTTGAAGCTTTCTCGGAATAGTGGGCTACTATAGACGATTCGTGAAAGACTTTTCCAAAATTGCTTCACCCTTAACTCGCCTCACTCAAAATGGAGTCGCATTTGAGTGGTCTGCCAACTATGAAGCTTCATTTTAGGAATTAAAGCAGCGTCTCGTCTCTGCTCTGATACTTGTACTATCGGACAAAAATATAGGATTCCAAATATTTAGAGACGCCTCAATCTAGGGCTTGGGAGATGTGCTCATGAAATAAAAAAAGGTGATAGCTTTCTTTGAGACAATTGAATCCGCATGAGCGCAACTATCCGACAAATGATCTAGAACTCACGGCGATTATGTTCGCACTAAAGTTGTGGCAACACTACCTTTATGGTGTGACTTGCCAAATTTTTACTGATCACCAGAGCCTCAAGTATCTTTTCACTCAGTCGGACCTAAACCTGAGACAAAGGCATTGCTATAATTGATCAATAACTACGACTTGTCGATCAACTACACTCCAAAAAAATAGAATATTGTAGCGGACACGCTGAGTTGAATATTTATGGGATATCTATTCGTCAACCACAGGCTACAAAAAGAATTAGAGAGTATGGGCATTGAGCTACGAATTTGATATCGAGGCAGACCGATTGGGGGATCACTAGCTCAGTTACTCCTTGAACCAAGCGAGATAGAAAAGGTTAAGTCCTCTCAGACGAATGACCAATTCTTGTTGAAGACGCGTGAGCAGATTTCAGCAGAAAAGGCGACCGAATTTATAGTAGATAAAAGTGGAATATTGCGGGTAGGAGGAAGACTATGCGTGCCCAATATGCAGAACTCAGAAAGGAGATCCAAATGGAATCTCATTATGTGGCCTATGTATCACATCCTGAAAGTATAAAGATATATCAAGACCTCCGCACGATGTTCTGGTGGCACAACATGAAGAACGATATGGCACTCTTCGTGTTATAATGCTTGTCTTGTTAGAGAGCAAAGGCCGAACACCAGAGGCCGGGCGGAGAGATGCAGAACTTTGTTATCCCGGAGTTGAAATGGGATAATATCACGATGGAATTTATTTTTGGCTTGCCAAAGATGCAATGGGGAAACCACTCTGTTTGGGTCATCGTCGACTGATTAACCAAGTCAGCACACTTCATTACCATCAAAGTTACTTGGAGCATCAATCACATGGCTCAGATATACCTTGATGAGATAGTTCGACTATACGGTATGCCAGTGTCTATTGTTTTAGATCGGGACAGACGATTCTTATCACGTTTCTGTGAAAGCCTTCAGTCAACTATGGAGACTAAGTTGAAGTTCAGTTCAGCATACCATCCTCAGACCGATAGCCAAACGGAGCAAATAAACCAAATCCTTGAAGATATGCTACGCCTTTGTTCGATCAACTCGAAGTCAAGTTGGGACGTCCATCTACTATTGGCAGAATTTGCATACAAGAATAGTTAGCAGTCCAGCATTCAGATGGCTCCGTACGAGGCTTCGTTTGGACAGAAGTGTAGATCTCCTATTTATTGAGATAAAGTTGGCGAGCAACAGACCCTCGGCCCAAAATTAGTAGAGCAGACCGTTCAGAAGGTTCAACTAATCCGAGAGTGATTAAAGGTAGCACAAAGCAGACAGAAGAGTTATGCGGACGCCCACCAACGACCTCTTAAATTTGCCGAGGTGATTATGTGTTTCTCAATGTCACGCCGATGCGAGGAGTTATGAGATTTAGAGTAAAAGGAAAGCTAAGTCCTCGATTTGTTGGTCCATTCGAGATTCTCAGGCGAGTCCCCCAGTTGCATATCAAATTGCCCTACCACCTAGCCTATCAGACGTGGATGATGTCTTTCATGTATCACAGCTGCGATAGTACATGCATGATCCGAGTCACGTGATAGATTTTGGTCAGTTAGGTTTGCAATCAGACTTGTCCTATATAAAAGAACCTATGCAGATCATCAATCGAAAGGATAAGAAGCTCCAAAATTGTTCAGTCCCGCTCATGCGCATACTCTGGCGGAACCACATGGTCGAGGAGTAGACCTGGGAACTCGAATCAGACATGAAAAAAAAGTTTTCTTTATTATTTTCTTAGGGGTAGGTTCTATTCCTAAGTTTTGAGGATAAAAAATTTTCTTAATTGGTTAAGATGTAGTACCCTATTTCCCCTGTTCGGGGAGCGCGGCTGAGAAATATTTGGTATCGTTCGATCGGGACAGATTGAATCAAGATCCTTTCCTCGTTATGGATTGGTTTCTTCAGAATCAAGTCTCACATTCAGCGGATCGTGCCTTGAGGAAGGACTCGATGACAGAGTTGCGAGGGGCCTTTCCGTTGTGTTGGTTTCCTTGCCCGTTTTTGATGCCGCTTGGTTGCTTTCTTGTTAGTTTTGTGACTTCCATTTTCTTGAATGGTTTTGATGGATTTTATTATTTTTGTTCTTTGAACTTCGTATTTCGTATCAAACTCTAGGAGACCGAGACAGGAGATATTGATCATCTGTTGATGCGTGCATGTGATCGTGTAGGCGACGCGCAAGCGGAGTCTTGAAGATCTCCCCTTTCTCTCCCTCGATTTACCAACTAGTAAGTGGCCTTACTTTCAATTTTCTCCCTTCTTCCAAGTATTCACTCATAATAATCTGACTCATTTGTGTGTTACGATCAATAATACCATAATAATAATAATGGTGTAAAGATAACAAGAAGTAAACTTGGAACACTTATACTTTTTATACATATTTACTGTATGATTATATTGTTGCGTGCTTGTCCGTTATGAATGTATCGTTCTTATGAAACAATTATAGCTAGAATTTATTCATCTATAACTATTTCAATATGTAGTACATATTTTATAATATGATCACTTGAACAAATAGACTTGCCTTCACAATGTGCTAAGTAGTTATGCTTATTTTGATATCTTGAAATGCGTGTATGATAACCTAGTATTGAGATATCGTATGGTTACGGACAACTTATGTACAAGGTTTTTGGTTCCTGTGGACAGTCGATGGGGCACCAGAATAGATCTGATCTAGATGGAACATTTGGATAGTCATTTGAATCGGACAGAATGTGCGTACAGTGGGGCCTGCTAACTGCGTTGTACCCTATCTTTATTTAGAGATAATAAAATTGTCCAATATAGCTTATGATGCCAATGACCTTATGTATATTTAAATTGTGCAAGCTAGCTATGTCTTCTTGGCAGGGAAGGTCATGGTAAGATTTGTGCAGGTGGTTCAGACGGACAGGTAAAGTTACCAAATGGTGGCATATTTATTTCAGTTATTTCAAATCTTTTGCATGCTATAACTTGAACTAAGACCTGATAAAAAGACCATAATAATAATTTGTATACTTTATTGCATGAATACCGTATTGATCTTTTTAAGAAATAAAGTTTTTGTCGGAATAGTTGGGTTAGTTCGCTCTCACCGGTACTTTTTAAAGTACTGACCCTCGTTGCAGCAGGTTCCCCGAGTCAAGACGATGCTGCGATGAGCTAAAGCTTCTTCTTCCCCAACCAGTCCATTACTCGATGCACTCCGTTCGTATCTTTTGAAGCTTGTACAAACCATCCCGGAGCTCGTGCACACTCTTTATGCAGCTCCGAGGCAAGGCGATAGCTTCATACGCAGGTCTATTATCTTTTGAAGTTCTAGTATGAGATGTAATATATGGAACGACTATCTCATTTTGAGTCCATCTTATAAGCCCGCGCGGTACCCCTTAATTTTGATTCAAGAGTTTGTAACAAGGATGTATATTATCAATAAAGAGAACTTTCCTTCGTTGCAATGTGTGTTCTTTAGCTTTTGTACTCTGTTGTTGTGTTTCTATATATATATATATATATATATATATATATATAATGTTAGTCCTTATACGGGTGTGTCTTATGCTCGTAAGACATTATGTCCGGGGGACGTATAGCGAATATACGAAATCGGAATATGACATATTGGTATCAGAGCACGACTTCAGATCCTTTGATTGGATTTTGGTGTTGGTTTGATACCCCCATCTATGCCACTTACACTCAAACACTCATTCACTCATATACTAGTATATCATGATACACACACATACATTTCTATCAAGAACTAATTCACAAATACACTAGCACAAACCTTGACACTCTACCAATTGCACATATCAAACCTTGACACTCAACCCATTGGATACATATTCAATTGATACTTCTCCAATAAGGACACATCTAATTGGTATATCATACTAGATACTAGGATACTCTAATGCACATATCAAACTTGATACCTACCTCAATGGACACCCATCCACCAATGTATCAAAGTATCTCATGATACTCATTGGTATCTCGACACTCCCAAAATCTCAATTGTATATGCATAATCAAATCTATCCATGTTTATCCTAGTGTATCATGACACAAGCACTTAGTATCCTAATTAGAATATGTGGACACAATTCCAACCCAAAATAAGACACAAAATCTCTTTGGGGACACAACACAAATACTTGGTGGACATAAATTAGTAGTTATCCAAAAATTACTATTCTAAAACCTAGATCTATTAGAAATTGGTTCTCTACAACATAATTCAACTCTTAGAGGGTTAGATCTAACCATTAGGGGTCTTCTACTAGATCTAATTAGAATTTTATCATAGAAATTGGAGAAAGTAGGAACTACTTATTGGGAGTGGATTCCCAATAAAGATCCATGAATTTGAGAACACAAGAAAGATGAATCGGACACGATCCTCCTTGCTTGGCACTCTTTCCAAGCTCCTCTTGTGCTCCCAAGCTCTAGCTCTCCATTAGAAGAATAATTAAATATGAAATGGGTTGATTTGAAATGTTGGAGGAGAAATTAGGGTTTGGAATTGGGTTGGAGAGATGGAGAAGATGACTTGGGGAGGAAGATGATGAAATAAAATGAAGTGAAGAAAATAAATAGTTAGGGTTGTCCACTTATGGGGAGGGTGGTTTTTTTGGTTATTACAAGTTTTTCATTAACCATTATAATTTTGAATTTTAGATCCAATGGAAAATGAATCAATTAGTTATTATGGGAATCTAATTAGTTAGAAAGGGAATATTATATCCATGACTAAAGTATAATTAAATACTAACCTAAACTAATTATATTAGTATAAATAACACTATTTAGCAATTAAATTAAGTTGACAAAAATAATTTCTAATTTTTAGATCTTGGAAAACGGAGGTTACAAATCTATCCCCCTTAGAAAAATTTTGTCCTCAAAATTTAAGGATATTTTTTGGCATGAAAAGAAACAAAGAATACCTCACGGCTCAAAAAGATAGGGTATCGCTCATGCATCTTGGCATCCCTCTCCTAGGTTGATATAACCGATTTATCATTCAAAATCTTGATTTCTCATTATACAGATCATGAAACTTTTAGTATAAACCTTATACAGTCATTGATATATTAATCTCTATCGTATTCATCTAATCTCTTGATCTTAACATTTATAATCATAAACTCCTTGGAAGTTCACTCTCTTTTATCCACCAATATTTACCTCTTTGTCATTTCTAGTTAGTCTTATGATCCTCTATCATCAAATACAAATACATAAGGTATAGACACACAATTTTCAACCTTGCCTATTAAGGAATCCATCTTTTCAAGTTCCCATATCCATCGTATCCAATTTTGATATTCCTATTCAACTAAATATATATACCTCCAAGTCATTTTTTTTATATAACTAGTATCTCGTCTTACATATCCCTTGGCATTCATCATTATTCTATGATCTTTAATATTATTGTTCCTTTTCAGACTGCTTCACTACCAGATATCCTCCTCTCAATTCTTAACCTTGATGGATACGACATATAATCTAGTTATACTTTAAATCTGTATCTTTCAAATCATGTATTTTTATTCTAAAAACTCTCATTACACAGTGTTAAACCATTCTACTTAAATTTCCAACTCCTGATTAATGTTTTGTTTAAAATCTTATTTCCTCCATCAATATTGATTGTTTTCATCTACTCTGGTTCTTAAAATTTCTCTTTTATTTTAAACTCATAATCTCGCTATATCCTGGTCTATCCTCAAGAATTTCTAGTATAGGACTCCATCATCGATTTTATTACGTCATTTTTATTACCATAAGCTTTCTTATTATTTCCATAACTCTTACTTTAGGGTGTTATCTAGATTTATTCCTTTGACCTTAGAAAATTTCTCAAACTCAAAATAAACATTCACTAGAAAGCTCTTTATTTATCTTCTGACTTCATTACTCTAATGCAAATTCCTTTTCATTCAAATCCTCGATAGTTAGGGTACTTAAAATCTATTATATGCATCTAATCCAAGTAATACTTAATGGTCAAAATATGCCCTATAATATAAGCTAACCTATTTACTCAAACTCTAATATTAGGTAGATACTGATAAACAGATTCAATTACCAACTCTATCTCCTGCTAACAAGGAGTCAAAACAACCTGTAACCTCTTCTCCTAAATCCCTCCATACCAACAACCTTATCCCTTGTAATCCCAACAATCACTTGTAATCCCAATATACAGGGAACTATTGTACTCATGCTTTCTATATATATTGACAGAAACAACACTGGAAGATGTGTGGTTTGAAACCATATTTTCTTTGTATTTCAAATTCTTATCATATTATCCTACAAATTTAGAGAATAACATGCCTAGGGTATACAGAGAAAATAGTTTAACTGATATGGTAGAATATTGTAATGGATACGGTATAAATCAATACAAGAATATAGTCAACAGAAAGATAGAATAGTTGGTTGAAATTCCAGAATATCTTCTCAATCTGCCTCATAATTAACTAATCCTGAAGGGTATACCCATATGGTCTTGTGATCTATTATCGAACTCTGCAATCTAAAGTTCTAAAATTTCCTAACTTTTGTCTTTAACTAGCTCTATAATCTTCTAGCCAGAATTTAAGTCCACGGTTCAAATTCATTTCTCTCATCTTAACCTCAAGTTATTCTTATATTCCTCAAATTCACCTATAATTGCAATGTTGTTGTTTCGATCAAATTCATATTTTCTCTATCAATCTCCATTCACCAATTTCTATCTTATAAAGTTTTAAAAAAACACCCTCAATTCATAATTTAATTTCCAATTATTATTTCTAATTTAAATTTTGTACTCCAAGAGCCAAAGATTTTATGTTTCTCTCTTTCATTAATTTTATCTTCATGTCTAAGGTATCCTAACCAGACTATATATATATATATATATATATATATATATATCAGTACCACATGATAACCAATTTCTTTATTCTAAAGCTAGATGACTAGGACACTTCCTTCGGTCATACCAAAAAGTAAGGAGGATAATAAGATTAAAGGGAAAACAAGACTTTAGTTATCAGTCATGTTTGGATAACATATTTTTAGATGGAAGGTAAATAGGTCAGAGCTAACAAGAAGAAGAAAGATGACTTTAAAAAATAGGAATCATACTCTTGTTCACTTGATTACAATAAAGTCGTTGTCTTACCCTTTTCTTACATATGTCAATAGTCAACAAATTCCTAAAATTCTAACCTCCAAGGTTTTCACTTTTATTTTGATATCCAATTCTCTTACTCATTATGACTCCAAATTATCAACTTGCACGAATTTGATGATTTAAACTTCGTCATTCAAAGATCTTTATCAAGTTGTATTTTCCTCCACAATATCATCATTTATGAGTTTTCATCAATCTATATAAACTCTACAATATTTAGATTTTTAAGTATATCGATGACTCCATCAATAAATTAGTCAAGATCTTATAGTATCAAAAATTTCTTCTCTCTTTAATTATATTATCCTCGAAATTTAGAATGAAACATGAGGCCATCAATTTCAAAATTATCATTTGTTTGCTTAAGCATCCTTCAATATTGTTCACAACATTTATAACCACTTTGCTAGTAATTATCTAGAAACCATACATTTTTATTTCGTAATCATCCCTAAAATCTCAAGTGTCCGTGTTTGTTCTAAATCTTATATGCTACTATCGGTTTATCAAATCCTCCAGATAAGTTACAACATCAAGGTATTTATAATTCAAAAATTTAGTCGTCAATTCTACAAATCTATTCTTTTGATCCTCAGTTCTTTCCCATTACTCTTCTTTTTATAATTTTGAAGTTTAATTTCTCATAGGATAATCATATCTCATAAGGAGCCATCATTTAGAATTACCTAGCTACTTAAGCATTATAAAATATATCAATATATTTTTTTAATAGCTTTTACCATCTTAAAATTGTATAAAAAATTATTTTTAATTTTTACGTCACAAGCTCACAATATCGTCCTCTTAATTCTCATGGATCATAAGGTAGAGTTCTACAACATCATTCTTAATCTGATTTATGCAACCCATGTTTATTTCTTCAAATTTACATTTTTATCTTCCATTTACCACTCATATCTATCACATTAAATCCTTCAACCCTGATATATTATTCTGGTCAAAATCTTATTAGCAATATAACCTCAAAATTTTAACCATTCTTCCATTCTTAATCTAGCTCAACTTCTACTCTATTATCCTTTCTTTTGGGATAACATAGTCCGCAAAACTTATCTTGATGCAAGAATTAGGCTTAAAAATAACATGCATTCATATTGAATCAAAAATTAGAGTGATCAAAAGCAAGTTGAATAAATTTAAGCAAGGTTCGAAATAAGATTCTCAAGGGTCATCCCAGGAATCCATCAAAAAATCCTAAGTTGTGATTGAGTACTCTACCTCCTAGAATCTCTTATAATCCAATCAATCATATTTTATTTGCAGGCTCACAATAGTACGACTAAACATAGGTACTACCATGACATCATACTAATTGCGAAGACGGGACCTTCATGGACCACCATAAATATGTGTCACGACCTGCACCCAAAAATTCGGGCATGAGTCATGGATACGTCCAGCCTATATCGCAGTATCGACTGTAGAATGTTGTCTAATATCCCACAAATATAATCCACAATCTTACGCAGTAATAATTCAACTCCTCTAAAGGAGGAAAATAATATAAATAAAGATAATACTCAATCACAAGATCCAAGGAAGATATATGCATGAAAGAATATAACGAGAAGAAGTAATAGGTCTCAAGTCTAAGGTTTAGGAAAATCGCAATAACCCATAAGTCTAAATCCAAAACATATTAAATCTTAAATAGTTCTCCGGAGACAAATCCGGTCTCAAATACTAAAGTAAGTGATACTAAGATATCTAGGTCGTAGGCAGGGTCTCTGTTGCGATCACTCATTGATCCTCCGAAAGGGTAGGATCAAGCTCAGCTACATAGTCCTCATGTGGCCCATATTAAGTAGGACACATGTCCTCATAATAGTCACCTACAAATATTATTCAGTCAGGATGGAATGAGTACAATTCAATGAAAGCAGTTCCAATATATGATAGAGACTATAAAACAAAAAATAGCAATAAAATACATGATGAACAGTTAAATTAGGATCATGGTATGATAAATAGAGAGAAAAAAGTAAACACAACAATCATGACAGGTCAAGTAAAGTAAAAGAAGTAAATACGAGCAAGCATGGCATGTGACAACAAGTATAGATTGAAACAAGATAAACTATACCTATCTAAGTGTTTTAAAATACCACGTTCAACATGTAAACGGCTAGGAAAAATGTAAGGTACCCGCACGTGTATTGTGCGACTGTTATCTGTCCAGATTAGACCAGAAGATATAGTTTTGGAAAGTTTATATGTCTACTAAAGTATTTTTTCGTCCGACTAGTACTAATGGATCCTAGTCCCGACACGAAGTTCAAGAAACAAGACAAGTCGGATAAATATGAGAGATACCAACAAAAAAATCTAGATAAACCAAAACAAGCTTGAAACAACGTATCTCATAATGATGAATCCATATAATACTAATCCATGTAACAATTGTGTCAGAAATCAAGTAAAATATCATAAACATGCATTATAGAATCTATCAAGTCCTGTGATCATGAGCTGGTGGTATGGGTCAGGTACTGAGTATGAGTCCACGTAACCTATATTATGAATTTACAAAATCAATAGGTTAATTGAAATCAATATCAAAACTATTTATTTGGTTATTAGATTTTTAGGTCAATTCCTAAACCAATTTGGGTTTATACTAGGTAGGTTGCATTTGGTTTACCTATTACCTACATGTAATATATAACTTATGTTAAATTTTATATATATATATATATATATATATATATATATATATATATATATATATATATATATATATATATATATATATATATATATATCATATTTGTACTCTACTTAATACTACCCAACCATATATGCAACCAAGTATACTACTAACTACACTCTCAGACACATTGGGTTGACACATCACTCGATAACAGGAATGTTATATCTTACTATACACATACACTCACTTACATGAGCACATATCTCTCACAATAGTACTGGATGCACTCTCTGCTACCTATGCTTCAACCCACATGATACACACTTTGAATCACACACACCAGGATATTAACACATTATCATGCATCATTGAGTCCATACACTACACCACATTCAATCTAGTTAACCAATTCTTTCCATTCACAATTGTTCAGTCAGATACACAGGTGTTGTAGTGTTCACACAGTTGAACACTAATTGTCGTAGGAAAATGGAAGGTCTGTTGCAGTTTGCTGCTAGTATATACCTCTACTTAAAATACTTATACACCCTCTCCTAGCACCTATACTAGATGTTGCTTGCAGACTCCATTACAACTACTGCTGCTGTTGGTATTGCCAGGCTCGATTCGCACTGCTGCTGTTGCTGCATGCTCGATTCAGCACTATAGATCTACAGCTCTACAGCTCGACTACTACCGACTGTTGTGCACTTGCTACGTAATGTTGTTGTTACCTGCTACTCAAAATGCACATGTAGCTTCTGCTACTGCCACCTGTTGATTGGGTTTTGGTATTGGTTTGATACCCCCATCTATGCCACTACCACTTACACTCAAACACTCATTAACTCATACACTAGTATATCGTGATACGCATACATACATATCTATCTAGAACCTATTCACAAATACACTAGCACAACCCTTGACACTCTACCAATTGCACATATCAAACCTTGACACTCAACCCAATGGATATATATATATATATATATATATATATATATATATATATATATATATATATATATATATATATCCAATTGATACTTCTCCAATGAGCATACATCTAATTGGCACATCACACTAGATACTAGGATACTCTAGTGCACTTATCCAATTTGATACCTAATGGACACCCATCCACCAATGTATCCAAGCATCTCATAATACTTATTGGTATCTCGACACTCCCAAAACCTTAATTGTACATACATAATCAAATATATTCGTGTGTATCCTAGTGTATCATGACACAAGAACTTAGTATCCTAACTAGAATATGTGGACATAATTTTAATCCAAAATAAGACACAAAATCTCTTTGTGGACATGACACAAACACTTGGTGGACACAAATTCGTAGTTATCTCAAATTCACTATTCTAAAACCTAAATCTATTAGAAATTGGTTCTCTATAACCTAATTCAACTCTTAGAGGGTTAGATCTAATCAGTGGAAGTCTCCTACTAGATCTAACTAGAATTTTACCATAGAAATTGAGGAAAAGTAAGAATTACCTATTGGGAGTGGATTCTCAATGAAGATCCATGAATTTGAGAACACAATGAAGATGAATAAGACACGATCCTCCTTGATTGGCACTCTTTTCAAGCTTCTTTTGTGCTCCCAAGCTCTAGCTCTCCATTGGAAGAAGAATTGAAGGTAAAATAGGTTGATTTGAGATGGTGGAGAAGAAATTAGGGTTTGGAGTTTGGTTGGAGAGACGGAGAAGATAACTTGGGAAGAAGATGATGAAAAGAAACAAAGTGGAGGGAATAAATAGTTTGGGTTGGCCACTTATGAGGAGGGTGGTTTGTTTTGTTATTACAAGTTTTCCATTAACCATTATAATTTTGAATTTTAGATCTAATAGGAAAGGAATCAATTAGTTATGATGGAAATATAAAAAAGAATATTCTATCCATGACTAAAGTATAATTAAATACTAATCCAAACTAATTAAATTAGTATAACTAACACTATTTAGCAATTAAATTAAGTTGACAAAAGTAATTCCTAATTTTCAGATTTTGGAAAACGGAGGTTACACTGGTCATCATCGCACACAAAGATTTTAACTTCTCCCAAAATGTTCTTGCGTGCTCTATATTGGCAATGCAATTATACATGTTCTTGTCAACGAACTGTCGAATATACCCACACACCTGTATATGCTCGAACTTTCAGTCCTCTTCGGATTTATCATTGGGCCTCTCGGAAGCAAAAATTGAAAGATGATGCTTCTTGACCAATAGCAAATCCTTCATCTTGCCCCATTAATAGTGGTAATTGAAACCGTTTTGGTTTATCATGCGCATCGGCTTCACATCAATCACTTCTCCTTGGCTTGATTGTCAACTCTGACACCTGATACTTTGAACCCCAAAGATTTGATATCATTTGTGAGTATCAGCAGAACCAAAAGCATTGATACTACTCTGTTAGGAACAAAATACGAAAACCGTTTTCCAAACAAGAAGCTGTGAGAGAACCAAAGTAAAGCGCAAAAACATAAATCGCCAAAATTACAAAGAGCCAACAAACACAGACATAAGCTATTTTTACATGAAAAATCTAGATAAAAAAACATAGGAAAATCTGAGTCCAATACAGAAAAGCCTCCACTATAGGAATAAGAAAGCACACAGACTTTTCATCAATCCAAAATAGATCACTATAACTACTTGAAAGAAGAAAACATGATTATAGACTCTGAAGAACAAGAGATAACGAGAAGAATTACCCAAAACGATCTCGCCTTCACAATAGCCTTCAATCCCTCTCTCTCTCTCTCTCTCTCTCTCTCTCTCTCTCAAAAGTTGTAAAGCTCGTATGTTATATGAATTATGGTTAGTAAATACATATATATAATCTTCTCAATCCTACATCCAATCTAGATAATTAGATTTGATCCAATGGTATATAAAACACCCAAGAATTTTTATAGCCTCGACAAAATCAAACTCAGACCAAGTTCTGGTTTTTCAAACCAATATGATCTGCCCAATTCTGTCCCCAGGGCGATATAATTCGGTCAAAATTTACCCGGGATCGAATTTTGGCCGAACCCCCCTGTAGTGCCCTGCTTCCAGCGATCCACTATGTAATACCTGTAACACCCCGTTCCGCTCAAGCGGACTGCCGTCTCAAACGGCAATAGTGCAACTGTCCCGACCCGCCTTGCCTTAAATGAGAAGCAAAGGATATCCAGACTTGCCCCTACAGGAAATCAACTTTGGCTTTCAGAGGCTCGCTCGGCGTATCGCTCTACCGAGGCGAATCATCGCTAAGGTGGGTGGCTACGGTGAACTTGTCTTTGCTTAGCCAGCACACATAAAATCTGGAATATTCATGCTAGTCGCTAGGTGAATCACCCCTGCATGCTAATAAATCCAACGCACCTAGCTAAGGAAATAATCCCAACATGTATTGCTTGCTAGAACATGGAAATAAAATACTGCTTATATTCATACCCTCGCATGCTAAGTCCCTAACGGTTTCATCTCTCGGCTTACCTTCGGGTCCGAGCAATCGTGTTTACTTGTGTCCCTTAGAAACGCATGCTTGTCTGCTTATGAATATCTAACGTTATTATATTGTTCAATGTTTAAGCAATCCTGAACGCATGAATGGAACGTAGATGCAATATAAATGAATCATGCTACTGCTTGTCTTGTACTCACGTAGCCTCCGGGCGATAATCACGTAGCCTACGAGCGCACGTAGCCTACGGGCAATATTCACGTAGCCTCCGGGCGATAGTCACGTAGCCTATGAGTGCACGTAGCCTACGAGCGATAATCACATAGCCTTCGGGCGAATAAATGTTATTGTTCGATCACGGACAACTTGTGCACAAGGTATAGTTCCTGCGGGCGGCTGCTGGGGCACTGGCACCGTTCCGGCTCCGGACAGAACTAACGTTTAGTCTCACGTACTAGGACAGGGTGGTATGCGGCGCCTCACGTTCTTGCACGTAGCAAACCATCTTCGTCACAGACTAGTGTCCATTATGGCATACGCCAGTGATCACCTTGTACTTAACTTGTTGCATGCTTGCTTGTAAACGAAAGATAAACAATTCATCCTCGCTTAGCGGCTATCCGCGTGCGAGATACTGTATCGCATGAAACAAATAAACTGAACACCTGAACGATCTTAAAATAAGTACTCGTGTTTGCATATGCTATGCCTCCTGAATGTTTATACATGCCCCTGCTTAAATTAACAATGTTTGCCTTGGACAGGGAAGGATAAATGGTAAGTTGGTAAGTCTCGCCGTGTTCCCTCAAACATCGCATGGCGCACTGCCCGACACGCTAGGCTATTCAAAGTTTGCATGAAACTGATCCTAAGGCAACTAGAAAGACAACTTAATAGTTGTGCACGGAACCTGTATTACGTGTTTGGATTTGTCGAGCGGGCGAGTAGCTTCCCCACCAGTGCATTCAATGTACTGATAATCCACCAGTTTGTATGCAGGGTGCGGGAGAACCTTGTTCTGTGCGGATGCCTCCAACGTGCGTGCTAAGGCCAGGAGTTCCCTCTGAAGCCTTGTAACGGTGCGTCCGAAACAGAAGCACATATACAAGACATAATGTTAGAGCGTCGCCTGACCATCGCCTGTACAATCATTCCACAATTGTTGTAAACCCCCCTGAATTTTTCAAATTATTAAATCTTGGATTTTTCCCTATTTTCTGGAATTTTCTGGAAATTTTCTAAAATTAAAATTAAAGCTCTTAATAATTAAATGATTTTTTTAATTGTTAATAAATAATATTAAAATATTATGGAAATAATATTTTTTGGTGTAAAATGAAAAACTAGACTTAGGGTAATTTTTCTGGATTTTTCTGGGCCTCAGACCTATTTTTAAATGCCTAAAAACTAATTTTTATTTAATTAATTAAATTAAAACTGTTATTATTATTATTATATTTATTATTTATTTTATTTTATTTTTATTTTTCTTTTTCCTTGGGCCCGGCCCGGCCCAGTGGGCCGAGCCCAGCAGCCC
This sequence comes from Iris macrosiphon, assembly GCA_036927795.1. Classification (NCBI taxonomy): domain Eukaryota; kingdom Viridiplantae; phylum Streptophyta; class Magnoliopsida; order Asparagales; family Iridaceae; genus Iris; species Iris macrosiphon. Next base: position 133,417,277 of record JAYESA010000018.1, on the reverse strand, counting down.
AGCCGCTAACCCGGCCCAGCCCCAACCCGCTACCGGGTCGGGTCAGACAGACCCGACCCGCGAGCCGCCCGACCCGGGCGACCGGTTCCCCCATCTTCCCCGTCCCCGCGCGTTTTCCGGCGGAGCTCCGGCCACGTCGCCTGGCCGCTCCGCCTCTCCCGGCCCGGTCGCCACGACCCCCGTCTTCTCCGGCCAGCGTCGCCCTCTCCCTCCCCTATAAATTCCTCCGCCTCCCTCTCTTCCCCAACCCAAACTCCCTCGACCGGAACCCTAACGCCGGCCCCCCTCCTCTTCTTTCCTCCTCCGACCACCACCTAGCGCCGCCGTCGACCTCGTCCCCGGCTCTGCCCTCCTCCCTCTCCCCTCGCCGTAGCCAGCCGCCCTCGGCCCAGCTCTCCTCCTCCTCCCCAGAACCCCCTCGAGCCAGCCCTCGCCGTCGGCTCCACCTGAGCCGTCCCCGGCGCGCCACCGACCACCAGCCGCATCCCCAGCGCCCGACGAACCTTCCCCGGCCCCCTCCGGCGCGTCTCCGGCCGGCCTCCGCCGTCTACGGCCATCGCCTGAACCCTAGCCCGAATCCCCAATTTCCCCGTGTCGTGTCGGATACGACACGGACGCAAGATTTCCCTATTTCGAAGAGCCCGGTTCAGGTACTCGTATCTTGCACCCTGTATCTCCGTTTTTAATTCCGTAAATTGCGTTGTGAAGCCTGTATGACCCTCTCGGTGCCCGTACAAACCGTTCGGGGCATCGCGTCCTATGGTGATCGCACACCGCGATCCAAAAACAGGAAAAACCAGACCCTGTTTTACCCCGGAACTGAGTGCGCCCCGCCAAACGGGACGACTTGGTCGCGTGCGGTCTTCACAGATACGTGCGCATCGTCGATACGGACGTGTGAGATTTCGCGGAAGCTGATTTGGGTGTGCGTGCACACCGAAATCAACGCGTATCCGCGAACATCGCCCCGTATCTGGCTTTTCTGTAATTCGCCATAACTTCTTGTACACTTGTCGGATCGAGACGAAACTTGCGCCATCGGACTCGTAGCGATACGCTGGTCCTGTGGGTCAAGTTTGGTTCGATTCTGAGAACGTTGACAAAATCGCGTGTCGTGGGCCCCACAGGCCCCGCTCGACGGGCGATTTTGTGTTCGGCTCATCGGAATCCAAATCTGGAAGTTCCGTTGGGTTCGTATCAGTGTTCCTGACCTATTGACACTAAGTTTGGTGAATTTGAAGACCGTTGACATGGACACGTTTTTCGGTGCAAAGCGGGCCCACCGGCGTACCCCGTTTTGACCCGAAACTGTCATTTTTGCCCTTGTCTCCAAATTGGACCCAAGGATAGGCATTTCTAGCTATTTGACATCTTCTGAGCATGATGGTAATGTCTATTTCAGCTTTTGGACTCATCTCTAGAAATTTCTCCGAGAACCAATCAATCAGATCCAAACAACAGGCAAGTACCTGCACTTCAAGTTAAATCTTTATATTGTGATAATTAATTTTCCCTGCTTTACTAGTACCCTTGATGATTACACCTAGTGTTAGAAATGCTGGATTTCATGTCTTGAATATTGGAGTTCATGTCTTATTTTTTATGTCGGGTGGGAGAATATTAGAAGGCATGTAGTTTACCCTTCCCCTTGTCATGTTTAATAGCTGTTGGTACGCGACTGTACCTCAGCCGGATCTCGATTTCCCCTATTTAATAGCCGTTCATGACGGCCGAATTAGCCTTATAAACCCCTACATGCCAACTATGTATTCTAAAAACAAACACAAGTTCACACAGATAGTTTCTGGTCTTGTTATATTTCTTGCTGACTGTTGTAGTTTCATTTCCTGTTTCATTTATTCCTGTTTTCTCATGTTCCTGTTTACACCATTAAAATCTGAGATAATGATGTTCTGTTATGCAGTTTCTCAACATGATATTCAACTTTAATTATCATAAATATTTAGTTTAATCTTGTTGTGCACTGTGTACTTTGCTCCTTTCCTGACTGGATCTGTTGATTTAGGTGATGATGAGGACCTTGCCCCTACATATTATGGTCCCTATGAGGGTACAGATGATACCTATGAGGAGCCAGATCCCACCCAGGAGACCCCTGCTGCAGAGTAGCTAGCAGTAGCTATCGTTTATTTCTGTTTTTTATCTTATTAATCGGGTTTGTCCCCGATTTCATTCTGAATTTCTGTACTAAAATATTTGAATCTGTTGTCGTATTTATTTCAGTTGCAATCTTAAGTTTCTGTTCTCATTATTATCTTGCCTATGTTAATTGTGAATGAGCTAGTATAGTAAATATGGATTTGACCTAGACAGCGTACTACCGCCGACTCTGCGGCGTAGGCTGGACGTACCCACGCACTCGTGCCCGAATTTTCGAGTGCGGGTCGTGACATATTTTTATGGTGGCCCATGCAGGTCCTATCCTTAAATAGGGTAATACCCTAGGACAGGGTATGGAATAAGATTGAGGATTCTAGGAAAAGCTCATTCACAATATAGGGTCCTTATTTCAATTCTTGATATCATTTCTGCTCAATTTTCCTATCGCCTTTGATTTCCAAGTATTCTATTCTGATCTTTCTATCCCTTAATCTTTCAGAATGGTCCAGACAAGGAACACAGTAGGAGGCACATCAGAACCAGCTGAGCAGAGTGTGCCCGAGACTCTTGCACTTCCGCCGCCTCCATCTGTTCCGGCAGTTACTCTGGATGGGGCACAGCTACTTGGAGTGTTCCAGGGGTTGGTAGAATCCCAGAAAGAACAGACTGCACTTCTGCGGACCAGCCTCTCAGAAGCTCTTAAGTCCCAGGAGTCGTCACTCAAGAGGCCAGGGAGTGCTAAAGACTTCAAGAATCATAGACCCCTGGAATTCTACGGAACTGAGGGCATTCTCTATGCCGATGAGTGGATAGAGAATGTCGAGAGACTCCTGAAGACTGCTCGGGTCCCTGATGACCTCAAAGTGGAGTCCGCAAGCCTGCAACTGTTCGACATTGCTCGAACCTGGTTCAGAGATGAACCCCAACTATCTGCTCCTGACATCACCTGGGAGGACTTCAAGAGACTATTCAAGGAGAAATTCTACCCCGAAGTGGCTCGGGAAGCTCTCGAAAGCCAATTCGAGAGACTGGAACAAGGTAACCTGTCTGTTGATGAATATACTGCTGAATTTAGCAGGTTAAGCCACTTTGCGGAGTACATGGTTCGTACCCCAGAGGACAGAGCCCGTAGATTCAAGAAGGGGCTGTCTCCGGATATTCGCCTTGCTGTCACCACCAGCCGAGCTCGCACTTATGAAGAAATCCTGAGCGTGGCACAAGGCGTTGAGAGAGATATGGGGCATAAACTGAAACGAGAGAGAGATACCGGAAATGCGGGACCCAACAAACGCCCTTTTCAACAACAACAACAACAGCAGAGGGCCCCGCAGCAAACTCAGTGACCTCTCCCTCGAGCTCCAGCACCCCAACACCAGGCTCAAGGACAGAACCAACAAGCTGATGCTTGTAATTTTTGCCAAAAACTAGTTCATACTTGGCAAGTCTGCAAAAAGAGGCTAGGTGCCTGCCTCTACTGCGGCTCAGCAGCACATCAAATGAGGGACTGTCCAGCTGCTCAAGGACGCATCACTGCACCAAAGTCCCCAGCCCAGGCCAGGGCCCCGGCAGTACAACAGAGGGGACCCCCGCTTCCAACACAGCAACAACGCTTTGCTCAGCACCAACAGCAGCAACAAAGGGGTGCACCGCAGCAAGGCCGTGCTTATGCAATGACTCTAGAAGAAGCTGAAGCCACAGCAGACGTGATCACAGGTTCTGTGCTTATAAATTCAATACCAGCTATTACTTTATTTGACTCTGGAGCTTCACATTCATTCATGTCAGTAGATTTCCTTATGAAGCATAGCTTAATCACTAAACCCCTTAGGAATTATTATAAGATCATTACCGGTGGAGGAATTATCCCGGTTAGTAATGCCTGTAACAATTGTCCTATTATATTGTGTGGAAGAGAACTGTATGCTAGGCTACTCGTAATGCCAGTTCTCAGTTTTGACATTATACTGGGTATGGATTGGTTGAGTCAACATCATGCCACTATAGACTGCCACAGAGGTAGTATAATCTTCAGGCCCCCTGACGAGCCAGAATTTGAATTTGCTAGAGGTTCTAGAGAAATGGATAATAACAAAATTTGTGGAGCCCTAGTAACAGAAGAATTGCCACTACCTATCATCTCTGAATACCTTAATGTCTTCCCTGAGGATCTCCCAGGCTTACCCCCAGACCGAGAAGTTGAATTCTCCATTGACTTAGTGCCAGGAGCAGCACCAGTATCTCAAAATCCCTACCGAATCAACAAGAAGGAGATAATAGAACTAAATAAGCAAATCAAAGAACTAGAAGACAAATGCTTTATTAGGTCTAGTGTCTCACCCTGGGGAGCTCCAGTATTATTTGTGCCCAAGAAGGACGAAACATCCCGAATGTGTATTGACTATAGGGCTTTGAATGCCTTAACAATTAAGAATAAGTATCCCCTGCCCAGGATAGATGACCTATTTGATCAGTTGAGTGGAGCTCGGGTATTTTTAAAGATTGATTTGAGGTCTGGATACCACCAAGTAAGGGTGAGAAAGGAAGACATCCCTAAAACTGCTTTCAATACCCGGAACGGACACTACGAATTCTTAGTAATGCCGTTCGGGTTGACGAATGCTCCAGCAGTTTTTATGAACTTAATGAACAGAGTTTTCCAGCCATACCTAGACAAATTTGTAGTGGTCTTCATTGATGATATTTTGATCTACTCCAAGACCCCTGAAGAACATGAAGAACATTTGAGGTTAGCATTGGAGACTTTGAGGAAGGAAAAACTTTATGGAAAATTATCTAAATGTGCTTTCTTCCTAGACAAAGTAGAATTCTTGGGACATGTTGTGACTGGAGATGGAATAGCAGTAGATCCTAAGAAGATAGCTGCAGTAGAATCATGGCCCACTCCAGACTCGGTAGCAGAGATTAGAAGCTTCCTGGGACTAGCTGGCTACTATCGGAAGTTTGTGAAGGACTTTGCAAGAATTGCTGAACCCATGACAAAACTAACAAGGAAGGATGAAGAGTTCACCTGAACTGATGAATGTCAGCATGCTTTTGAGGAATTGAAGAAAAGGCTGACTACTGCCCCTATTCTGACCTTACCTTCTGGAACCGGAGGTTTCGCTATTTATAGTGATGCTTCTGGAAAAGGTCTAGGATGTGTATTGGAGCAGAACAAGAAAGTAATAGCATATGCCTCTAGACAGCTTCGACCCCATGAAAAGAACTATCCAACTCATGATTTAGAATTGGCAGCTGTCTTTTTTGCTCTTAAGCTATGGAAGCATTATCTTTATGGAGAAAAGGTGGAAATATTTACAGACCATAAAAGTTTAAAATATATCTTCACCCAGAAAGAGCTAAACATGAGGCAAAGAAGGTGGCTGGAACTAATGAAAGACTTTGATATCACCCTTCAATATCATCCTGGGAAGGCAAATGTAGTTGCTGATGCTCTAAGTAGGTATCCTATGGCGATGTACTTGACTATGGACCGGCACTTGCTCGAGGACCTGGAAGGTTTAGGTATCGAGATAATTATCCCAGGAAAAGAAGGCCAAATGATGAACTTGCAGATTCAGTCTACTTTAATAGACAAGATCAAGGAGACTCAGTTTCAAGACGAAGGCCTACGAAGCCTTCGAGGTCAAGTGCAAGCTGAATTAGTGGAAGATTTCAAAATTCATGAAGATGGATCACTGAGGCATGGCGATAGACTATGTGTACCTCAAGGAGACATAAGGGAAGAAATTATGCAAAAGGCGCACCGATCGCAGTACTCTATACATCCAGGAGCCAACAAGATGTACAAGGACCTGAGGACGCATGTTTGGTGGCATGGCATGAAAAGAGAAGTAGCCAGGTTCGTATCTCGTTGTTTAGTGTGCCAACAAGTCAAGGCAGAAAGACAAAGACCTGGAGGATTGCTTCAACCACTACCCATTCCGGAGTGGAAGTGGGAATATATCACAATGGATTTTGTTTTCGGTCTTCCAAGGACACCTAGTGGAAAGGATACAATTTGGGTGATAGTAGATAGACTGACCAAGTCTGCACATTTTCTACCCTTCAAAGTAGGGCTATCTACAGAGAAGCTGGCAGATTTATATATCAGACATATTGTCAGGATGCATGGAGTTCCAGTAAGTATTGTCTCCGACCGAGATTCAAGATTCACCTCTCACTTCTGGAAGAGCTTACAAGCCAGCTTGGGGACTCAACTCAAATTCAGCACAGCTTATCATCCCCAAACCGATGGACAATCGGAACGTACAATCCAGACACTTGAAGATATGCTCCGTACATATGTTCTGGATTTTGGAGGATCCTGGGAAGGCTATCTACATCTTGTGGAGTTCTCTTATAATAACAGTTACCAAGCAAGTATTGAGATGACTCCATTTGAAGCTCTGTATGGACGAAGATGTCGTACCCCGCTATCATGGGACGACGTTGGAGAAAGAGCCCTACTGGGACCAGAGATGGTGATCGATTCAGCTGAGAAGGTAAAGCAAATAAGGGATAGACTTCGAGTGGCTCAAGACAGGCAACGACATTGGGCAAATAGCCACCGAAGGCCCTTGGAATTTGAGGTAATTAAATTTATGAAATTCAAGTCAATTTAAACATTTTGATTATGGAACTAAGACTTGATTATGACTTTATTAAAGGTGGGAGAACTGGTATTCTTGAAGATTTCCCCGACACGTGGCACCATTAGGTTCGGAAGGAGTGAAAAACTCAGCCCAAGATTTATTGGACCTTTTGGCATTCAGGAGAAAATCGGAGAAGTGGCATACCGACTGGCATTGCCACCCTCTCTGGATGGAGTTCATAACGTCTTCCACGTGTCGCAGCTGAGAAAGTACGTGTCAGACCCCAGCCACATTTTGGATCACTCAGAGCTCGAAGTAGGCCCGAGTCTGACTTACCAAGAGCAACCCGTGGAGATACTGGATCGATCGGAAAAAGTTCTACGGAACCAGGTCATTTCCCTGGTTCGCATAGCTTGGAAGCACCATTCTCCCGGCGAATCCACCTGGGAGCGAGAAGACGAGATTAGGGACCGATACCCCTATCTTTTTGAACCCTGAGGTATATTTTAATTTTCGGCCTTTCCTTTCGTGCCTTGTTATTCTTAAATTTTGAGGACAAAATTTTTGTAAGTTGGGTAGGTTGTAAACCCCCCTGAATTTTTCAAATTATTAAATCTTGGATTTTTTCCTATTTTCTGGAATTTTCTGGGAATTTTCTGAAATTAAAATCAAAGCTCTTAATAATTAAATAATTTTTTTAATTGTTAATAAACAATATTAAAATATCATGGAAATAACATTTTTGGGTGTAAAATGAAAAACTAGACTTAGGGTAATTTTTTTGGATTTTTCTAGGCCTCAGACCTATTTTTAAATGCCTAAAAACTAATTTTTATTTAATTAATTAAATTAAAACTATTATATTTATTATTATTATTATATTTATTATTATTTATTTTATTTTATTTTTCTTTTTCTTTTTTCTTGGGCCCGGCCCGGCCCGGCCCGGCCCAGTGGGCCGAGCCCAGCAGCCCAGCCGCTAACCCGGTCCAGCCCCAACCCGCTACCGGGTCGGGTCGGGTCAGACAGACCCGACCAGCGAGCCGCCCGACCCGGGCGACCGGTTCCCCCATCTTCCCCGTCCCCGCGCATTTTCTGGCGGAGCTCCGGCCACGTCGCCTGGCCGCTCCGCCTCTCCCGGCCCGGTCGCCACGACCCCCGTCTTCTCCGGCCAGCGTCGCCCTCTCCCTCCCCTATAAATTCCTCCGCCTCCCTCTCTTCCCCAACCCAAACTCCCTCGACCGGAACCCTAACGCCGGCCCCCCTCCTCTTCTTTCCTCCTCCGACCACCACCTAGCGCCGCCGTCGACCTCGTCCCCGGCTCCGCCCTCCTCCCTCTCCCCTCGCCGTAGCCAGCCGCCCTCGGCCCAGCTCTCCTCCTCCTCCCCAGAACCCCCTCGAGCCAGCCCTCGCCGTCGGCTTCACCTGAGCCGTCCCCGGCGCGCCGCCGACCACCAGCCGCATCCCCAGCGCCCGGCGAACCTTCCCCGGCCCCCTCCGGCGCGTCTCCGGCCGGCCTCCGCCGTCTACGGCCATCGCCTGAACCCTAGCCCGAATCCCCAATTTCCCCGTGTCGTGTCGGACATGACACGGACGCAAGATTTCCCTGTTTCGAAGAGCCCGGTTCAGGTACTCGTATCTTGCACCCTGTATCTCCGTTTTCAATTCCGTAAATTATGTTGTGAAGCCTGTATGACCCTCTCGGTGCCCGTACAAACCGTTCGGGGCATCGCGTCCTATGGTGATCGCACACCGCGATCCAAAAACAGGAAAAACCAGACCCTGTTTTACCCCGGAACTGAGTGCGCCCCGCCAAACGGGACAACTTGGTCGCGTGCGGTCTTCACAGATACGTGCGCATCGTCGATACGGACGTGTGAGATTTCACGGAAGCTGATTTGGGTGTGCGTGCACACCGAAATCAACGCGTATCCGCGAACATCGCCCCGTATCTGGCTTTTCTGCAATTCGTCCTAACTTCTTGTACACTCGTCGGATCGAGACGAAACTTACGCCATCGGACTCATAGCGATACGCTGGTCCTGTGGCTCAAGTTTGGTTCGATTCTGAGAACGTTGACGAAATCGCGTGTCGTGGGCCCCACAGGCCCCGCTCGACGGGCGATTTTGTGTTCGGCTCATCGGAATCCAAATCTGGAAGTTCCGTTGGGTTCATATCAGCGTTCCTGACCTGTTGACACTAAGTTTGGTGAATTTGGAGACCGTTGACCCGGACACATTTTTCGGTGCAAAGCGGGCCCACCGACGTACCCCGTTTTGACCCGAAACTGCCGTTTTTGCCCTTGTCTCCAAATTGGACCCAAGGACAGGCATTTCTAGCTATTTGACATCTTCTGAGCGTGATGGTAATGTCTATTTCAGCTTTTGGACTCATCTCTGGAAATTTCCCCGAGAACCAATCAATCAGATCCAAACAACAGGCAAGTACCTGCACTTCAAGTTAAATCTTTATATTGTGATAATTAATTTTCCCTGCTTTACTAGTACCCTTGATGATTACACCTAGTGTTAGAAATGTTGGATTTCATGTCTTGAATATTGGAGTTCATGTCTTATTTTTCATGTCGGGTGGGAGAATACTAGAAGGCATGTAGTTTACCCTTCCCCTTGTCATGTTTAATAGCTGTTGGTACGCGACTGTACCTCAGCCGAATCTTAATTTCCCCTGTTTAATAGCCGTTCATGACGGCCGAATTAGCCTTATAAACCCCTACATGCCAACTATGTATTCTAAAAACAAACACAAGTTCACACAGATAGTTTCTGGTCTTGTTATATTTCTTGCTGACTGTTGTAGTTTCATTTCCTGTTTCATTTATTCCTGTTTTCTCATGTTCCTGTTTACAGCATTAAACTCTGAGATAATGATATTTTGTTATGCAGTTTCTCAACATGATATTCAACTTTAATTATCATAAATATTTAGTTTAATCTTGTTGTGCACTGTGTACTTTGCTCCTTTCCTGACTGGATCTGTTGATTTAGGCGATGATGAGGATCTTGCCCCTACATATTATGGTCCCTATGAGGAGCCAGATCCCACCCAGGAGACCCCTGCTGCAGAGTAGCTAGCAGTAGCTATCGTTTATTTCTGTTTCTTATCTTATTAATCGGGTTTGTCCCCGATTTCATTCTGAATTTCTGTACTAAAACATTTGAATCTGTTGTCGTATTTATTTCAGTTGCAATCTTAAGTTTCTTTTCTCATTATTATCTTGCCTATGTTAATTGTGAATGAGCTAGTATAGTAAATATGGATTTACCTAGACAGCGTACTACCGCCGACTCTGCGGCGTAGGCTGGACGTACCCACGCACTCGTGCCCGAATTTCCGGGTGCGGGTCGTGACAATTGTAGCCACTTGGCACGCTTTTACTATTTCAGAGAGAGAGGCTTGAGTGACTTATAATCTCGGCTATACGCCGCCTGTAACACATGTTCATATCAATAAAAGAGCTTGCTTTACTTCAACTTGTGTTTCAACACTGCCGCTATATTGTCGACTCAGTGAACCTGTTACCAAATCGCTATGCGTTCATGACTCTGCTGCACTCAGACAATCTGTGCGACTCTATGGCTTAGAACTCTTGCCGCCAGCCAATGAATCATGGCCTTGCACGGGCGTGGATCACGCTCGTGCGACATCACGCCCGGATGAGTCAAAGCGATCGTCCCGCGGGAGCGCTGGCGAGGGTGATTCCCGCCTAGCGGGGACGGCCGATTATCCTGTGGGAGATCAGGGCGTGACATGTTGGTATCAGAGCCTGGCTTCTACGCCTTTGGACTTCAATTCGATATCTCTGTTTCGAAAGCTCATTCGTGGGTTATGTGCACGCTCTCTCTCAATGCCTCGATGGGATGTTCCAACAATAAGTCTAAATACTTTCAAAATAAGTTTTGAATGATATGCTTGCTTGTCTGGTTGTATGCTGCGAGTGGCCTTTGTGCCAACCTGTGTGGACCCTTCGAGAGTATCGCTAGTAGTCTGTCCGATTTTCACTAACTCTAAGTTTGGTTGAATGCTTCTATTCGAGGGACGCCTTGAACTAGTGCACCATCCAAGACTTAGGAAAAGGTGAAACTCGAGTGCTAAGACTTCGCTATCACTAAGCTGGTTGACGTGTTCACGCTAGAAGTGCACTTCGAAAGTGCGCACGATCCAGTCTAAGCGATATGCTGATTTCGAAGCTTGTGCAAGTAAATATCCAAATGAACAAGTACAACGACTTGTCTAGGATTGCCTCAATCCTAGAATACCGCTTGTCCTTAGTAAGTCTCGAGGACGAGACTTTTTCTAAGTTGGGTAGGATGTAACACCCCGTTCCGCTCAAGCGGACTGCCGTCTCAAACGGCAATCGTGCAACTGTCCCGACCCGCCTTGCCTCAAATGAGAAGCAAAGGATATCCAGACTTGCCCCTATAGGAAATCAACTTCGGCTTTCAGAGGCTCGCTCGACGTATCACTCTACCGAGGCAAATCATCGCTAAGGTGGGTGGCTACGATGAACTTGTCTTTGCTTAGCCAGCACACATAAAATCTAGAATATTCATGCTAGTCGCTAGGTGAATCACCCCTGCATGCTAATAAATCCAACGCACCTAGCTAAGGGAATAATCCCAACATGTATTGCTTGCTAGAACATGGAAATAAAATACTGCTTATATTCAGACCCTCGCATGCTAAGTCCCTAACGGTTTCATCTCTCGGCTTACCTTCGGGTCCGAGCAATCGTGTTTACTTGTGTCCCTTAGAAACGCATGCTTGTCTGCTTATGAATGTCTAACGTTATTATATTTTACAATGTTTAAGCAATCCTGAACGCATGAATGGAACGTAGATGCAATATAAATGAATCATGCTACTGCTTGTCTTGTACTCACGTAGCCTCCGGGCGATAATCACGTAGCCTACGGGCGATATTCACGTAGCCTCTGGGCGATAGTCACGTAGCCTACGAGCGCACGTAGCCTACGGGCGATAATCACGTAGCCTTCAGGCGAATGAATGTTATTGTTCGATCACGGACAACTTGTGCACAAGGTATAGTTCCTGCGGGCGGCTGCTGGGGCACTAGCACTGTTCCGGCTCCGGACGGAACTAACGTTTAGTCTCACGTACTAGGACAGGGTGGTATGCGGCGCCTCACGTTCTTGCACGTAGCAAACCATCTTCGTCACAGACTAGTGTCCATTATGGCATACGCCAGTGATCACCTTGTACTTAACTTGTTGCATGCTTGCTTGTAAACGAAAGATAAACAATTCATCCTCGCTTAGCGGCTATCCGCGTGCGAGATACTGTATCGCATGAAATAAATAAACTGAACACCTGAACGATCTTGAAATAAGTACTCGTGTTTGCATATGCTATGCCTCCTGAATGTTTATACATGCCCCTGCTTAAATTAACAATTTTTGCCTTGGACAGGGAAGGATAAATGGTAAGTTGGTAAGTCTCGCCGTGTTCCCTCAAACATCGTACGGCGCACTGCCCGACACGCTAGGCTATTCAAAGTTTGCATGAAACTGATCCTAAGGCAACTAGAAAGACAACTTAATAGTTGTGCACGGAACTTGTATTACGTGTTTGGATTTGTCGAGCGGGCGAGTAGCTTCCCCACCAGTGCATTCAATGTACTGATAATCCACCAGTTTGTATGCAGGGTGCGGGAGAACCTCGTTCTGTGCGGATGCCTCCAACGTGCGTGCTAAGGCCAGGAGTTCCCTCTGAAGCCTTACAACGGTGCGTCCGGAACAGAAGCACATATACAAGACATAATGTTGGAGCGTCGCCTGACCATCGCCTGTACAATCATTCCACAATTGTAGCCACTTGGCACGCTTTTACTGTTTCAGAGAGAGAGGCCTGAGTGACTTATAATCTCGGCTATACGCCGCCTGTAACACATGTTCATATCAATAAAAGAGCTTGCTTTACTTCAACTTGTGTTTCAACGCTGCCGCTATATTGTCGACCCAGTGAACCTGTTACCAAATCGCTATGCGTTCATGACTCCGCTGCACTCGGACAATCTGTGCGACTATGTGGCTTAGAACTCTTGCCGCCAGCCAATGAACCATGGCCTTGCACGGGCGTGGATCACGCTCGTGCGGCATCACGCCCGAATGGGTCAAAGCGATCGTCCCGCGGGAGCGCTGGCGAGGGTGATTCCCGTCTAGCGGGGACGGCCGATTAGCCTGCAGGAGATCGGGGCGTGACAATACCTGTGGCTTGTGACTCAGTTTTAAACTGAGTATCGGGGAAACCTTATGACCCAATCGATCACGGACTAAATGTAATGAACCATTCTAACTCATAGACCGTCTTCTAATCAAATGAGTCCAAGAGTTTTCGTTGGATGTTTTCACTGCTTAGTTTTGTTGATATGTGTTTTCGATTATTTGGTTCTCATAGTTTACTTTCTTGGCTTGTGCATTCATTTTGAATCATAAAAGAAAGATATCAAAGGATGCTAACCAAGTGTTGGTACAATTTCAGGATGCATAACCAAGGGGTGATCGCTGCGTGAGGCTTTCCCATTCTCCCGAGTTGATTCAATCGGTGAGTGGCTTTGGCCCTTCGATGTATCATTTTGTCTTCGCGCATTAATAAAAGAATCTTTAGTCCACTCAGTTGTATGTTCCTAAGGTCAATGATATCTTATTAACAAGATAAGCTAAAAGAAATAAACTGCATGCTCGAAATTATAGAATTGTTACTTTACTTTCAAGTTAATGTTACATGTCCCTTACTCATATGCTGCGCAACAGGAAGTATATAGAAAACCTCTTATGGTTTGACAGTATTCTGTGTGAAAAGAAAGAGAAGATGGAAACGTATAATTTTTGTTCAGAACTGTGCATATAGTATTTTATCTGATAGATGTTATATGTCATGCATTGGTCTCGGACAACTTGTTCATAAGGTAATAGTCTCTTGATCGGTTCCTGGGGGTACTGGGAATCAATCGGTTCGAAAGAGATTGTGAGATCACCTTGAGGGACGGTCCTTACGATCTAGTGGACAGTTGTGTCTATTAGTATAGAGCTGAACCTCGAGTCACAGCTGCTAATCATAGGATTACACATGGACCATAATGTAGTTAGGTCGAATGCTAGTAGTTTTCTTCTTGCAAGCCTAACCGTTTGATGCAAAGATAGACTCGTGAGTTTTATACATATATGCAAATTGTGGCTAACTTATTTGTCTACTGAAGGGATAACCATTCGGCCGTGCGTAAAATTTATCATATATGTAGTTTACTCTACTATTTATGCTTCTTTACATGAATTGTTAAAAAGAACCTAGACAAGTAGAAAGCACCTAATAATATATGCTAGCTTCACATATTTAACTTAGTATATTAGGTGAGTTTGGCTACGGTCGCTCACCAGTACATTTTGAGTACTGACCCACATTTGTGGGCATCTCCAGGTAGTGGTAGCGAAAGCGTGGAAGATATTTTGAAGCTTTGGGAGCGTGTGCAATCTAGTGGAACCGTCGCTTCCAAGCTTTTCCTTTCTAGTTTACAAGTTTTCTTTCCTAGGTATTTTATTTATGCCCTAGTAAAAGGATATGATGTATGGGTATTGTGGCTAGTTTTGGATTTCAAAGAGATGTAAGCCAACTATGGCATATTTTGTATCAGCCAAGCAAAAAGTACATTGTAATCCATTTCAAGTTATCAATAAAGAAAATATTTCTTGATTTTTTTTCTTAATGATTAAGGGAATGACCTTTAAATAAAATTGACATCAAGAAATAAGGAAGAATAATTGCACCTACATTGTGATAATTATAGTACACTATTGTGTATTTGTCTGTTTGAATATTTTTCTTTATGATATGAAGAAGTATGTTAAAAACATGTATATCTTTTGTCATTCGATATGTCATATCATACTATAGGATCCAAAAGATATATGTGAGTATGTTATGGAAGCAAAATGCATGTAGAACTTGAATAACTTGAAGTAATTCATGCAAGAGGGTAGAAAACTGAGCGGATGGGGTAGAGGATTCCCTTACTTGAGTTGAAGGTATAGATAATGAAGGAGCAATGGATGGAGTTTGTAAACCAAGTGTAACATAAGCTCTTGGAGTTCCTCATTTTAGAGGTCAGTTTTTATAATGCTTGATGAGATGACCATGCCCATTATATTATCTACAAAACAAAGAGGTGTCTTCATTCACGCTATTCTTCTTACATTAAATGATAAAATTTTATCTCATGGAAATTATATCATTTAACCATGCTTGGATCACACAGTTTTCCTTTTTATGACACCAAAAGGCTACAATAGATTGGAGAGATTCTCATCAATATTTATATTTTCTCCATTGTTTCACACGAGCAAAACTCATGTCATATTTTCAGCAAAAAAAGTATACAAGAGATTTATGCCTTAATTTAATAATAGTTTAAGAGCCTCTACATAAATATCAACTTCTAACATATCCATATCATTCTAAAGCATCATCAAAGCAAAATTAAATTCATGAATAATAAGAGATTCTTGTGATAGATAAATTATCTCTTGTTCAAGCTAATACAATAGGACGTCATTGGTTTTCTTGTAAATATGTTTGAAATAATCCCATATCTCTTTGGATGTTGCTAGATTACTTAAGTTTGCCATGATAGATGCATCAACAAACTCCAATATCAATGATCCATCAGATATCTTTTTCACTTCTTACATGATGTAGCCCCAGTGGTCTCGTCCTTCTAGAAAAACTTGAATGCAAGTCACACATAGAAAGTCATTCTTCCCATCCAATTTCATAGTGAATCTATGATGATACTTCATCAAGATAAGGATCTCATTGCAGTGGGTAAAGAAACTTGAAAGTGGAGTTGCAATATCTTGCATTGGGATTCTTGACGGATTGACAATGTCATAGGAACTATCAAGGTCATTGTCAAGCGAGGAATTACAGTTGTCGAGGTCATGATTGCAGTAGGTGGTGTCATCAATTATTGGTAAATTACTACTTGAGTAATATTATTTAGTAAGAAGAGATGAGGAAACATAGATCAACACTCCAACATCATGATTAATAATTAATAAGAAAGATCTTATGTAAAAATATTCCTTGATTGTTTTCTTAATGATTAAGGAAAATAACCTTTAAATGATATTGACATCAATAAAATAAAGAAGAATAATTGCACATACATTATGATAATTATAGTACACTATTGTGGTGATGTATATAATATTATGATATCGTAATTAGTTCATAATATTTCTGATGTACTCCAATTAATTAGTCTTCCTTTCTCTACACAAACAACAATATTAACCTTTCTTGTCATATACTTCCTTTCTTGACAATAGATATGATCATTTGTTTTTAAAATAATTCGAGTTTTAGGTTATTGATCTTATTTGGATTTATTTTTTAATTTAGGAGATAACAGTTGTAGTTATGCTTGTAGTTATCTTGACTAGAAAACTAAGTACTATTTATATAGAAAATTATCGTTAGGTCATAAATTTTTGGCTGAATTGCAACTTGATACTGTCAAATATTCCAGTTTTGAACTTGATACCATAAAATTTTTACTTGACACCATCAACTCTTGGATATTTTTAACTTGATATCAAAAAATAAAAAAGATAAAATTACGCCTCCTTCCCCACCCAAAACCCCCACCCTACCCCTGCCCACTCCGGCTGCATCACCTCCCCTCTCTCTCTCTTTCTCTTTGTGTGTGTGTGTGTGTGCACACAACAGTAGAAACGAAGGAGGTAGCATCGGCAACAGCGACGACATTGGCAACGCTAACGCGCATGGAGAGAGAGAGAGGGGGCGGTGGTGTTGCAGCCGGGGAGAGAGAGAGAGAGGTGGATGGGCCGGAGTAAATTTTTTTCTTTTTTCTTTTTTGGTATCAAGTTGATGCATATTAAATTTAGAAAATCAAGTTCAAAAAATAAGATAGTTTAGGGTAAAATTTTTGTAAGCTCTATTACACGAAAGTAGGAGACATCAAAGATGATGGTGATTTAGGTACACATAGATAGTTACTTGAGTACCTGATCCAAACATATTTTAATTAGTATTAATTATAAATTTATAATATGCATTCTCTCAATTAGGACACTCCCCTAGACTTGCTAACATTTTTCCATTTCTTACTCTCACATGTCCGTCTTCGGATCAGAATCAGTTCAATTGAATCCCCTTGAATGACACCTATCAGATTATCCCTCATGGAATCCGGTCTCTTATGTGAGTCTACCCTACCCTTCATTGCTTACGTACCCTTATACTCCTCTCTCTACACCTAATTACTACTTGAGTAATATAGTTTAATAAGGAGAGACGAGGAAACATGGATCAACACCCCAACATCATGATTAATCTTTGAGAAGAAAGATCTTATGTAAAAATATTTCTTGCTTTTTTTCTTAATGATTAAGGGGGATAACCTTTAAATAAAATTGACATCAAGCAAATAAGGAAGAATAATTGCACCTATATTATGATAATTATAGTACACTACTGTGTATTTGTCTGTTTGAATGTTTTTCTTTATGATATAAAGAAGTACGTTAAAAATATGTACATCTTTTGTCATGCGATATGTCACATCATAATATAGGATCCAAGATGTATAGGTGAGGATGTTATCAAAGCAAAATGCATATAGAACTTGAATAACTCGATGTAATTCATGCAAGAGGGTAGAAAACTGAGCGAATGGGGTAAAATATTCCCTTACTTGAGTTGAAGGTGTAGATAATGAAGTAGAAATGGATGAAGTTTGTGAACCAAGTGTAACATAAGCTCTTGGTGTTCCTCATTTTGGAGGTCAGTTTTTGCAATGCTCGATGAGATGACCATGCTCTTTATATTATCTACAAAACAAAGAGGTGTCTTCATTCACGTTATTCTTCTTACATTGAATGACAAAATTTTACTTCATGGAAATTATATCATTTAACTATGCTTGGATCATGCATTTTTTCCTTTTTATGATACCAAAAGGCTACATTAGATTAGAGAGATTCCCATCAATATTTATGTTTCCTCCATGGTTTCACACGAGCAAAACTCATGTCATATTATCATCAAAAAAGTATACAAGAGATTTATGCCTTAATTTAATAATATTTAAGAGTCTCTACATGAATATCAACTTCTAACATATACATATCATTCTAAAGCATCATCATAGAAAAATTAAATTCATGAATAATAAGAGTGTAGAAAAGACTTGATTGATTTATTTCCAAGAGAGGGGGTACATATATATAGGAGGAGGCTAGCCTCCTACTTATTTTCTATTCGATGTAGGACTAAATAAGTCTCTCATAACTCAACACTCCCCCTCAAGATGAGTGATAGATATCAATCATCCCTACAAAAGTATCAAACTCTCTAGGACCTAAACATTTAGTTAAACAAGCAACTAACTGCTCCGCTGATTTTACATAGCTCAAAGTCAAAATTTCTCTATTCAGCTTCTCCTTGATGAAGAATCGATCAATCTCCATATGTTTGGTGTGATCATGCTGAACTGGATTGTTTGCAACATCAATTGTCGATTTATTGTCACACTAAAGTTGCGGGAAGTCTCCTCTAAACAAACGCATCTCAAACAATAAGCTATTTATCCATATTATCTCGCACAGGATAACTGCCATAGCCCTGTACTCGGCCTCAGCTACAGACATAGCCACTATATCTTGCTTCTTGTTGCCCTAAGATACAAGATTACCTCCAACAAAAATACAGAAACCTGTAGTGGACCTGCGATCGTACATACAACCCACACAATCGATATCACAGTAGCCTTCAACTCTCAGATGTCCAAAACTTCTGAACCATAACCCCTTTCCTGGACTTCCTTTAATATACCTAAGAATTCTGCAAATTGCCTCCATATGCGTATCTCTAGGATCATGCATATATCTACTCACCACACTTACGGCCTGAGTAATATCAGGTCTTGTATGGCATAGATATATAAGCCGACGAACTAATCTTTGATATTGCTCCTTACTCACCGGATCACCACCCTCGTCACACAACTTATGGTTCTGCTCGATAGGAGTAGAAGCAACTCTGCAAAACAACATCCTTGTCTCTGAAAGAAGGTCCAGAGCATACTTTCGCTGAGAAAGCATTGTACCCTTTCGTGACCTTACAATTTCAATTCCGAGGAAGTACTTCAACTGTCCTAAATCCTTGACTTCAAATTCCTCTCTAACTTTTTTCTTCAGCCGTAGGATCTCCTCAGTATCGTCTCCAGTAATAATAATATCATCAACATAAACTGCAAAGATAGTGATACGAGTCTTGGAGTATTTGTAAAACACAGTATGATCTTCATTGTAATGCCTATACCCCATACCACAGACTGCAAGCCTGAATCTATCAAACCACACTCTCAAAAATTGCCTTAGCCCATACAAAGACTTCTTTAATTTTTATACCTTCCCAGTTGTTTGTGAAGTAGCAAAGCCTGGTGGAATCTCCATATACACCTCCTCCTGGAGATCCCCATGCAAAAAAGTATTCTTGACATGTAGCTAATGTAGTTGGCAATTGAAGTTGGCAGCACAAGACACCAACATTAGCACAATGCTCATCTTTGCTATTGGAGCAAAGGACTCGTCATAGTCGATACCATAAGTTTGATCGTAGCCTTTAGCAATCAATCTGGCCATGTACCTGCCAATCTTGCCCTCTAGAGTCTGCTTAACAGTATAAATCCATTTACATCTAACAGCATGCTTTCCAGCTGGCAGTAGTACTAGCTCCCATGTGTCGTTCTTCTTCAAGCCCTGAAGTTTCTCTTGCATGGAACTTAACCACCTAGGATCTTGCTTAGCTACATGCCAGTTGTTAGGTACAAGCACTGAATGCAATGATGTAAGGAAAGAATTATATGCAAGTTGAATAGATGCATATGAAATGTAATATGCAATGTTAGTATCCCAACTGCCAAACTTAGCTAGAGGTTTTCCAACATTGACTATAGAAGTTCTACGAAGCAAGACAGGAGTATTATAATTATCTGGAGAGGAATTGTTACCATGTGACCATGGTGGAAGGACCGAAGAAGGTCCTGGAGAAGAGGGACTTGGGACATCAGCATTTGTGGGTACTAGCATAGGGACAAAAGGAGGAATTTCATGCTGCTCCTGCTACTCATGTTCCTGCTGCTCATGCTCCATATATACTCTTAGCTTCCCCTGACTGTCAGCTCCCCCTGAGACACCATCACTCCTTGGTGACTCAAAAGGACATGGAATCATACCAACCACGATGACACTCTCATTCTTCCCCTCTCTACTAGCATCAGTAGAGCTATCCTCGAACAAGGAACTTAACTCTGTCTTCTCCCAATAAAATGGTTCAAACACCCGGAAGGTCACGTCCAAATTGACAAGCAGCCTTCTTTCAGTGGGACACCAACTTTGTATACTTTCTGACTTGGTGAGTAGCCTACAAAGATATATTTAACTGCCTATGGATCCAGCTTGCTCACCATCATATATAATCTCGCACAAAATATGTGCAGCCAAACACTCTGGGAGAACAATAAAAATATTAGAGCCCAAGAGCATCTCACATGGCCTCTTTATCCCTAATAAGCTTGATAGCATCATGTTGATTAGATAAGCTACTGTCATAACAATCTCACTCCATAAGAATTTTGGCACATTCATTATCAACATCAAAGAATGTACCACTTCTAGTAGATACATGTTCTTGCGTTCAGCCACCCCATTCTGAGCAGGAGTGTCTAGGCAAGTGGTTTGATAAAGAATTCCCTGACTATAGATAAAATTAGAAAACTCCTTGCTAGTGTACTCGGTCTTATTATCTGTTCGAAGAATCTTCACATGTACTCCAAACTGGATCTTCACATATGCCGAGAAGTCTTGAAAATATTTGTACACCTCAGATTTTTGCTTCATCATGTAGATCCATGTCATATGTGAGTAGCAATCAATAAAGGTAATAAACTATCTAAATCCACTGATAGAAGTAATAGGAAACGATCCCCAAACATCAGAATGAACAAGTGCAAATAGCTCAAAACTATGAAGACCAACTATTTTATAAGTAGAACGTGTATACTTTCCAAGTTCACAAGCATTACAAAATAATATTTTTTGTCTACTTTATTTATTATCTCAGGTTATAACTTGTTCAAACTATCAAAAGATAAATGCCCCAATCTGCAGTTTTGGAGCATTATTTCTGTCTATGGTCCTCTACTAGTAGTAGCAGCAAGCATTGTAGCCTCCCTATCCAGGTACCAAAGGCCATCACGCCTTATTCCAGTCTCAAGTCTCTTCTCCGTAGCCTTCTCCTGGAAAGAAGATATTTCCCAATCAAGAAGAACAGTATAATTCAATTGATCAATAAGAGAGCTAATAGAAAGTAAGTTGACCAAAAATAAAAAAATATTTAATACAGATGACAGGGTAACAGATGAAGTACAATAGACCGAGCTAGTAGCCTTGATGGGTAGGATGTCCTATCAGCAATATAAACTATCTCGGGATGCATATGCTTGCTCGGATAATATAATACAAACTCACTAGATGCACCTGTGATATGCCTAGATGCACGTGAGTCTATGATCCAACCAGTATGAGATTTAGTGGATGCAAGTGCCTAAATCGGGATACCTTTGCCCATATGAGCAGTGTAACTAGTAAAGTTATCAAGGTAGGTAGTGTCATCCAGATCCTGAGTGGCCGGTCCCTTGTCCTTAGAACTCTCAATCTGAAGCTTGAACTGACGTAGTTCCTCCAGCTCTAGTCATTTTGGTAGTGGTCTCCTCCGCCATAGCTAGGTGAGCAATTTCTCGGCCTCCACGTCCCCTGCCTCCTTGACCTGCACATCCACTTCTCTGTCCTCTGCCTCCTCGGCCACGACTAGAATTGCAGGGTTGAGGGCAGTTGTAGCTGAGGTGCCCTTTCTTCCCGTAATTGTAGCACTCCCTGTCATCGCTGATATGAGCACTAGGAATCACCAATGCCGAGCGAACAGACAATGAGGTCTCGCCTTTTATTACCTTATGTCTGATCTTCTCTTGCTCCATCGATGCAACAGCCTCATCCAGGGACAAAAAAGATGGCAGATGACACATTGCTGTCCTACTAGCCTCAAACTGCGGGTTCAGACCCTTGAGAAAATGAGCTACACGCCTACGCTCAAGGTACTATTTTTCAAAGAGAATATCTGTCGAGTTTTGCAATGATAGCAGATCATAGTGGTCCAAGTCTGCCCATAAACAACGTATCTTCGCTGCATACTGGAGTATTGTCTCCCCCCCTGTGTGGTAGCATCAATCATTTTCTCAACTTCTATCATCAGCATGATGCTCCCAGCTCCAGAGTACATCCCAGCCAATGTCTTCCAATTATCAGCTGCACTACAAAGTAACTCTACTATCCCAGCTATGGATGGAGACACTGAAGTCAGCAACAAAAAAACTACTAAAGAATTAAGGTGATTGTATGTGCTCTACTCAGCACTTATCTTATCCTCTGGCTCAATGCACTCTCCCTTCACATATTTTTTAAGTCCCTTGGTCTGAAGGTTCAACAGCGCCCTCCTAGACTAACTCAGGTAATTTCTCGTCCCCTCAAGTTTGATGTCATTGGGTAGTAAAGTTATCTTCTTTATCACCTACGATGGTTCTGGTGCGGGTACGACTGCCCTACTGGATGAGGTCTCCTCCAATTTGGCCTAAAATATCCTGGTCATTCCTTCCAGTATCTTCTTTAGCTCCTGAATAGTCACAGGTATTTCTATCTTCACAGTTGCACATGAACGAGATAAAGGCAACTTAAACACAGGCCGTGCATCTACACGTAACCATGGCTTTCTCTATCTATCTATACACCTCCAAGTTCATGCGGTAGGAGAGGTGCACGATGGGTAGAACTCGCATACACCAACGTATAACAAGCAGTGTACCCTGCCTCCCGACGGGTTTGACGATACCAGTAGGGGACGTCGATGACACCCGAGGGTGGGGTGGTGGGGGGCCTTCCCCTCACAGAGGGAGGCGTAGGGGGGCTTCCACTCATAGAGGGAGGCGTAGAAGAGGGGGCCGTCCACTCACAGAGGGAGGCAGGGAGAGGGGTCGGGTGAGAGGTCGAGGTGAGAGATTTTTTTTTTTGTGTGGATAAAAGATTCAAAGATTTGGCTCTGATACCATGCATAAAAGACTTGATTGATTTATTTCCAAGAGAGGGTATACATATATATAGGAGGAGGCTAGCCTCCTCCTTATTTTCTATCTGATGTAGGACTAAATAAGTCTCCCATAACTTAACAAAGAGATTCATGTAATAGATAAATTATCTCTTGTTCGAGTTGATACAGACGGACGTCATTGGTTTTCTTGTAAATATGTTTGAAATAATCCCATATCTATTTGGATGTTGCTAGGTTATTTAAGTTTGCCACAATAGATGCATCAACAGTCTTCAATATCAATGATCCATCAGATATCTTTGTCACTTCTTACATAATGTAGCCTCGGTGGTCTAGTCCTTCTAGAAAAACTTGAATGCAAGTCACGCATAGAAAGTAATTCTTCCCAACCAATTTCATAGTGAATATATAATGAGACTTCATTAAGATAAGGATCTCGTTGCAGTGGGTGAAGAAACTTGAAGGTGGAGTTGCAATATCTTGCAATGAGGTTCTTGACGGACTGACAATGTCATAGGAACTATCGAGGTCATTGTCAAGCGAGGAATCATAGTAGTCGAGGTCATGATTACAGTCGATTGTGTCGTCAATTATTGATAAATTACTACTTGAGTAATATTGTTTAGTAAGGAGAGATGAGGAAACATGGATCAATACTCCAACATCATGATTAATCTTTGAGAAGAAAGATCACATGTAAAAATATTCCTTGATTTTTTTTCTTAAGTATTAAAGGGAATGACCTTTAAATAAAATTGACATCAAGCAAATAAGGCAGAATAATAACACCTACATTGTGATAATTATAGTACACTATTGTGGTGATGTATATAATCTTATGATATCATAATTAGTTCATAATATTTTTGATATACTCCAATTAATTAGTCTTCATTTCTCTACACAAACAACAATATTAACCTTTCTTGTCATATACTTCATTTCTTGACAATGGATATTAGCATTTATTTTTAAAATAATTCGAGACTTAGGTTATTGATCTTATTTGGATTTATTTTTTAATTTAGAAGATAATCGTTGCAGTTATTCTAGTAGTTATCTTGACTAGAAAACTAAGTACTATCTATATAGAAAATGAACGTTAGGTCATAAATTTTTGGCTGAATTATAACTTGATACTCTCAACTATTCTAATTTTGAACTTGATACCCTAAACTATTTTACTCGATAGCTTGATACCATCAACTCTTGGATATTTTCAACTTGATATCAAAAAATAAAAAAGATAAATTACCCCTTGTTCCCCACCCAACACCCCCACCCCACCCCTGCCCCTTCCCCCTATAGCTGCACCACCTCCCCTCTCCCCCTCCCTCCCTCCCTCCCTCCCTCCCCCCCCCTCTGTGTGTGTGTGTGTGTGTGTGTGTGTGCATGCAACATCGAAAACGACGAAGGTAGCAGCGACGGCAGCGGCATCGACAATGCCAACGCGCACGGAGAGAGAGTGAGAGAGAGAAGGGGGGGAGGACGATGGTGGGGCAGCCTGGGAGAGAGAAAGAGAGAGGTAGATGGGTAGCAGTAATTTTTTTCTTTTAGGTTATCAAGTTGATGCATATTAAACTTTAGGATATCAAGTTCAAATTTTAGGATAGTTTAGGATAAATTTTTTGTATGTTCAATTATACGAAAGTAGGAGACATCAAAGATGATGGTGACTTAGGTACACAAAGATAGTTACTTGAGTACCTGGTCCAAAGACAGTTTAATTAGTATTAATTATAAAATGCATTCTCTCAATTAGGACAGTCCCCTATACTTGCTGACATTTTTTCCATTTCTTACTCTCACATGTCATTTACACTCCTCTCTCTATACCCAATTACTACTTGAGTAATATTGTTTAGTAAGGAGATGAGGAAACATGGATCAACACTCCAACATCATGATTTATCTTTGAGAAAAAAGATCATACGTAAAAATATTCCTTGATTTTTTCTAAATGATTATAGGGAATGACCTTTAAATAAAATTGACATCAAGCAAATAAGGAAGATTAATTGCACCTGCATTATGATAATTATAGTACACTATTGTGCATTTATCTGTTTGAATATTTTCTTTATAATATGAAGAAGTATGTTAAAAATATGTACATCTTTTGTCATGTGATCTGTCATATCATACTATAGGATCTAAGAGGTATAGGTGAGGATGTTATCAAAGCAAAATGCATGAAGAACTTGAATAACTCGATGTAATTCATGCAAGTGGGTAGAAAACTGAGCAAATGGGGTACAAGATTTTCTTACTTGAGTTGAAGGTGTAGATAATGAAGGAGCAATGGATGGATTTTGTGAACCAAGTGTAACATAAACTCTTGGAGTTGCTCATTTTGGAGGTCAGTTTTTACAATGTTCGATGAGATGACCATGCTCTTTATATTATCTACAAAACAAAGATGTGTCTTCATTCACGTTATTCTTCTTACATTGAATGACAAAATTTTATCTCATGGAAATTATATCATTTAACCATGCTTAGATCACGCGGTTTTCCTTTTTGTGACACCAAAAGGCTATATTAGATTAAAGGAATTCTCATCAATATTTTTTTTAAGGGTTTCACATCAATATTTATGTTTCCCCCACGGTTTCACACGAGCAAAACTCATATCATATTTTTATCAAAAAAAAAGTATGCAAGAGATTTATGCCTTAATTTAATAATAGTTTAAGAGCCTCTACATGAATATCAACTTCTAACATATACATATCATTCTAAAGCATCATCATAGCAAAATTAAATTCATGAATAATAAGAGATTCTTTTGATAGATAAATTATCTCTTGTTTAAGCTGATATAGACGAACGTCGTTGGTTTTCTTGTAAATATGTTTTGAAATAATCTCATATCTCTTTAGATGCTTCTAGATTACTTAAGTTCACCACGATAGATGCATCAAAAGTCTCCAATATCAATGATCCATCAGATATCTTTGCCACTTCTTACATGATGTAGCCCCAGTAGTCTTGTCCTTTTAGAAAAACTTGAATGCAAGTCACACATATAAAGTAATTCTTCCCATCCAATTCCACAATGAATCTATGATGAGACTTCATCAAGATAAGGATCTCATTACCGTGGATGATGAAACTTGAAGGTGGAGTTGCAATATCTTGCAATGGGTTCTTGACGGACTGACAATGTCATAAGAACTATCGAGGTCATTGTTAAGCGAGGAATCACAATTGTCGAGGTCATGATTGCAGTCAGTGGTGTCATCAATTATTGATAAATTACTACTTGACTAATTGTTTAGTAAGGAGAGATGAGGAAACATGGATCAACACTCCAACATCATGATTAATCTTTGAAAAGAAAAATCTTATGTAAAAATATTCCTTGAATTTTTTCTTAATGATTAAGGGGAATGACCTTTAAATAAAATTGACATCAAGCAAATAAGGACGAATAAATTCACCAACATTGTGATAACTATAGTATACTATTGTGCATTTGTCTGTTTGAATATTTTTCTTTATGATAGGAAGAAGTATGTCAAAACATGTACATCTTTTGTCATGCGATCTGCCATATCATACTATAGGATCCAAGAGGTATATGTGAGGATGTTATTAAAGAAAAATGCTTATAGAACTTGAATAACTCGATCTAATTCATGCAAGAGGGTAGAAAACTGAGCGAATGGGGTAGAGGATTCCCTTACTTGAGTTGAAGGTATAGATAATGAAGGAGCAATGGATGGAGTTTGTGAACCAAGTGTAACATAAGCTCTAGGAGTTTCTCATTTTGGAGGTCATTTTTTGCAATGCTCGTTGAGATGACCATGCTCTTTATATTATCTATAAAACAAAGAGGTGTCTTCATTCACGATATTCTTCTTACATTTAATGACAAAATTTTATCTCACGGAAATTATATCATTTAACCATGATTGGATTAGGCAATTTTCCTTTTTGTGACACCAAAAGGCTATATTAGATTAGAGGGATTATCATCAATATTTATGTTTCCTCCACGGTTTCACACGAGCAAAAATAATGTCATATTTTCATAAAAGAAATATGTAAGAGATTTATGACTTAATTTAATAATAGTTTAAGAGCCTCTACATGAATATCAACTTCTAACATATCCATATCATTCTAAAGCATCATCATAGCAAAATTAAATTCATGAATAATAAGAGATTCTTGTAATAGATAAATTATCTCTTGTTCAAGCTGATACATACAGACGTCGGTTTTCTTGTAAATATATTTGAAATAATCTCGTATCTCTTTGGATGTTGCTACATTACTTAAGTTCGCCACGATAGATGCATCAATAGTCTCCAATATCAATGATCCATCAGATATCTTTGTCACTTCTTACATGATGTAGCCTTAGTGGTCTTGTCCTTCTAGAAAAACTTGAATGCAAGTCACACATAGAAAGTATTCTTCCCATCCAATTTCACAGTGAATCTATTATGAGACTTCATGAAGATAAGGATCTCGTTGTAGTGGGTGAAGAAACGTGAAGGTGGAGTTGCAATATCTTGCAATAGGGTTCTTGACGAACTGACAATGTCATAGGAACTATCGAGGTCATTGTCAAGCGAGGAATCACAGTTGTTGACGTCTTGATTGCAGTCGGTGGTGTCATCAATTGTTGATAAATTACTACTTGAGTAATATTGTTTAGTAAGGAGAGATGAGGAAACATGGATCAACACTCCAACATCATAATTAATCTTTGAGAAGAAAGATCACATGTAAAAATATTCCTAGATTTTTTTTCTTAAGTATTAAGGGGAATGACCTTTAAATAAAATTGACATCAAGCAAATAAGGCAGAATAATAACACCTACATTATGATAATTATAGTACACTATTGTGGTGATGTATATAATATTATGATATCGTTATTAGTTCACAATATTTCTGATGTACTCGAATTAATTAGTCTTCCTTTCTCTACACAAACAAAAATATTAACCTTTCTTGTCATATACTTCCTTTCTTGACAATGGATATGAGCATTTGTTTTTAAAATAATTTGAGACTTAGGTTATTGATCTTATTTGGATTTATTTTTTTAATTTATAAGATAACCGTTGCAGTTATTCTAGAGTTATCTTGACTAGAAAACTAAGTACTATATATATAGAAAATGATCGTTAGGTCATAATTTTTTTGCTGAATTGCAACTTAATACTCTCAATTATTCCAGATTTGAACTTGATACGCTAAACTTTTTTACTCGGCATCACCATCAACTCTTGAATATTTTTAACTTGATATCAAAAAAATAAAAAAAAGATAAAATTACCTCCACCTTCCCCACCCAAAACCCCCACCTCTGTCCCTTCCCCCTCCGACTGCACCACCTCCCCTCTCTCTCTCTCTCTCTCTCTCTCTCTCTCTCTCTACACGCAACAACAGAAACGACGGAGGCAACAACGACGGCATCGACATCGGTAACAACGACAATAGCGTTAGCGCCTACGCGCATGGAGAAAGAGGGGGGCGGTGGTGGGACAGCTGTGAGGATAAAGAGAGAGGTGGATGGGTAGAAGTATTTTTTCTTTTTCTTTTTAAGTTAATGTATATTAAAGTTTAGAATATCAAGTTCAAAAATTAGAATAGCTGAAAGTAAAAATTTTCTAAGCTCAATTACACGATAGTAGGAGACTTCAAAGATGATGGTGATTTAGGTATACAGAGAATTACTTGAGTACCTAGTCCAAAGACAATTTAATTAGTATTAATTATAAAATTATAATATGCATTCTCTCAATTAGGATAGTCCTTAATTCTTTCTGACATTTTTCCATTTCTTACTCTCACCTGCATTTACACTCTTCTCTCTCTCTCTCTCTCTCTCTCCTCTCTTTACTTTCCTTTATATCAATCTCAAATTCCCTTCTTTTCTATAAAATTAGTTTCTTTTCGTCCTCTGATCTGTATGCCCATGGAAATTCTGTGGATAATCCTCAGAAATTGATTGTTTTCATGGATTTTGCTGAAAAAGAAGAAAAGCTGATGCTGTTGAGAGTCATAAATATTGGATCTTTGGATTCATTTTTTGGGGTTTCCGTAGTGTTTTTTTAGATGGGCTGCTTCTCGTGTTTCGGATCGATCGACAAGGAGGAGGAGGAGGAGGAGGAGAAGAAGAAGAAGAAGAATGATCTGAAGAAGGACGGTGGGGACTTCAGGAGGGAGGGTTCGGCTAACCTATCTTCCCATCATGTTGCCAAAGTCGGTTCTGGTAAAAAAAAAATGGAACTTTTGTGATAAAGTTTGGATTTTATCAGTTTTTAGGTGTGACCAGAGTTGCTTATGGTAAATCATTTCTGATGAGCTGTGGAATTTTATGAGTTTTTAGGGATGCCCATTTTAAAACCATGTGACCAGATTTGTAGTGATTTTTATGAGTTTTTAGGGGTGTCCACTTTGGGATATAGGTTGATAATTGTTAGGGCATGTTGTCTTGATCTTGCAATGTAGTTGTTATCATGAATTTTGTTATCATTCTAATGGTTTGATCTGATCTATGGGAACTTTATGAATTTGCAGAGAAGTTAGAATGTTATCCTGACTTCAATTTTCATGAAATTTTTTTTTTCTGGCATTTTTTCTGATTAAGTTTGGATTTTTATGAGTTTTTAGGGGTACCCATTTTTTTTGAGATTTTGGATCAGAATTGTCAGGACACTCTGTGCTGATCTTGCTATATAGTTATTTTCATGAATTTCACTATATTGCTATTGCTTTCTGATCTATGGAAGTTTTATGATTTTCCAGAGAAGTTAGATTGATATCCTAACTTAAATTTGCAGTTAATAATTTGGGCTAAAACATTAGGTGATGACTTAAACTTTCCAAGTTTGCTTCATATGGTATTGCTGGTTCAGAATTCAGAAGGGATCTTGCTATAGTATAGAATTGCTCAAAATTGATCGACTCCTTTGCACATTATTCGTGGCCATTTCATGCTTTATGGCAGCAGTTCCAATTGCTATCCAAATGGTGGAAAATAATCTTGTAGCTGTAATGGGAGAACCTATAGTTTCTGCTTTGTTCATAGCAACAGACTCCAAATTTGTCGAGTTAAAGTATCCACCTGTTTAGAATATCATATTTGTGCTAAGTTTTGCATGCTTCGAATTAGTACTATAATATATTGTTTTGGTCATGGAGTAGCCAAACAGACTAATGTATCCTCTTGGTTATGTTCATGATCAGTATCTTAATTAATTTTCTTTATTGCTTGGTATTGGAAGATAAGTCAAAGTCACGGAATGGTTCGGACTCCAAGAAGGAAGCATTAGTCCCCAGAGATGGATCTTCTGCACATATTGCTGCTCAGACCTTTACTTTCCGTGAACTTGCTGCTGCAACCAAGAACTTCAGACAAGAATGCCTTATAGGAGAAGGGGGCTTCGGTCGTGTGTATAAGGGACGCCTAGAGAGTTCTGGACAGGTAAGCTGAAATGGCTATTATTAGAATATATTTACTCTATACTTTAGTTTATTTTCAAGATTTTCTGCATTCATTTTCCAATAGATATAATTAACCATATTATATATATATATATATATATATATATATATATATATGATTGTAATGTTGTTTCTCGATGGTTTAAATTTTGATGCATTCTTATGGCTTTTGGCCATGATTTTTTGTGGTTCATTGATAATGAGGTTGATGCTTGGTAGGTTGTTGCCGTGAAACAACTTGATAGGAATGGTCTCCAAGGGAATAGAGAATTTCTGGTGGAGGTCCTCATGCTCAGTCTATTGCATCACCCGAATCTTGTCAATTTGATTGGTTATTGTGCTGATGGAGATCAACGCCTACTAGTTTATGAGTTCATGCCATTGGGGTCATTGGAGGATCATCTTCATGGTTAGATTCTTTATGTTCTTTATAATGATGGTTACATAATTTGGTTATTGCACATGGTGCCTCAAATTTCCATTCGTATCAGATTGGATTATTTTTTGCTCTGAAGAATTATTTAGGTTAATTATTAATCTCATTAACAAATAGAGTAGACAATGCATCATATATCGGTTGCAAACATTATTAGAGACTGTTTTTTTTCCTTAAACTACTACAAGCTTCCGTCTTATGGTTTGGAAGACAATTTTTAGAATTACTATTACGGAAGGGGTAGGACCGAGAATGTAGTCTTGCTTGATCAAGAAAGGTTTGAGAGGGTTAAGAATACCT
Source organism: Iris macrosiphon (assembly GCA_036927795.1). Taxonomy (NCBI): domain Eukaryota; kingdom Viridiplantae; phylum Streptophyta; class Magnoliopsida; order Asparagales; family Iridaceae; genus Iris; species Iris macrosiphon. Next base: position 133,386,136 of record JAYESA010000018.1, on the reverse strand, counting down.
TAATGGAGGCATCTTTGAGAGTTAATGGGTTCTATATATTGTTGGATTATGAGCTATTTCTTTGTGTGGTTGGAATGACTTAGAAAAACGTGGTTTCTTCGAATAACTAATCAAATTTTATGATATGGTGATACTAATAATTTATCTTGCACGAAGTATTATGTTGCGTGGATACTCCTCAGGAGGACTCTACAGGGCCGGCCATGAACTCATGGGGGCCCGGGACGAACTTTCAAAATGAGGTCCCATACATAATGTAAAAAAAAATGAAACAAAAGTAAAATAAAAAATATACCTCCACCAAGATTTGAACTAGGAACCTTTTGTGTGCAAGTCTAATGTAATAACCACTACACTACAATTGCTTTGTGATAAGAAGGGCCCATGGCAAATTCTAGTTCTATTTTCGGTACAAAATTATTTATATTTTTAAACATAAATTTTATTTTGGGCTCTCCTGGCCCATGGGGTCCTGGGCGGTCGCCCTGGCTGCCTTGGGCCAGGGCCGACCCTGGGACAATATCCATGCTTTACGCCGTATCCGACACGTATTCACATAATACTTCTTTGATACTCCTATTAGATATTGCTTGTCCATGTCTAGACCCAAAAGGACCAAAGTTAGTTGAAGATGATTTTGACATGTTTATGATGGTGGCATCTATGATTGAGATATAACAAAGAAACATTTTTTTTTTTGTAGAGAACCCTTTCTAGAATATTTTGGAACCTATTTTCTATCCAAATCATGCTTAAGTATTGAAATTGTTAAGACCTATCATTGAGTATGTGTAGACATATGTTTCTACATGCATATAGACAAAACCTGAATCCATATCGTGTCCATTTCCGAATCATGTCTATGCAAACGTAGCTTATAATGCATTACAACACGACTTTATATGTATATGCTATCCATAGAACGAAGTAAAATGTATGTTTATGTGGTAAGTGTAAGATTTTAAATCTCATCTTTGATTGATTTGTGAGCATTTCTCATTTATATAAATACAAGAGTTGGCAGATCTCCTATAATAACATATATCCTATAATCATGTAGGTGATAATTACAATAATGTTGGAAAATCTCCTATAATGACATGTTTCCCATAATCTTAAAATTGTGAATTACAATATAGTTGGGCAAGGTGATAAATACAATATAGTTCGCAATTGACAAATCTTTTTTAGTTGACAGATTTCAAATATCTTGATTGTCATCTAACACCAGCCCACAAGCTGCAGTGGAAACAGAGTGAACACGAAGCTTGGAACGAAGAGAGAGAAACCGCATGTGAGGCTGTCCTTTGGTAAAGTGATCAGCAACTTTATCTCCAGGAATATGTCTGATTGTAAGGGTGCCACAAGCCAACTTTTTCCTAATGAAGTGCACATCAATTTCGATGTGCCTCGTGTGAGCATTGAAGACAGAGTTAGATGCCATATACACAACACTCATATTATCACAAAAAATTACAGGAGCCCGTAGAGGTCGAAGATGAATAGAATGGAACAAATGAAGAAGCCACAGAAACTCTGCCCCTATAGTAGCAAAAACTTGATATTCTGCTTCAGAGCTAGAATGAGACACAAATGCTTACTTTTTAGCACTCTATGTAATAAGGTTTGGTCCATGAAAGATGCAATACTTAGTGGTAGAGCGGCAATCGCCTGTCCAATCGGCATCACAAAAGCCTTGTAGATGAATATTAGCAGAGGAAGAAAAATAAAGTCTATACTCAAGAGTGCCCTTGACATAACCGAGAATTAGTTTTGTGGCAACAAGATAAGTGAGCCGCGGAGCATGCAAATATTGACACACCTTGTTCACCGCAAAGGAGATGTGTGGACGCATGAGAGTAAGGTACTGCAATGCACCAACTATTTGGCGATACTCACTGGCATCAACTGGAAGAGAGTCATCAATGTGACTCAGCTCGCAAGATGAAGCAATAGGAGTGGCAACAGGTTTTGCACCCTCAATGTCGAAGCGCTATAGAATTCGAAGGACATACTATGTCCGGCAAAGAGAGAGTTTGGACGTTATCCGTTGTACTTGGATGTCCAAGAAGAAATGAAGATCACCAAGTGGTTTTAACCCAAATTGTTGGCCAAGATGGATAACTAGTTGTTGGATTCGCATATAACAATTCACAATTAAAATGATATCATCAATATGAATGAGAAGAAGGATCAAGTCAGAACTAGAATAAGGATGTATCATAGGAAAACCCCTTAAGACAATTGGTAAAAGTATGATACCAAGCACGAGGTGCTTGCTTAAGACTATACAAGGATTTTTGCAGTTTACGCACATATTCCGGGTAAGCTTGATCAATAAACCCAAAAGGATGTGTCATATATACTTCTTCCTCAAGGGCACCATAAAAAAAATGCATTTGTGGCATCTAACTGGAGTAGAGGTCAATGAAAAGAAACTGCCATGGAAAGAACAAGACGAATAGTACCATGTTTGACAACAGGACTAAATGTGTCAAAATAATCTATCATGGCTTGTTGATGAAATCCTTTTGCGACTAAAAGTGTTTTGTAACGCTCAATTGTTCCATTAGTGCCTTCTAATTCGATAAACCCATTTATGGCCAAGTACATTTTGTGAATATGATGGAGGTATAAGAGTCCAAGTTTTGTTTTTAACCAAGGCATTAAACTCAGTAGCCATCGCTTCCCACCAATGTGGATGTTTAGAAGCTTCTGTATAAGTGTGGGTTCAGTTTCTTGTATAGAAAGTAAGGAAAATGGAATGTGATCTTTAGTGGAGAGAAGAACTTTAGGTCGTTGAGTACCATCCATGTCTCAGGTAGTCATATGATTAATACGAGATGATAGTTGGAAATTGGGAGAAGTAATAGGAGAAGAATCTGGTTGGTCAACATGTGGTGAGATTGATAGAGGGTCTAAAGAAGTGATGATGGGAGAATTAGAGGAGAAAGAAATTGGTTGCGGGTTAGCAAGTGTGTTATTGATAGGTAGGTTTTGAGAGGTGGTGATCGGATGTAGGATGGGTAAGAGGAGGGTGGGAAAGGGCTTAGAGGTGAAGGATAGTGTTGGTGTGTGTGGGTGAACTAAACACAGAAGCATATGGAAAGAAGAGTTCATTAAATAAAACATGGCGGGGGATGATAATTTTACCAGTTTTTGGATTGAGGCACTTGTAACATTTGGGAGCTCTACTATATTCCACGAAAACACATTGTGCTAATTTGAATGTCAATTTGGATTGGCCAAAGATTGTAAGACATGGATAACAACTGCAAACGAATACCTGAAGGAATCTATAGTCAAGTGGTTTATGAAATATATGATCAAATGGAGTATGACGATCAAGTAGTGGAGTAGAACTAAATACAGAAGCATATGGAAACAAGAGTTCATTAAATAAAACATGGCGGGCGATGATAATTTTACCAGTTTTTGGATTGAGGCACTTGTAACATTTGTGAGCTCCACTATATTCCACGAAAACACATTGTGCTGATTTGAATGTCAATTTGGATTGGCCAAAGATTGTAAAACATGAATAACAACTGCAACCGAATACCCGAAGGAATCTATAGTCAAGTGGTTTATGAAATACCCCATCAAATGGAGCATGATTATCAAGTAGTGGTAGGTAGCCGATTGATAATATAAACAACAATACTAAAGACATGATACCAAAGATCCTTAGCCACACGAGGCTGAACCATTAGAGTAAGTTCCATCTCAACAAGGTGACGATGCTTTCTCTCAGTCATGCGTTTTGTTCGGGAGTGAGCACAAGATACCTGATGAGAGATACCACAATTCCGAAAATGATTGTCGAAATTATTGTTGAGGAACACACCACTATTTGAAAATATTTGATTTTCTTACTAAACAAATTTCGACAAGTTTTCAAAGGCCACAAATGTAGAGAAAACATCAGACTTTCGATATAATGGAGACATTCGATATAATGGAAAAAACCAAGAGAAGTGACAGTAGGTATTAACAAATATAACATAAAAGCGGTAACCTTCAACGGAAGGAACATGAGCTGGTTCCCAAACATCAAAATGTATAAGTTCCAATAAAGAAGAAACATTATCATAATGAGAAGGAAGAGGAAATCGACTACTCTTGCCTAATGGACAACTTTGACAAAAGTGGCGTTAAGAAGTCTTATTATAAAGAGGTAAAACCTTTACTTGAAGAGCGTAAAATTGCATCCGACAAGTGACCTAAGCGAGCATATAAAGTATCTGTCGACGCCTTTTCACTAAGGAGGCAAAGAGAAGAATCACTAGTTGGCTTATTCTGACTGGCAGCACGGAGAGTATATAGATTATCATCATGGGGTCTCCTCAGGAGGACCTTTTATGTCTTTATGTCCTTGACCAAAAAATCGGAAGATGTAAATATGAATATACAAGTATTATCCTTTGTAAATTTTGTCATAGATAACAAATTGCGACGAAGAGCAGGAACAACATATATATATTTTTAAGTGCAAGAAACCAGATGAAGTAGATATAGAAGTAGATTCAATATGTAAGATAGGCATACGATTTCCATTGCCAACCATAATATTATCATGCTATTATAAGAACGCATACTAGAGAGTAGAGACAACTACATCAGAGGAAGTCATCTGTTGAGTAGCACTGTTCTCAACAACCCACTCAGCATCATTGTGATCGGCGAGATGCATTGTTGTAAAGACTTGAGAAGTTTCAGAAATCTCATCATCATGATCTTCACAAACATTGTCCCTATAATTTGCACCACCATATTTGAAGCAAGTTATGCATCAAGGAGCAGTTGAGGTCTGCCCTCGACGAGAAAAAGAAGAGTGATGATTCTTGTTGGACTGAGGAAAGGCATTATGATGGAAACCACGACTAGTACTGCCATAATATGTAGTCCTCCACGGCCACGACTACGATACTGAGTATGAGCAGGTGGCGTACTGAGAATAGATGGTTGTTGGTCGCGACTATAAAACACAACAGGAGAAACAATACCGTCATTAGAGGAGAATAACTTAACTCAAAGTCAAGAAGCAAACCAATAATTTCTTCAATAGAAAGAGAAATTCCTTGTGCATTGATTGCTGCCACAATAGAATCATACTCAGATATAAGGCCTCAGAGAAGCTAGAGAGAAAGATCATCATAATCGACAGGTTTGTTAGCACTGGCAAGTGAAAGAGCCAAATAATTTGGCATGCTCAATATAATCCTCCATGGAACGAGATCCTTTGGTGATGGTTTGTAACTCGGTTTTGAGACGAGCCCGAGTTTAAGCACCAAAGAGAGTGAGTAGTCTCTTTACCGGCAACAAGAGACGACACAAATTCAAAGAAGGAAGAGGTAAGCCAACCAATGATTATCTGATCAAGATGATCCCATTGATACACGATATCAAAATTTATTTCATTAGCATCAAGAATAGGTTTGGAATTGCCGCCAAGAACGGACCCCATATACACGACATCAAAATTCGTTCCACTAGCATCGAGAACAGGTTTAGTATTGTCGCCAAGAACGAACTCCATAAGATCATAGCTCTTGAGAATAGGGATGATTTGCGTTCGCCAGAGAAGATAGTTGGTGCGAGAAAGCTTGAGAGAGATATCTTGTTTCATAGATTTAAAGGCAAACAATAGAGAAAGAAGAATTCTGAGAAAGCAGAGGTAACTTCAAGGTTTGATGAAGAAGCCATGGGAATAGAGAGTTGCATCGTAGCATATGATACCATGTAAGATTTTGAATCTCTTCTTTGATTGATTTGTGAGTATTTCTCATGTGTATAAATACAATAGTTGACAGATTTTCTATAATCATGTAGGTGATAATTACAATACAGTTAGCAAATATTCTATAATGATGGGTTTCATAAAAGTGATAATTACAATATAGTTGGCAATTGGCAAATCTTGTGTAGTTGGCAGATTGCAAATCTCTTGGTTGTCATCTAACAGTCTAACAGTCAGATCGTCAAATCAAGATGCGTTTATACAAACTTATATATGCAAGTTGTATTAAAAGTTTGCAGGTGTAAGAAAATATTTTTTTTGGGTGTAAGGGTCATTTATTTTGGCCAATGCTAAAGGCAATTCATTTGTTGTTAGGGGCATCACAAATTTGCTAAAATTATGTTCAATTTTTCTTACCCATAATGCCTTTTGAAAAATGTTAGCGAGCATCACAACGTAAGTATAAAAAATAAAATGTTTTTTTGGCTTCTTCCTCGTCCTTCCCAAATTCATGAACCCTAGTTAATGTATATTTAATAGTTTTGTAGTAGATAGTCCAATTTGTGACTATTTCTAAAGTTTCGAACTCCATTAGTGGAGTTTCGAAGCGTATCAAAATTGTTCCATTTGGTAGTCATGAAGACATATAAGTATGTCTTCATGATTGTCAAAATTTTGATATTCCAGGACTGCTACAATTTTATTAGTCCTATAATAAATTAGGACTGCCAAAATTTTGGTAGTTCCGTCTTTAATTCCCATCTTTAAAAGGTATAATTTATTGGTATGGAGAACTCTATCTTTATTGCTTTTAATATATGCTGATTACTGGTCCTCTTCATTATGCAAAACTCGAGTGTTTTGCTCTTGGTAAAATCTTCAAAACACCTATGAAAAGATTGGATATCTCTACCTAACATATGTGAAAAGGTTAGAAGATGTCATGTATCAGTTCGCGATGAATTCAGGTGAGTGGCCGTCCGCAGCTACTTATATTCTAAGAATCACTTTGTTAAATAAACGACTCTCTCTGCCTTACAATGATAATGTTGTATAATGCTTGATTGAATTAATGTTCTATTTTGAAAACAAAGTATAACACCACAAAATGTCAAGAACGAGTGATGGGGGACTTGTGCAATGTTATTTTTGCTAAACCGGGATCTGGATTTAGAAGGGAATACCAACCAGAGATCCATTGATTTCAAGATGTCAGCATAACTACACATAACTGAAGCAGCTCAGAGTTTAAAGATGAACAATCCAATGCTCAAAAAGCTTAGTTTCATCACACTCAAAAAGCCCTCCAGATCATTTAAAGCTATAAAGTATTACTGTTGCAATAAAATAGCAACATTTTGCATAGCTGTTGTTTCCAGCAAATTCTATTAAGATTTGCAACAGTGATGAGCACAACTCTAACCAACCATAACATGCCACACTACTTTGGGGGATCAAGAATCTACTGATGGAGAAGACTGCACTTTTATGGTTTATAACCCTCATATGCACATGAATAGCTGATAATTGAATGATCTATATTAGAGGACGTAAAGGACTCTCATATAGGGGAGTAGGAATTTTAGCCTTTTCATATCCTACATTGCAATTTTAAGCAACAACTTATGACTAGAAACATCTAATTCCCCTTGTAAATGCCTCCTGAGCTTCTTGCATCAGCTTCTGAAGCCTTGCATCTATATCCCATGCAACATCCCTTGTGTTAACCAATAATAACATGAAACATGGTGATGCCAATGTGTGGACATCTTTAAACAACTGCCAGACATTTATAGGTCGAAATTATGGAGTCCTTAAAATATTTCTAGTATCCAGTCAGTTGATACACTGAATTATGTTTGCGGTACCTCTGAAACTCATGGGCTAGTTGTACATGGAAGCGCCTAAATGAAGTCCTCATTTTCCTTCGGATTTTGCTTTTAGTAATTTAGAGAAAGTGCATCCTTTCTTCTTAAGTATCTTGTACTCACTGCATAACTGACTTTGCATTCTTTTCTCAGATATACCTCCTGACAAAGAACCACTGGACTGGAATACACGAATGAAAATTGCTGCTGGTGCAGCTAAAGGATTGGAATATCTGCATGATAAGGCAAACCCTCCAGTTATATACAGAGATTTCAAGTCTTCAAATATTTTACTGGATGAAGGATTTCATCCAAAGTTATCTGATTTTGGCCTTGCAAAACTTGGCCCTGTTGGTGACAAGACTCATGTTTCTACACGTGTGATGGGAACATATGGCTATTGTGCTCCCGAGTATGCTATGACTGGGCAGTTAACACTAAAATCTGATGTGTATAGTTTTGGCGTTGTATTCCTTGAACTGATCACCGGGCGCAAAGCAATTGACAACACCAGATCTCAAGTAGAACAAAATCTAGTGGCCTGGGTAAGTGATTTTAATTTCTATCTAACATCTTCAGTGTAGCAAGCAGCAGACGGAGAGATGTCCAACTTATTAGGGTCTAATGTTCCATCAAAGTAAAATTCTCCTATATATGTTTATTTACTCTTTCGTAGCTTAAACTTCTGAATCATCCATATTAAAGCCATGATAGCCATCTATGTTAAAGCCTCTCCCACTACACTAAAACTTTAGAGTTGTAACAAGGGTTAAGGGTTATATATTTATTCTAACATTCTCCTGCACGTTGAAGGTTCATTTTCGGCAGAGAGCTGGATTCATACAACGGTATATTTTTTATAAATTCCTCTTCAAATGTGTGCCAGAGGAGATTTGAACTTGAATTGCTCTGATACTATGTTAAACTCCCTGCCACTATATACCAAAACTCTAGAGTTTTAGTGAGGGTTAAGGGTTATATATTTATTCTAATTACTTTGGCAATAAAGTTCTTCTTTGAATTACATGTCTAACAATTTTAACCACGAATGATCTAGTCAGGAGATTTAGTGTGATTTGTACATTTGGGGATTTACCCTATTGGCCTACTCGCTCGCAAGTGATCCAAATCCTTACACTGTCTGCAACTGTTGCTTGCCAAAATCATGAGTAAAACATGTATAAAGTTTAAGCTTAATAAATTTTGGGTCGAGCAACGGATTGAAGTAAAACTGGCCAGTCTGTTCCAAACCGCACGTGAGCACTAAATTATGGTAAATAGCCCTATCTAAAACCATATGAACCCTGTCCAAGACCAAAGCCACAAATTTTGGTAGGTTAAAATATATATAGACTGACTACATACTTTATGCTTAATCTCTAACAACTTTGTGAAGGTTCAAGCCATTTCAAGATTCGTTTGTCATAGTTCATTTAATGCCCTTGAAAAGTCCGACAAAAGCAATTACTAGGTAACATCTTTTAAAATTGTTGATTCAAAGTTATTGAATATTTTTCTAAAGGTTTAACCTAAAATTCTTGATCCAACTAACAAACAGACAGTTATATGTGCACACAGAGAGAGGGAGAGTGTCTGTGAGTGTGTTCGTGTTATAGAAACCTGCAAATGGTGCTAGATATAATTCTTATCAATTAAAAAAAAACTAAAAATCATATAGCTTATTTACTTCCCAGAACAAAAAGCACATCACCATAAACCAAATCTTAAGACTAAGGCCTTGTTTAGTTGTGGACTTTGCAGACCAAAATCTGATTTTACAACATTCCAAGGCACTTTCCTATCTTATGCAGGGGCACATACGGGATATCCTCACTCTGGTTATAGTGGGATAATTTTTTGATTAAATCTTGAATAAAACTTTAGCTATTCTTTGAACTTTATTTTCAAAATTCCAGTGTTCTAAAAATCGCTAGGCGGATTCGGTGCGCCAAAGGGCCGCCTAGGCGGCCGCACAGAATTTTTTTTTTTTTTTTTTTTTGAAATTTGAAATTTTAGTTTTAAATTTTTTTAAAAATTTTGAAAATTTTTTAATATTAAAATTTTTTTTTTCCTGTTATTTTGAATTTTTATTGCATTTGTTTTAAATTTTTTTGAAATTTGAATTTTTTTTGGAATTTTAACTTTTTGAATATTTTTTGCAATTTCAAATCTGAAATTTCAAATTTCAAAATTTTGAAATTTGCAAATTTGAATTTTAAATTTTTGCCTTGACCGAACAGGGCCAAATTGGGCGAACTGGACCGAACTGGGCCGAACTGGCCCGCCTAGGCCCGAACAGGGACCTAGGAGGCCGAATTGGAGGTTTTCGGTGCGGCGGGCGGCCGCCTAGCCCGATTTTTATAACACTGCAAAATTCTACATAGAAAAACTAAAATATACAAGAAATGTACTAGATATTGTTAAAATTTGTGAAATGATACTTTCATTAGGCTCAAGGCCTTCTATTTATAGAAGGATTACATAGGAGGCTAGCTAATCTAGCCAATGTGGGACTAAAAGAGGTACAAAGACAAAATAACTAAATCTCTACAAAGAGAGCTATGACCATGACATTAACTTGCAATACAAAGTTTCTTGGTGAGGGCATTCTTTTCTACAAACAAAGCCTTCAATAATGTCCAATTGTGCCTGCTAATGCAGGCTCAAGGGAGGTTCTGTGTCAATATCAAAGCTAGTAGGAAGCAAACCTTCAATCTCTTGCAATAAAGCACGTAGCTTTAGTAGAAGAGAATAATAAAAGGTTTAAAGGCCGAACTGTAGAACTACCTCCATTTTTCAGTCAAATTATGGAAAACTACTATGTAAGGATTCGAACCTTCCGTAACTAAAAATTGGGTTTCAGCTAAGAGAGTATCATATTGTAGTTAAACATCGGCATAATACTATGCTTATTATTATGATCTCTGGAACTTAGTTGGCGGAAGAACTCAACGAAAAGAAACTCAATGAAACGAGTAGAACATACCAAGAACAAAATACCAAGTCATCAACAAAGAAAACCATGAAAGTCCCTAATTGCTTCCAAAGTTTAAACTATGAAATCATGGAAAATCTTTACCTAGAAGAGGACTTGCGAATCAAAGCACAATACAAAGTTACAAACATCTATTGTCCACGGTCTTAGTTTATTTAAACATTAATCTATAGACTAACCAAATACCTCCGAAGATAGTTGGGTGTCAGGCCTTCTTTCTCCATACAAACATGATAACTTCTAACCAGTCATACACCAATCAAACATTACCTACATATCATATATCAAAATCAATAGGGTCTCAATTGATATTTAGTAGAGTACCTGACTTGTTTATTATTGATGTGGAGCTACATATATATAGGAGAGGCTAATCCCTCTCTTTACTACTCTACTCCATGTGGGACTAAAACCCTTTAATACTCTCAACAGTCCCCCTCAAGATGGGCGATAGATATCAATCATCTCCATCTTGTCACATAGTTTAGAAAGATTCAATGAATTAAGACCCTTAGTAAGACAATCTGCGACTTGCTCTTCTGAGCGAACATGATCGAGCTTTAATATTCCTTTGTCTAACTGCTTTTTGATGAAGAACCGATCGATCTCGATGTGCTTTGTTCTGTCATGCTGAACTGGATTGTTAGCTATACTTAGTGCAGCTTGACTGTCACTCAGAAGGTGCAATGGTGTTCCCTGGTCCAGCTTCAACTCTGTCAGTAGTGCTTTTACCCATAATAACTCTGACACTCCCAGTGCCCTGGCTTTATATTCTGCTTCAGCGGTCGATCGTGCTACCACACTGTTTTTTGCTTCTCCATGAGACTAGGTTATCCCCCACAAAGACACAGCTGAGGTAGACCTTCTGTCGTCCATGCAGCTTGCCCAATCTGCATCACAGTACCCCTCAATATCCATGTGTCCGTTTTTGAACCATAACCCTCTTCCAGGAGCCCCTTTCAGATATCTCATAATAAGGAAAACTGCATCCATGTGGCTCTTCCTTGGATCATACATGTAGCGACTCACTACACTCACAGCAAATGAGATATCAGGACGAGTATGGCCTAGATAAATCAATCTACCTACAAGTCTCTGATATCTCTCACGATCAACTGGCTCTCCTGCCTTTGCCTCCCAACTTATCTTTCTGATCGATTGGAGTGACTGCTGATCGACATCTCAGCATACCAGTTTCTGTGAGCAGATCTAGTACATACTTCCTCTGAGAGAGGACGATCCTATCTCTTCCTCGAGCCACCTCGATTCCGAGAAAATACTCCATCATTCCCAAGTCCTTTACTTCAAATTCCTTGGCAAGTTTTGACTTCAGCTGGGTAATCTCCTCTTCATCACCTGTGATCACTATATCATCTACATATACTGCAAGTATGGTGACGTGGCCTCTCGCATGTCGGAAGAAGACCATGTGATATGCATTGGTCTGGTTGTACCCCATGACTGTGACAGCCTTCTTGAATCTTTCAAACTAGGTCCGAGGAGATTGCTTGAGTCCATACAGTAATTTTTTTAACTTACACACATTTCCTGTTGACTGCTACGTGCAAAAATCCGGGGGCGTCTCCATGTATACTTTCTCTTGTAAATCTCCATGAAGATATGCATTCTTCACATCTAATTGATGAAGTTGCCACACATGGTTTGCTGCAAAATAAACCAAGGTTTTTACAATGCGCATCTTTGCTACTGGAGCAAATGTCTCATCATAGTCGATGCCATAGGACTGAGTGAATCCCTTTGCAACCAATCTTGCCTTGTATTGTTCCTCCTTTCCTTCTGGCGTCTCTTTTACTGTGAAGACCCATTTGCATCTAACTACTCTCTTTCCTTTAGGTAATGGAACAAGTTTTCATGTCCCATTTCTTTCAAGTGTCCCAAGTTCCTCCAACATTGCAGTTTTTTACTTCGGATCTTCCTTCGCTTTCTGCCAACACTTAGGCAAAGAGGTGTTGTCTAACGATGCAATGAAATGCTCCATAAGTAGGGGATAGATTAGAGTAGGATAAAAATTGGGCAATGTCATGTTCATAACCATAACGATTAGGAAATTTTTCCGTATTACTGCAAGAAGATCTTCTTAAGGGAATAGGAGAAGGACAAGGAGGAGAGATCATACCCATCCGAAACAGAGGGATCCGATGCGGGAGGTGCATTTTCAAGAGTTTGGACAGGGTTAGGCAGAGAACATGGCACAGTAGGGGCAATAGGCACAGTAGTGGATTGTTGCTTTCTCCATCTGTAGATTTGGAGCTTTGTAGATTTTTCTGTAGTATGTTCCCCCTCTTGTACTGCAACATCACTTTCTTCCTCATTGTGAGCTTCCTCATCACTTTCCTCTCCCTCGCTATCTCTCCCTTGTTTCCTTGAACCAACTTCCATCATTGGGCATGGAACTAACCCGACAATCACGCTTGGGCCCATCTTCCCCTCCTAACACCTCTTGTGTTAGGTGTGTCACCAAATGCGGAGCCTTCACCTGAACCATTGTGGTAGTATGGTTCCATCTCTCTGAATATAACATTCATGCTCACAAAGAGTCTTCGTTCCACAGGACTCCAGCAAGAGTTCCTTCTGAGTCCCTGAATAGCCAACAAAGACGCACTTCACTGTCCGAGGGTCCAACTTTCCCGCTGGAGGCCTATTATCTTTCACAAACAGACACATCCAAATACCTTTGGGTGAACAATGTACTTGTTCTCACCTGTAAGCATCTCAAACGGTGTCTTCCATCCTAACACCTGAGAGGGCATCATGTTGATGAGATATGCAGCTGTCAATACGATATGTCCTCACAAGTGTTTAGGAACATTCATAACAAACATCATTGACCGTGCCACTTCTAGCAGGTGCCTGTTCTTCCGGTCCGCCACGCCATTCTGAGCTGGTGTATAGGCACATGAAGTCTGATGTATCCCAGTATTCTTCAATAACCTTGTTGGTGTATTGTCCCATTGTCAGACCTTAAACTCTTCACCTTAACACCATATTGTGTTGTAACTCCGCGATAAAAATCTTGAAAGCATGCAAATACATCACTCTTACTCTTCATTAGATATACCCAGGTGACACGAGTGTAGCAGTCAATAAAGGTGACAAACTACTTAAAACCATTAACAGTAGTTGTAGGACAAGGTCCCCACACATCAGAATGTATCATATCAAAAGCAGCTAAACTTCTATTTTCAGAACTCACATACGAGCTTCTGGTATATTTTCCAAGTTCACAAGCATCACAAACCAACTTTTGCTTATTAGCCTTTTGATACATAGAGGGATACATCCGACTCAGTAGACTGAATAAAGAGTGCCCCATTCGATGATGTTGGAGTAATAATTCTGCTTCTACAGTCCTTCGTGGCTCCTGTTGTGCTTCATCTACCAGTGTTGCTAGTGCTGCATCCAGCCCACCTCTGTCCAAGTACCATAGCCTTTTATGCCAAGTGCTAGTCCCCAACCGTCTCTCCGTTCCTTTCTTCTGAAAAATCACCTTAGGAATGTCAAAGGAAACACCACATTTAAGTTGAAGAACAATGGCATTAATGAACAATAAATTAACAGAAAAAGATGGAGCATGCAAGACATCAGTAAGAGTCATGGAAGGGGTGCATTCAATTGTGCCTTTACCCACAATGGGTCTAGCAGTACCATCAGCAGTCTGAATGCTTTCAAGTGTTGCCAGGTGAGTGTAATCTTGGAACTCATCATAGGCAGCCATGACATGGCGGGATGTCCCAGAGTCAATTATCCAATTTAGACTTCCTGGTCTGTGGGTAGATGCAAGGGCATGAGCAAGTATACCTTTGCTTGTATGGGCATAGTAGGTAATGTTACCCCCGGAGGTGATTAGAGCCGATGTCCCAGTGGTGTTGGTTCGACTGTCGCTGGTTCCAAGCTTCATGCTCCTCCACATTTTTAGCATTTCCCTCTCACTGGGGGTAATATCGGATGACTGGCTCTCATTTTCTCCTTTTGCCAGGTTTGTCTTGTGCCATCCAGAATAATTATCTCTGCCTCTGCTATAGCCTCCTCTGGCACCCCCACGCCCTCCACGGCTACATCCGCGGTCGATGGACTGGCCTTTTAGATGTTCCGTACAGAATCTGATGAAATGTTCAGGTTCTCCACAGTTGTAGCACCCTCCCCCTCTGGGAGGGTTGGGTTAAACACTGTTAAGATAATTTTTCTTCCGGAGAGCTAGTGGTGCTAGGCATTAGCTTCAACCGTGCCTCTTCTTGTGCCATAGCAGCTATGGCCTCCTCCAGTGATGGTAATCCAAGTTGTGCAAGTAGGATATTCCTCCTCTGCTCGAATGCTGGGTTGAGCCCCTTCAAGAACTTCATCATCCTCTGTCGCGAAACATACTCTATGAACTTCTTATAATGTTTCGCAAATGTCGTGTCCCAGTCCCAAAATACGTAGGACCAGGAATACGCAATATGCCAGCTACGCATTCGACCAGACTCTGGTCCAACTCGAATACGTATAAGCTGTACTATAATGGTTACTATCTAAATAATCCAGTAAATATAAATAACTCTGTCTCAATCCACAAAGAACAGAAATACACAAAAATGAGCTACATGTGCTACAGTCGGCCGTCCAGTAAACACACAAACTCGAATAGACTCGAGAAGAAATATGAGTCTATAAAAACTAGGCTACAACAGCAGATGAATAAACAGTATGAATAAAGTAACCATAACTCCGGTAGAAATGATATAAGTACCTGGCACCAATGCCTGCAAGACAAGCAACTCCATCAGCAACTCCAAAGGCTCCGTAATTGTCTATGCTGCAAAACTGGCAGGGGACCAGATCCTCAGAGGGAGGTAATAAGGTACAAAAATACAGCATGCCAAAGTATAACAGAAAGAAACAAGTGCAATGCCGATGTAATCTAGCATAATCACCTAAGTGAGACACTGTTTGAAGACAATGTTCGATGCGTGGGCTGTCCAAAATAAAATCGTAGCTCCGGACACGGAAACACACGGGACGTACCGCAGCTTCGGGCAAAGAGTCACACGGGTGATACTACTACTCCAGATACAGGAACACTACAGAAATAGAACATATACATATATATAGCGCGTGCAGAGGAGCCCAAACGTCTAGTAACTGTTTTTTCCTCCCAAAACGGTCAACGAGTGTGCGCTGAACCTGAAACTCTATCTAACAGTCTCATCATACTGAAGTAACTATCAACGATCACGATCCTAAAGTCGTCCCAGTTTTTGGTCACGCTGACAGTATCAGGATACTGGAAATCTGGCACGATGACAGTGTACGGATGTGTCCTAGGGTTATGATGTAAACAAGTATGTACATCAAGGTGTTGCAATCATCTATCAATCGTCACCAGACGTTGCCGACGAACGTCTGCACCCGGTTATGACCCGGACGCGAGGTAACGATTCTGATAAAAAACGCGCACAATGCATATAATAATTAAATAGAAATCTGGTAACTGAAATACAGGATGGCAATGTACACTTGCCTGGATCCGATTGCTGAAGATGGGGCTCCGGTACAACGTCCAAGTCCGCGGGTCCCGTAGTACCTAGAGACGAGATACAAGCTCCATCAATAAACTATCTCGAGGCTTAAATAAGAGGTGACACATGTCTTGCATAGGCTACAATCTTAGTTACAAGCTCACATAGACACTAAGCTAGAGGGTTGACCACGGTTGACTAGAGGCACGTTACATCTAATACTATCAATCACCTGTATAATATCATCAGACAAATCCTCAATCCCCTATATTTATCATGGTGTCTTCAGTAGTTCCAGTATGTTCATTCCTCAGATTTCACCATGGTCTTCTCCGAAATTATCATGCATGTTTACATATATCATCCTCAAATAAATTAATTATTATTTATTAACCCTCAAAAACGTTATTTTATTATTTGAACATCATTTCACAATAACCTAGCTACTCCTCAAATAAATTCATTATTATTTCTCATCTCTTAATTAAATGACCAACATTTTGATATCACAACATATACTCAATCAACCGATCAACAATGCATATAACAATATGTATAAAATCCTAAAATCTTTCATCTAGCATTCATAAACCCTAAACTCATCTATATCATTCACAACAATTAAACCTGCTCCGCCACAACCATCAAATGTATATAATAAAATGTAATAAATCCTAAAATCTCATATCAAGCTTCTTAAACCCTAATACTCAATGTATATACATGAACCCTAACTAACTAGGTTCAATAACAATAGACAATATTAGACCAACCATAATGAGATGGGGGAGAGTTTACCTCGGCGTCGGTGCGTGGTGGTTGCTTGGCCGGAGGGTGGTCGACAGCGATGTGGAGTGCTAGTAGTAGTGGTCATGGTGGTGTTTTCAGTCGTGTGGAGGAGGTTGGTCGAGGTTGGGTGGCAGCAGGATGGAGCTGGGGTGCTCGTCGGTGAATGGCCCGAGGTGGTTGAGGGGGACGTGGAGGTGGTGCTGGTAGCAGTCATTGCTGGCGGAGCTACGAGTAGAGGTTGCTGGCGGTCGACGAGTAAGGTGGAGATGGTGGACAGCGGGTGGAGGCAACGTTCGTGGAGACGGCGGTGGACGGTGGCAGTTGGCCGACTGTTGGCGGTGGTAGCACGGCCTGAGTAAAGTGAAGATGCGGGGGGGGGGGGGGGGAGAAACGACAGCAACAAGGTATGACCTCGCCGGAGTTAGGAGCTGCGGGTGGTGGCTCGGTTGATGTGAAGGGAAGAAGAAGAAGAAGAAGAGAAAGGGAGTGGTCGGCTGGTGATGTAGAGTAGGAAGAGGGAGGAGAGAGAGAGGAGGGTGGTTTTTAATGTCCCTAGGGATTAGGGCCAGCCTTGGAGAAAGGGAGGTGATGGAGAGACTTTATGGGGGAGTGTGTGGTGAGGATGAGGGCTTTAATTTGAATGAAGGGCTCAGATTTTACATGTAGAATTGTACATCCCAAAGAGAGAGTGGATGATATGACTGGTCAAGAGTTGAGGGAGGGTTTCTTCATTGGCTTGGACCAATGAGGTAAGGACACCTATTACTACATTTGCAAATAAGCCCCTTAACTTTTGGGTATTTGCACAAACATGTAAAATTATGGGGATTTGGTGTGGGTGAGGGGGTGTTGTGTGTTTCACATGGGCTTAATGAATGAGGTATTGGGTTAAATTGGGGTTAAGTTGGAATTAGTTAAAGTTGGTATCCTCAATTTAATTAAAATAAAATGTCATGTGCTCTTAAATTAAATGGGGGCACATGTGGTCTCAATTTGGAGTGACACAAAGGTCATGAAAGGTGTAGGCTTGGTGTCAGTCTTGGACCCTTTAATTGGTCCGGCTAAACGGTTTGAGTCTGTGTCTCAAAATTGATGGCAACGACAAAGGTACGCGACATGATTAAAGAATGGGTTTCGGATACGGGAAGTTGTGCAATTAAATTAGAGCACAAGGGATTGCGTTTGTGAGTGACGGAAAAGTCCAGCGCCTAGGTTGGCTTGTCAAGTCAAGAGTGCAACAATTAGTTGGAAATTATAGACTATTGTTGGGCTCCGAATATTGCAACAACGGTAGGGTGCACCAAGGGTTTAAAATGAAGAACCAGACAACTGCAACTAATTTCTAAACCTCAATCACCTGATGCTAAACCAAAATTTCTAACAAAAACATGTCTATCTAAAATAATAATTGAGGGGGTTTACAGCAAATGCCGGTTCTACTTGCTCATCCTCCACACCAATCGAGATCTGACCAATACTTCTTCAGCAGAGCCACATACTTAGAGATTGTGATCTTCTTGGACCACTTTATCAAGTTCATCTTGTAGTTGGAAGACCCTCATAGGGTTGCCCGACCCTGAGTACATGTCTCTCAGCGTCATCCAAATGTCATCAGCAACTTTCATTGCTTCCACGTTGTCCGACACTTGGTTGGTCAATGAGGCTGTCAACCATCCAGCAACAACATTATTGACGATTTTTCACACAGCAAACTCCCGTGAGAAGTGAACTTCAGGTGCCTTGGTTTGGCCATTCACATAGCCCACAAAGCCTCTTGCCTTTAGAGTCCGCATCGCCTGATGCGACCACTTCAAGTAGTTGGAAGTACCCTCCAACTTTATTTCTAGTTTCTCCAACTTTCTCATTTTGTATGGTGAAGAATCAACATCTGCGTGTGCAACACGGGAGCTAGTCTCGGTCAGCATCCTGGAGAATAGATCATCCACCAAAGCCTTCATCTCTTGGGCCGTCAGCTTGCCGTAGATCGTCTCCATCATCTTCTTCTTGTCTTCTTCCATCAGCAAGACGGTGGCAGATCTAGATTGTCTCCACCTTTGATCGCCGTTCTCTCCACGTCTACTGTTCCTCCTTCAGCAGCAGCGGTTTCCGTGAGAGCCGATGCTCATGTCCCGTGTACGGCTTCGACCCGAGGCCGCATAGCCTAACGAGAAGGATGGGAAAGAACCGACAGTTGTAGTCGAGTTCAAGAGTTCACACAAAAGTTTTCTCACTGATATACCTCGATCCAACTAGCAACTATATAATTAATATTCCGATTACAACTTGTTGCTACAAAAAACGATAATCAGAAAATTAAACTTCTCGTTCTTCCTTGCAATTGTAGTTGCATACGGACATAACCGAGTTACAACTCACAGAAGAAGAAGAAGAAGAGTGGGGGCTGCTGGCCGGCCGGCGGGGAGGGGGGCTGCTGGCGGAAGAGGGAAAGGGGAGGCTGTGGAGGGAGTTAGGGTTTGGGAAAAGGAGGGTTTGACTTGATACCAAATTGATATTTAGTAGAATACTTGACTTGTTTATTATTGATGTGGAGCTACATATATATAGGAGAGGTTAACCCCTCTCTCTACTACTCTACTCCATGTGGGACTAAAACCCTTTAATACTCTCAAGAGTCTCTCCGTACCCCCACTTGTTCGATAGTGAGTTTGTTCCATGTAAATGGATAATCTGATCTGAATCCCTGATTCATATCCGATTACAAATAGATATCCGTTATCCATATGGTTTAAGAATGGATAGGATATGGCTTCTATGTTCTTGTCTATATTATCTGATGATATGTGAACCTAAATATATATCAGATATCATCAGAGAAAGGTTCCTAAGGGGCCACCCTAGGAAGTTTTATAAGGGGATGCACATGTCGATATTCAATTGTATACCAATGTTCACGTGCATTGCACAACATTCTTACTAAATATATGGAAGTAATGGTAGTTACTGGAGGATATGATTGGCGGCTTAGATTTTGACACATGGACTCTACCTTAGGAACAATTATATATATATATATATATATATATATATATATATATATATATATATGAAGAAGTCCCTAAGGGTCTGCTTGGATTGAGGGAGGAAAAATAAGCAGGTTAAGTGAGGGGGAGTAGTCAATACATATAACCTTGCTTGGATTGGAGGGAGAGTTAAGTGGGGGGTTGTTTAATAACTCTTGCTTGGATTGGAGGTTTTGAGCGGAAGAAAGAGTAATAAAAATACAATACTTACCAAAACCTCACTTTTTCCTCGTTAACCCTCCGATTTGGGGGTTAAAAAATTGGACAAAAGAGGGTTAAATAAACTCCCACTTAACCCTCTATTACTCTCCCTTCTAAACCTCTACCCTCAAACGAAGCATGATTTTTTCTCCACCTCACTTAACTCTCTTAACCCTCAATCCAAGCAGACTCTAAAGCACTAGCCTAATGGTAGTGGAGAGGGGGGGGGGGGACACCCTTGGGAAGGGTCGGGTTCGGACTTGGAGAAAGGATAATATATATATATATATATATATATATATATGAGTCCGGATCGGGAGCCCCTTTTTCGGAGCCCCGCTATCCTTAGCCGTTGGATCAGCGTGGGGCCCATGCGGACCCCGCGAGGGCCCCGCGATCCGATGGTGCGGGGGGGGGGGGGGGATTTGGCGAGCCCCCCCCCCCCCCCCCCCCCCCCTTGGGTACTTTGATCTCTATATATATATATATATATATATATATATATATATATGAGTCATAGGCTCATATTTCTACATGAGCCAAGCACATGTGGACCAATAAGAACGAACTCATAAATCCCATGTGGCACTAGTACACTCCATTCCTATTGGTCCGCATGTGCATTGGCTCATGTAGGAATATGAGCCTATGGCTCATATCCCTTTTACCCATATATATATATATATATATATATATATATTGAAGGAGGTAAGTGTGTTACAATTATTGGCTACTGAATAGCTCTCAACTTGACCCCGCAAGGATTATAACTCCGTCTGTTGGCCCTTACTCGATTCCGAAGGACTTTCAACTAGGCTGAAGGCCCACAATTGGCTCGAATGTCCGCTCCCAGCTCGAAGGCCCTGTACCACTGCACCACCTGTCCCGAAGGATTGTTGAACCACAAGGCCTGCTGCACCATCTGACCCTAAGACATGTTGCACCATCTGCCCGAAGGCCTGCTCCGCTGCCACCCAGGGTCTATTGTCCCGCTCCTACCACTTTATTAAATGGAAGGAATTATTTGCTCCTGCCCCCGCTCGAACTTGGATAGATGGAGCAGATGCCTCCCACCTCAGCCACTTGAGCTAGAGGTGATTGGCTATATATATAGCCAATCACCTCTAGCTCAAGTGGCTGAGGTGGGAGGCAAATGGTACCAAAGCTACCTAGCAAATTTGTATCCCCCTAGGGTAAGACTAGGCCAGATGTACTGGCTACGACATGGACGTCACGTCTTTGAGTAGGGGAGTTTGTGAAACCCTAGATCTATTCCTGATGTTCAGGGACGTTGCGTCTTTGAGTGGGAAGATTGTGAAACCCTAGATTTAGTAACTATGGATATAAGGTTAGAGGAGATTGTGAAACCCCACATTAGTCCCGAAGCTCAGGGTGTCACATTTTTGTGTGGGGGAGATGTGAGACACTAGATTTAGTCTCACCTTGGATATGAGATATAGTTTGATTTGCTTATATATGTAATGTTTGGGACTTCAAGTCTCGTGTGTACATCAATGATAAACCATTTTGACAAGTTGGATGCACATGAGACCTATGCGTGGGTCATGTCCTGACACGTGGGTCGGGATGTGACAATATATAAAACTTAAAGTTTCTTTATAAATTATGAGTATCATCTACTAATCCGATCTCTATCCATATTTCAGCCAAATTAACATGTCGTTTAGTCAAAAGTTGGCATTGGTTTAAGTGACTGAATCCTTATCCATATATGTGTGCCATGTAAGTGGCCCTTTTGGTTAATATATGAAATTATGAATACAGTGATAACTATCTCTGATCTGTATCCGCTAATGGCCCTTTTAGTTAAATCCGTAAGTGTACTTAGTTTTTGTTTAAATCACAAATGAAGTGCAAACTTGGTGATGTTGCAGAACTCTGTTCTGGGCTAGTTCGCATATCCTGTTTCGATGAAATATTTGGAAGTAGATGTTTCAAACTATTTTGCAAAAGTATGCACTTATCAGGAAAATGAGTGAAAAGTAAAACATTAAAACAGCATCTCACTGGAAACTCCATAGAGAGAAATTTCTCAGCGTAAACCACCCAACTTAGCCATTTGTCAAAAATCATTTCTATCAAATTCCAAATGACCGTGCTAGAATATTCTAGTTTGTTATTTTTACTATTTACCTAAACTGATGTAAAATGCATTTACCTATCTAAGTACCCATCAAGATCATCAAAAATGAGTTGTCAATGTTTTATGTACTGTTTACTACTGTGAATGTCATACTAGTTGTATGGTAAAACATAAAAATATAAAATCTATATTGTCTAAGGATATAAAAACAATTACCTGATTAAGACCCTAGCCGTAATTGGAACCAGAACCCGACGAGTATCAGAGAGAGGATGGGCTTTAACATTGTATGTCTGACACTAAAACTAACAGTGATAGAGATCTCAGTTCTGATCAGAAATGCAACCATCCAAGAGATAAGGGTAAGATTGGTATAAATTTCCAGACCTGATGTAACTCAAACTGGCATGGAAAATTTAGAACTTGAACCTGACGTGATTTAATGCTAGCCCTTCGAAGCTGACTTCATAAAAAAATCATCATTCATATGTAAGTTGTTTTTCCCACAAACCTCATCCAACCAAAAAGTATAATGACTTTGTATATAAATTCAATTTACTATCAATCGATCTCAAATGCAAGTCTAAAATGCACCATTCAACAGTGTGCCAGTAATTCACATTTGCATTTACATTTTACAAGTTTGTCTAATCATGGCTATTTTTATCCATGAATATTTGCACTATACAATACTTGAAGTACAGTTAGAAAATGTCATTTGAGTGATTCTTAGAATTTTCTCACATAATTGTCGCATGTGCTAGATATGACAAAATTATGAGCAAGGTACTGTTTGCTGACTTGGCCTTCACTACCATTATTGCTTGATCCTGATATGCAGGCTCGACCTCTGTTCAAAGATCGAAGAAAGTTTCCCAAAATGGCAGATCCGTTGCTACAAGGCCGTTATCCTGTGAGAGGCCTATACCAAGCTCTAGCTGTTGCAGCCATGTGTTTGCAAGAACAAGCAGCAACTCGACCTCTTATAGGAGACGTTGTCACCGCACTTTCATATTTAGCTTCACAAAGCTATGATCCAAATGCATCTCAAAGTAGCAGGGTCGGTCCATCTACTCCTAGGTTAAGAGAAGATCGAAAGGTCCACTCGCCACACAAGAATTCTCCAGACTTTAGGCAGAAGGACCCCTTCAAGGGAGTGAACTTTGGGGCAGAAGTTGGCAGAGGGGATGTAGGCAGTGGGTCTGGAAGGAAGTGGGACTTGGATGAATTGGAGAGTCAAGGCTCTCGTCGCGACAGCCCTGCTCACTTAGGTAGAGCAAGGGAAACTCCAAAGCATTTCAACCGAGATCTTGATAGAGAGAGAGCAATCGCAGAGGCCAAGGTATGGGGAGAGAACTGGAGAGAGAGAAAGAGATCAAACGAGTTTGGTAGCTTTGATGGTACCAACGAGCTATGAGTAAAATTCCTGTCATCCAACCCAGAGGGTGTCATGACATCCCTCCATCCTGGTTCTGTTCTCTGGAAATAAGGTTGCTTTCTGATGGAAAGCAATTGCTCCTGATTTTCTTATGTTTGGAATCAGAATCGGATGCCTTAGTCTCAAGGCGTCGTTCCCATCACTGGAGCTGGTAATTTCGGTCTTTTGTCAATTGGTTAAGTATGCACATGTAATAGAAGATAGCACAACAATGGAGGTAGGATCGTGTTTTGTGCAGATGGTTGCACTCTATGAGGGCTCTTCAAACCCCCCAGTAGAAGATGCAAAAAGAATGTCATAATTTTGGTCTGCAAGTTCGTTGTGGCTGTGGGGGGTTTACATTTGTTGGTATATCTACATACAGCAGACATCTTTGTCTTAAGCTTTTGAATTTATGTTGTCTACTGTCGTTTATTGTTTGAACTGCAGTTTTTTCTGGACGGAATCATGCATCAATATATCCAAAGTGCATTGTTGTAGTGAGTGAGACTAAGATAACAGAGATGGGTCTGATGATGTTCTGTAGATGTTGCTGTGGTGGTTCACAAGGCAAGACTGAGCAACAAGTACACAAAAGAGCCAGTGGTCTTGCAGTAGTATATGAGCTTTGGAACCGAAAATTGTTATTTTGCCTTTGTATTTGTAAACAGGCGTATTAGTTTTCACCCTTCACTTACATTGGATTGTTGTAACTAGTGTGTGTTTTAAGAATTATCAGCTTGTGAGTTTGATGTTCCGAGATTACACTCTGGAAAGGCACAAAGAGATGGTTGAGGAGTAGCTAGGCTCTGAAATCCTGTGTTTTATAGTAGTGTAAAATCTTTACACTCGTACCTGTCTTTAGTTCCACTTCTGGTTTGGAATCTATGTTCGAGGAACCCGGATTGAATATTGTTAAATATTAGTGTATTAGTCAAGTGGACTTTAGTCCCACATCGGTAGAATAATATCCTCCCTATATATATGTACTCCTTTATTGATAATTAAGTATCCAATTACTCCTTCCTATATGGTATCAGAGCCAAAATTCTGAATCTTTCTCCACATAAAATAAAATAAAAATCACCCTCCCCCCTCCCCTCCACTTCCTGCCTACCCTTGTCCAAGTGGTAGCAACTACGCACCCCCCCCCCCCCCCCTCTCTTCCTGCGTTGGAATATTCAGAGGATAGATAATGATTTGTTTGCATGAACATATGACTCTCGACGAGGGTATCAAGAGTTAACAGAGAGCAAACATGGGTTTGCGTGAATCTATGTTCCTGATTCGGATCTAACAGAAATTAACCTTGGATATTTTTCTGTCCTAGCTTGTGTGATCTACCTTCCTTCAATCTCTGCATTCCTTGCACAAGCCGGTTCTGGTTACGTTGATCGCGCATTGGCAGAGTTGATATGAGTATCAGGTTCGGACGATCAAACGACAATCAAATCGAGAACATTGAAGGATAGGAACACTGAGGTGAATAACAGTGCTATTAACACCAGTGTCGAAAATATAGTGGCGGGGACATCGGGCATTGGTACGACGGTTTCATCGGTTCGACTTGTCGATAGACGGTTGGATGAACCAGATGCCTACTCGACATGGAGAAAGAAGGTCGAGAAGATGCTTCGGGGAATGCGGTTGTCAAAACATCTGACTGACAACCCCCAAACAGTGAGTGATCCCACATACGAGCATTGTTCACACAGTTGATGAATTTGATGGAACCATCAGTGGAGGACATGGTTCAGAACATGGACTCGATGAAGGAGTTATGGGAGGTCCTTGCAACGACGTTTGATGGCAAACGTGATTTGTCTCGCATCTATGACTCGGTCGTTGGTATCTACCGAGCTGATCAAGGAGACAAGTCACATAAGGACCATTTTCGTGCCTTCAAGGCACTAACTGATGAAGTGGATCGCGTGCTACCCTTGACGACATATATCAATGAGGCAATGACTCAACGCCAGCAGCTCTACGTCATAGGGTATGTTGCCTCCCTTCGTCCTGATGCAGACTCTGCACGACCTCAGATTATTGCTGGGGCCGAGGTTCGTCTTCGATGGAAGCTCACTTCTTTGTCCTACGGGCAGCGAAAATCGTTGAGACTTCTTTGGGTGATATCCCTGCTAATCGGTCTGGACTGGGCGCTGCTCATGGTGGATTCCGTGGAGGTCGTGGTGATCGACGTGGTGGCCGGAATGCTGGCCATGATGGTGGACGAGGCAATGGCAGTCATGATGGCAGAAGACCGTACACATGCTTCAACTATGGTCAACAATGCCATTTTCAGTGGCAGTGTCCTAAAGCTCCTGCCGCATCAGATAATCATGACAATGATAGGGTATAAGTACAGATGACGACAGAGATCTATGCCGAATTTGCTGACTTTCAAGCTCAGCGTCGTGGTGAAGCCTCCACATTTAGTTCCACAGCCGGGTACTCAACAACGTGTGTGATCAGGTCAAAGCAGTGGGTTACGACTCGAGTGCATCTGATCATATGACAGGTTATGCAGGTGTGATTATATATTTGTCGGTCGTATATCAGATATTACTATTGCAAATGGCAGTTCCCTGAGGGTTCGTGGAAAAGGAAGCACCCGCCTTTCTCCTGGTCTGCCACTCAGATCAATTTTACACACACCTGGCAATCCGTTTAGTATCTTATCCATTAGTAGAATTACTCGTGACTTACAATGTTCGATAATATTTTTTCTGATGGTTGTATTTTTCAGGACCTAAAAACTGAAAGGACTATCGGTAGGGGGCATGTGGCTGGAGGCTTGTACCTGTTTGACATAAATTCTTCCGTTGCATGTGCCGGCGTGAAACTTGATCCGTTTGAGTTGCATTGTCGGTTGGGTTACCCATCTATCCAAGTACTCCAAAAGATGTATCCGTCTTTGAATTTTTCTGTTCATTTTTATTGTGAGTTATGTAGTTTGGCTAAACATCACCGGGTACCATATCTAGTGGTCTAAATAAAGTTGCATCACTTCTTTTAAGCTAGTGCACTCTGATGTATGGGGGCCTTGTCCTATTGAATCTGTGATGGGCTTCAAGTATTTTGTTTCCTTTGTTGATGACTACTTACTTGTCATCTTTGTCTACTTGATAAAAAATTGCTCCAAATTATTTAATATTTGGTGCAATTTTTATACAGAAATCCAAACCCAATTTGGGCTTCCTATTAAGTGTTTTCGGAGTGACAATGGTCGTGGGTATTTATCTCGTGAGTTCAATTTTCATCTGACTAGACATGGCATCATCCACCAAATTTTATGTCCTTACAAACCACAACAGAATGGTGTGGCCGAACGCAAGAATCGTCATATTTTGGAAACAATGCGTGCTCTTATGTTTCAAGCACGTACTCCCAAGAAATTTTGGTCGAATGTGGTACTTACAACTTGTTATTTAATCAATCATATGCCATCTTCAATTTTTAATGGAAATACTCCATTTTCTCGGCTATATCCCAAACGTGAGCCGTTTTCTCTACCTCTCAATATTTTTGGTTGCTTGTGTTATGTTCGGGATACTCAACCGACTCTGTCCAAGTTGGATCTGAAGGCAATCAAGTGTATTTTTTTTGGGTATCCAAAAGATCGAAAAGGGTATCGTTGTTTTTCACCAACTTTGAAGAGGTATTTTATGACTCGGGATGTTACTTTTATTGAAACCGAGTTTCCTCCACTCTCATCAACTACAGATTATGTTTTCAAAGTTTATCCAGAAGAGAATTTTTTACTGTTTCCAGTTCAAACATAGCAGCCACCCGTAAGGGTGCCCTCCCCTGCCGAGCCAGTCTCCCGGTCTGAAGGTCCACAAACATCGACCCAGTCAGACCCGGCATCGTCAGTCTCACTAGCTCTGACATAACAAGCATCAACGATGGTGCCCCAGGCCATTGTGTCATCGTCCTCCTCTAGCTCCACTGAATCACCAGCTCCGACAGAACAAACATCACCGATGGTTTCCACGACCATCGAGAAATCGTCCTCCTCCAGCTCCACTGATTCACCACCACCTGATATACCTGCTCGCCCCCGTCGTGCATTTCATGACCATCCTTTTAGTTATTGGCACTGCAAAGGGCTTGTGATTCAGACAGTCCTTGGTGGCTACTATTGATGTGATTCAGATTCCCAATTATGCGGAGGAATGACTCAAACATCTTGGTTGGCGCGCAGCTATGGAAGAGGATATACGAGCGCTTCGGAAGAACCATACTTGGGACTTTGTGGATTTACTTACTGGTAAGAAGGCAGACGGTTGCAAGTGGGTGTTCACAATCAAGGTGAAACCGGATGGCACTCTTGATCGTTTGAAAGCTCGACTGGTGGCTGAAAGATATTTTCAAACATACGGAGAAGATTATTTTGAGACATTCTCCCTAGTTGCCAGGATGACTTCTGTGCAAGTGCTTATCGCATTAGCCGTATACTATGATTGGCCCCTTCTGCACTTGGATGTGAAGAATGTCTTTCTTCATGCATGGGGACCTTGAAGAAGAAGTGTATGTGATGCAACCTCCTGGGTTTGTTGCAAGGGAGGGTAAAGTATGTTATTTGCGGAAGGCCATCTACGATCTCAAACAATCACCTTGTGCTTGGTTTGGTCGATTTACATATGTCGTTACTCAGTTTGGCATGTATCAATCGAAGAATGATCATTCAGTATTTTACAGACAGACGTCAGCTGGAAAGATACTACTTGGTGTCTATATTGACAATATTGTGATCACGGAAGATGACAGTCAGAAAATTGCAGGACTGAAAAAGTTTCTGGGTGAGAAATTTCAGACTAAAGATATGGGAGCATTGAATTACTTTTTGGGCATTGAAGTCACACGGGATAAGAAGCACATTGTAATGTCTCAGAGAAGATATGTGCTAGACATTGTAACGACCCGCTCCGCTCAACCCGGAGGGCCAATTCAAACGGCACAAGTGTAGCTATTCAACCCGCCTTGCTCAGCGAGATGGCTCGTTCGATGCAAAGGCTTTCATGCTGGGATCTTCAATGGAGTCAGACTTAGGCTATCAGAGGCGCGTCCGGAGTCTCGCTCGACCGATGTGATACATCGCTAAGGTGGGTGGCCCCGGTGAACCTGTCTCTACTTAGCTGCACACTAAGAAAATGAATGTTACATGCTAGTTTACAGGCGATAACCTTTGCATGCTAATAAAAGAGATGAACGCACATAGCCAAGGGGATAACCCCGCCTTATCATTGAGTAGAACTTGGAAATCTTACTTGCTATTTGCGTAGTCGGGATTGTTGAGTTGGAATGTAGTAATTTCCTTCATATATGCCATAAAGTAGTGTGAGTTCTTACTGAGGAGTTGCACCGCACGGAACATGACACGGGATGGAGTAAAATCAGGTTGCATGCATAGACGTGAAAGGCTATTAAATAGTCGTTCCAAGTCAGGAGATGGAAGGAAATGAATGCACTCGGGATATGCAGATCGCCGAGGCAGTCTCTAATCAGAGAGCTGCGTAAAGAAGAAAAGATCCGAGTGTAGTCCTCGGCAAAGATTGATCCGAGTGTTGTCCTCGGCTAGGATTGGAAGTTGGGGGAGTAGTTGCATGGTCACGGACAACTGGTTGCGCACCAGGTAGAGAAATTCCTCGACACGATTGCTGAGGCATCCGAATCGTGTCGGCCCGGGAGGACGGAGTGCCAGTGTAGTCCTGGCGATTCGCTAGCTGATGACTAGCGGGCGAGAGCGAGGCATCCAGCAAGGCTTGCTACCGACCTGGATGGGCGTCGACTCGTTAGACGGCTAGGAGGCCCAGCAAGGCTAGCAACCGAGCTGGGGAGACAGCCGTCCATCGCAGATATTGTCCAATATGGCTAACAGAGCCAGTGACCTTCATATAGATAAGTCATGTTTGCATAGCGGCTATCCGCACTGAGAAAAGGAGAAACGGGGAGGAGTGTGTTTGCACGACATTATGCATAATTAGAATGGATGCATGGTATCACACATAGTTCTAGTAAAATGGGTCTTATGAGGCAGAGGCACGGCATAACACTTGGGTTTTATAGTTGCTTCTTGTTATTTCGTAGATAATTGTTTATATTGCTGCATATGACAGGGAAGGCCGAATGGTAAGAAATGGTAAGGTGAACTCAATTGTTCATAAATATGACACTCTTGAGCTGACACAGAGATTACTTTCTTTATATTGCCATGTAACTGATCCTAAGGCAAAAGAATAGAAAGACAACGGAACTAGTCGGTGCACATAACTAATGAACGTGCTTGTTTTGTGGCGTGGGCGAGAGGCCTCCCCACCAGTGCATTCAATGTACTGATACCCAACCAGTCTGCATGCAGGGTGCAGGGGGAACTCGTACGGATTCGGAGATCGCTATCGCAATGAGGCGCCGGACCTCCCTTGGCGTCTTGGAGCGTGGCGCACGGACCTGGAGCTCGCATATATGAGACATAATGTATGGGAACATCATCATCCAGATCGTTTGTATTGGTTCCAAGCCTAAGGGCATATTCAATGTAAGAGAGAGAGAGAGAGAGAGCATGAGCGATTTGTAATCTTGGCTTAGCGCCGCTTGTAATCTTTACTTCATATCAATAAAGAGCTTAATTTGGATTCAATACTTGTGTTCATTTTATGTTTCCGCTATGACGACTCTGTGAACTAGTTATAAACGGCCGTTTCGGTATTTGCCTTGCGCGGGCGCAACCTTAGGCTCGCGCGGCATCGCTTCCCGATGGAAACGTACGTCCCGCGGGAGCGCTGGCGCGGTGATTCGTGCCTAGCGGGGACGGCCGATTCCGGCGGGAGATCGGGGCGTGACATATTGGTATCAGAGCACGGCTTTACGTCCTTGGAATTCGTTTCGATTCTCTCAGTTTTGAACTTGTGTATTGAAGAAGTGGTAGATGCTCTCTCTCGATGCTTCGATGGATGTCCCATACAATAAGTCTAAATATTTTCGAAAAGCGCGTATAAATTATACGGTTGCTTGAACGGGATTATGATGCGAGGGCTTTTGTCCCAACCTGTGAAAGACGTTGTGAGAGTAGGCTCGTGTTAATCGGCAAGTTATATGTCGATATGAAAACACCAAGCGAGTAGAGTGCGAGACGGTATATCGTTCAGACAGTGGTCTTTGCACATGGCCTTTTGGCCAAGCTGTGTTGAGTATCGTGCACCAAGACCCTTGGTGCTAGTGAGGTGCAGCGAGATTGGGTATTGTTGGGATGAGAATAAAGTTAACTTGGAGGGAAATCGATAGAGACGTTATCGGATTGCCGCTAAGGCGAGTAATGGGAATCGTGTAGGGAATTTTCAGAAATAGTTTGGACGGTTATTCATAGCGATAAGTTATGATTTGAAGCATAGTCTGTATAGAGGACTATGAATAGAGGTGTGTACGAGTCTAAGATCGCTAAGGCGATAAATAGGGACTGTGTTGGAGTTCTAAGGAACGAATTGGGAATACGAGTGAAGGATGCGAACGCGAATCAGGAGTTATTAGGATAACTCGATTCCTGAGTGGTGTATACGATAGTCCCCTGTTCGATTATGCGAATTGTGGATATAATGAGTTGTAAAGATTCAGGGAGTATAACTCGAACCCTGAGTGGTGTATTGGTCGGCTTAGAAATGCTCGAACGAAGTCGTAGATTCGGAGTTAAGCGAGTCTAGCGGCGAACGACGAGATTGGGTAAAGCCTTAGTATAAATAAACAATGCCTAGCAAGTAAGCGAACTCGGAGAAAGCATGCAATATTTGGTTCGAACGAGTTACAATGAGTTGAATAAGAGATAAGGCATACATCGAATAGGAATTCAGGACAATTGAAATTGATATCGTGGTCGGGAGAACTAAGAGGATTGTACGAGCGATTTGAGTTGAAACAAGTGAATTAGAAACTTGAGTTGAGATTGAATAATTTGAGATGCGGTTGGAGTAAGTGCAATTGGAAATAATGGAATGAACGAATGAAAGCGTGCATGGAAAATTTGGATTTGAGTAGAATATCGGTCGATAGAGTTCGGTTTGAGTACGAGTGCCATGATTTCAAATTTTGGGATTTTTAGACCATAACAATGGTTGGAAGATAGTGTAGATTGATGCAGGTTAGTAAAATTAAGATTTTGGTGGATCGAGTTAAGCGGTAACAGATTTGGCTTGGAGTTTGGAAGAACGATCTTGAAATCAAGTTCGGAGAGATAACATCCGAAATCTGTCCCAGTGAGAACGATTATTCTGCGGGAGCGCCGACGTGGTGATTTCACGTTCGGCAAGGATAATCGAACTCAAGGGAACATGTTCGGTGATTATTCCAAACGAACACGATGAATGGATACGTATCAAATGGGATAGACTTTGAGTTTGGGATTTGAACTTAGTTGTTTGAGGAATGCTAAGAGTAGACAAAGAAATGTTCAAAATGGTAATATTGAAGTTGGATATTTTGGCTTAGCGAATTTTGATTGCAGTAAGAACGGTAGTTGGAAGAACATGACTTGAGGGATCAATGTACAACTTGGGATAAAACGAAAATTGATGATGAAGTGTCTGTTCGTTCGAGGATAACCATAACGATTGACCTTCTTGTCTTGTGCGGGTATAACTTCTTATTCGCACATGCGTCACATCCGGATAGGACGATCATTCCGCGGGAGCGTTGGCGTGGTGATATCACGTCCGACGAGGATGATTGAACTAGCGGGAGACCGGAATGTGACAATTGAGGGATCATTCTGACTTGTGGTTTAATACGATAAGACAAGTTTCAGGATAAAATGAGTCTAAGGATTTTCTTGAGGAGTTAGTCTAGAAACGTGAAGTAAGAGATGTTGGATGTTTTCATGAACGGATACGTAGATTGTGCTGGACGACTTAGAGTTCATGATATACATCGATGATTTATAATGGAATTGTGGCTTAGTGATACAGGTGTAGAAAAGGATGGATTGGTGAATTCTATCAACGTGATGGAAAAGATAGTGTGTGCGAATCGATGGGTTAGCCCTGAAACATGGGCGTATCATGGGTTCGGTTGGACGAGCGTGTTGGTGTGATAGGATGAACTGTGCTCGATGTTTAGAAATCTGAGTGAAACGAGCTTGGGTAGAATACCCGTGTAAAGGAACAATGGTTTGACCTTAGGGTGTTTGGGGCGAGCGTTGTGCAACGCGGTTGCACGATGAGTCACAAACTTGAGTTGTACCTATGACTGTGTGAGCTGACCTAGTGGCTAGGCAGACGACCTTGTGCCTTGAGTTAAACTGGAGTGGCTGACTTCAGAGTATCGTTCGGGAAGAACGATAGAACTGGGGCAACGAGACTTAGAGTTAGAATTTGGAATTGGGAATATACACTAGCAACGTTCGCGTTAAAACAAACGTAATGCAAGATAGGACTCGGGTGATAATTGATTTGGTTGGATAGGTTACGCGACGGTAAAGGATAAGACGATAGCTGGATCGAACAAGAGTTCGGTCATTCATATAGCAGGACGATCCGCGTTTCGAAAGATTTTCACGAGTAGCTTCTCAGACTTAGCTGTCACTGAGCTTGGTTGAAATACACATATTTGGGGGACGCCTTGAATATGGGTACGATCCAGACTTAGCGATATGCATAACTCGGATGCAGCTGCAAAGGAAAATGTTCGAATTCGCATGGATGAGTGTGGCAACTGAAATGATTTAGCCTCAACCTAAATTTTCATAGAGGAAAGATTGTATCGCTCCTCGTGCTACTGGGATAGTTCTGCGCTAAGTCGCAGTACGAGACTGAGTTTGGGGATGCAATAGTTGAACGAATAGATCATTCGGATAAAATGATTTAGCACTCGGGCGAACGGAACGAGTAAAACGAATAGGAAGTTAAGTTCGATTGAACCAAAAGACGTGAAGAATTAGAGCGTACCCCAAGAGGGCAATTTAGCTCTGCGCTAAGGCGCAATATAGACTGAGTCAGAAAATGTAGGTGATTGGGTGCGATTTACTTAGCGAGATTGGACGGTGACTCAAAGAGAGTGATGCAAACGAGATTGGAAAATTAGCCCAAATTCAAACCTTTGGTTTAGGCGTAACGATGGGTTTCGATAGGCGACGTCAAGTAAACTGTCGAATGTGTTCGGATGCATTTGGTTCCTATGAGAGGTAATATAACAAGTTGGACAAGTCCACCCAATTGTGAGTTGTAAGTGCCCATTAAGTTATAGAATACCATGTGCTTGGGTATTATAGCCCTGCGCCAGGTGCAGTAGATTTTGAGTCGGGAGTGCAACGAGTGAGTTGAGTATAACTCGATAGCATTGAACGATAGAGTCGTTCGATGAGAATTGGCTAACGTTGGCGTAACGCATGGTAAGAAAATAAATGATTGTGGTATTAAGACAGTCCTTGGAAGTTAGGCAAGGTGTATAGAGTTGGGTTTAGAAGATGTGCGATAGTACGAGTTGCGCTCAGGAAGTCTCGAGGACGAGACTTGTTCTGAGTGGTGTATGATGTAACGACCCGCTCCGCTCAACCCGAAGGGCCAATTCAAACGGTACAAGTGTAGCTATTCAACCCGCCTTGCTCAGCGAGATGGCTCATTCGATGCAAAGGCTTTCATGCTGGGATCTTCAATGGAGTCAGACTTAGGCTATCAGAGGCACGTCCGGAGTCTCGCTCGACCGATGCGATACATCGCTAAGGTGGGTGGCCCCGGTGAACCTGTCTCTACTTAGCTGCACACTAAGAAAATGAATGTTACATGCTAGTTTACAGGCGATAACCTTTGCATGCTAATAAAAGAGATGAACGCACATAGCCAAGGGGATAACCCCGCCTTATCATTGAGTAGAACTTGGAAATCTTACTTGCTATTTGCGTAGTCGGGATTGTTGAGTTGGAATGTAGTAATTTCCTTCATATATGCCTTAAAGTAGTGTGAGTTCTTACTGAGGCGTTGCACCGCACGGAACATGACACGGGATGGAGTAAAATCAGGTTGCATGCATAGACGTGAAAGGCTATTAAATAGTCGTTCCAAGTCAGGAGATGGAAGGAAATGAATGCACTCGGGATATGCAGATCGCCGAGGCAGTCTCTAATCAGAGAGCTGCGTAAAGAAAAAAGATCCGAGTGTAGTCCTCGGCAAAGATTGATCCGAGTGTTGTCCTCGGCTAGGATTGGAAGTTGGGGGAGTAGTTGCATGGTCACGGACAACTGGTTGCGCACCAGGTAGAGAAAGTCCTCGACACGATTGCTGAGGCATCCGAATCGTGTCGGCCCGGGAGGACGGAGTGCCAGTGTAGTCCTGGCGATACGCTAGCTGATGACTAGCGGGCGAGAGCGAGGCATCCAGCAAGGCTTGCTACCGACCTGGATGGGCGTCGACTCGTTAGACGGCTAGGAGGCCCAGCAAGGCTAGCAACCGAGCTGGGGAGACAGCCGTCCATCGCAGATATTGTCCAATATGGCTAACAGAGCCAGTGACCTTCATATAGATAAGTCATGTTTGCATAGCGGCTATCCGCACTGAGAAAAGGAGAAACGGGGAGGAGTGTGTTTGCACGACATTATGCATAATTAGAATGGATGCATGGTATCACACATAGTTCTAGTAAAATGGGTCTTATGAGGCAGAGGCACGGCATAACACTTGGGTTTTATAGTTGCTTCTTGTTATTTCGTAGATAATTGTTTATATTGCTGCATATGACAGGGAAGGCCGAATGGTAAGAAATGGTAAGGTGAACTCAATTGTTCATAAATATGACACTCTTGAGCTGACACGGAGATTACTTTCTTTATATTGCCATGTAACTGATCCTAAGGCAAAAGAATAGAAAGACAACGGAACTAGTCGGTGCACATAACTAATGAACGTGCTTGTTTTGTGGCGTGGGCGAGAGGCCTCCCCACCAGTGCATTCAATGTACTGATACCCAACCAGTCTGCATGCAGGGTGCAGGGGGAACTCGTACGGATTCGGAGATCGCTATCGCAATGAGGCGCCGGACCGCACTTGGCGTCTTGGAGCGTGGCGCACGGACCTGGAGCTCGCATATATGAGACATAATGTATGGGAACATCATCATCCAGATCGTTTGTATTGGTTCCAAGCCTAAGGGCATATTCAATGTAAGAGAGAGAGAGAGAGAGCATGAGCGATTTGTAATCTCGGCTTAGCGCCGCTTGTAATCTTTACTTCATATCAATAAAGAGCTTAATTTGGATTCAATACTTGTGTTCATTTTATGTTTCCGCTATGACAACTCTGTGAACTAGTTATAAACGGCCGTTTCGGTATTTGCCTTGCGCGGGCGCAACCTTAGGCTCGCGCGGCATCGCGTCCCGATGGAAACGTACGTCCCGCGGGAGCGCTGGCGCGGTGATTCGTGCCTAGCGGGGACGGCCGATTCCGGCGGAAGATCGGGGCGTGACATATTGGTATCAGAGCACGACTTTACGTCCTTGGAATTCGTTTCGATTCTCTCAGTTTTGAACTTGTGTATTGAAGAAGTGGTAGATGCTCTCTCTCGATGCTTCGATGGATGTCCCATACAATAAGTCTAAATATTTTTGAAAAGCGCGTGTAAATTATACGGTTGCTTGAACGGGATTATGATGCGAGGGCTTTTGTCCCAACCTGTGAAAGACGTTGTGAGAGTAGGCTCGTGTTAATCGGCAAGTTATATGTCGATATAAAAACACCAAGCGAGTAGAGTGCGAGACGGTATATCGTTCAGACAGTGGTCTTTGCACATGGCCTTTTGGCCAAGCTGTGTTGAGTATCGTGCACCAAGACCCTTGGTGCTAGTGAGTTGCAGCGAGATTGGGTATTGTTGGGATGAGAATAAAGTTGACTTGGAGGGAAATCGATAGAGACGTTATCGGATTGCCGCTAAGGCGAGTAATGGGAATCGTGTAGAGAATTTTCAGAAATAGTTTGGACGGTTATTCATAGCGATAAGTTATGATTTGAAGCATAGTCTGTATAGAGGACTATGAATAGAGGTGTGTACGAGTCTAAGATCGCTAAGGCGATAAATAGGGACTGTGTTGGAGTTCTAAGGAACGAATTGGGAATACGAGTGAAGGATGCGAACGCGAATCAGGAGTTATTAGGATAACTCGATTCCTGAGTGGTGTATACGATAGTCCCCTGTTCGATTATGCGAATTGTGGATATAATGAGTTGTAAAGATTCAGGGAGTATAACTCGAACCCTGAGTGGTGTATTGGTCGGCTTAGAAATGCTCGAACGAAGTCGTAGATTCGGAGTTAAGCGAGTCTAGCGGCGAACGACGAGATTGGGTAAAGCCTTAGTATAAATAAACAATGCCTAGCAAGTAAGCGAACTCGGAGAAAGCATGCAATATTTGGTTCGAACGAGTTACAATGAGTTGACTAAGAGATAAGGCATACATCGAATAGGAATTCAGGACAATTAAAATTGATATCGTGGTCGGGAGAACTAAGAGGATTGTACGAGCGATTTGAGTTGAAACAAGTGAATTAGAAACTTGAGTTGAGATTGAATAATTTGAGATGCGGTTGGAGTAAGTGCAATTGGAAATAATGGAATGAACGAATGAAAGCGTGCATGGAAAATTTGGATTTGAGTAGAATATCGGTCGATAGAGTTCGGTTTGAGTACGAGTGCCATGATTTCAAATTTTGGGATTTTTAGACCATAACAATGGTTGGAAGATAGTGTAGATTGATGCAGGTTAGTAAAATTAAGATTTTGGTGGATCGAGTTAAGCAGTAACAGATTTGACTTGGAGTTTGGAAGAACGATCTTGAAATCAAGTTCGGAGAGATAACATCCGAAATCTGTCCCAGTGAGAACGATTATTCTTCGGGAGCGCCGACGTGGTGATTTCACGTTCGGCAGGGATAATCGAACTCAAGGGAACATGTTCGGTGATTATTCCAAACGAACACGATGAATGGATACGTGTCAAATGGGATAGACTTTGAGTTTGGGATTTGAACTTAGTTGTTTGAGGATTGCTAAGAGTAGACAAAGAAATGTTCAAAATGGTAATATTGAAGTTGGATATTTTGGCTTAGCGAATTTTGATTGCAGTAAGAACGGTAGTTGGAAGAACATGACTTGAGGGATCAATGTACAACTTGGGATAAAACGAAAATTGATGATGAAGTGTCTGTTCATTCGAGGATAACCATAACGATTGACCTTCTTGTCTTGTGCGGGTATAACTTCTTATTCGCACATGCGTCACGTCCGGATAGGACGATCATTCCGCGGGAGCGTTGGCGTGGTGATATCACGTCCGACGAGGATGATTGAACTAGCGGGAGACCGGAATGTGACAATTGAGGGATCATTCTGACTTGTGGTTTAATACGATAAGACAAGTTTCAGGATAAAATGAGTCTAAGGATTTTCTTGAGGAGTTAGTCTAGAAACGTGAAGTAAGAGATGTTGGATGTTTTCATGAACGGATACGTAGATTGTGCTGGACGACTTAGAGTTCATGATATACATCGATGATTTATAATGGAATTGTGGCTTAGTGATACAGGTGTAGAAAAGGATGGATTGGTGAATTCTATCAACGTGATGGAAGAGATAGTGTGTGCGAATCGATGGGTTAGCCCTGAAACATGGGCGTATCATGGGTTCGGTTGGACGAGCGTGTTGGTGTGATAGGATGAACTGTGCTCGATGTTTAGAAATCTGAGTGAAACGAGCTTGGGTAGAATACCCGTGTAAAGGAACAATGGTTTGACCTTAGGGTGTTTGGGGCGAGCGTTGTGCAACGCGGTTGCGCGATGAGTCGCAAACTTGAGTTGTACCTATGACTGTGTGAGCTGACCTAGTGGCTAGGCAGACGACCTTGTGCCTTGAGTTAAACTGGAGTGGCTGACTTCAGAGTATCGTTCGGAAAGAACGATAGAACTGGGGCAACGAGACTTAGAGTTAGAATTCGGAATTGGAAATATACACTAGCAACGTTCGCGTTGAAACAAACGTAATGCAAGATAGGACTCGGGTGATAATTGATTTGGTTGGATAGGTTACGCGACGGTAAAGGATAAGACGATAGCTGGATCGATCAAGAGTTCGGTCATTCATATAGCAGGACGATCCGCGTTTCGAAAGATTTTCACGAGTAGCTTGTCAGACTTAGCTGTCACTGAGCTTGGTTGAAATACACATATTTGGGGGACGCCTTGAATATGGGTACGATCCAGACTTAGCGATATGCATAACTCGGATGCAGCTGCAAAAGAAAATGTTCGAATTCGCATGGATGAGTGTGGCAACTGAAATGATTTAGCCTCAACCTAAATTTTCATAGAGGAAAGATTGTATCGCTCCTCGTGCTACCGGGATAGTTCTGCGCTAAGGCGCAGTACGAGACTGAGTTTGGGGATGCAATAGTTGAACGAATAGATCATTCGGATAAAATGATTTAGCACTCGGGCGAACGGAACGAGTAAAACGAATAGGAAGTTAAGTTCGATTGAACCAAAAGACGTGAAGAATTAGAGCGTACCCCAAGAGGGCAATTTAGCTCTGCGCTAAGGCGCGGTGATTGGGTGCGATTTACTTAGCGAGATTGGACGGTGACTCAAAGAGAGTGATGCAAACGAGATTGGAAAATTAGCCCAAATTCAAACCTTTGGTTTAGGCGTAACGATGGGTTTCGATAGGCGACGTCAAGTAAACTGTCGAATGTGTTCGGATGCATTTGGTTCCTATGAGAGGTAATATAACAAGTTGGACAAGTCCACCCAATTGTGAGTTGTAAGTGCCCATTAAGTTATAGAATACCATGTGCTTGGGTATTATAGCCCTGCGCCAGGTGCAGTAGATTTTGAGTCGGGAGTGCAACGAGTGAGTTGAGTATAACTCGATAGCATTGAACGATAGAGTCGTTCGATGAGAATTGGCTAACGTTGGCGTAACGCATGGTGAGAAAATAAATGATTGTGGTATTAAGACAGTCCTTGGAAGTTAGGCAAGGTGTATAGAGTTGGGTTTAGAAGATGTGCGATAGTACGAGTTGCGCTCAGGAAGTCTCGAGGACGAGACTTGTTCTGAGTGGTGTATGATGTAACGACCCGCTCCGCTCAACCCGGAGGGCCAATTCAAACGGCACAAGTGTAGCTATTCAACCCGCCTTGCTCAGCGAGATGGCTCGTTCGATGCAAAGGCTTTCATGCTGGGATCTTCAATGGAGTCAGACTTAGGCTATCAGAGGCGCGTCCGGAGTCTCGCTCGACCGATGCGATACATCGCTAAGGTAGGTGGCCCCGGTGAACCTGTCTCTACTTAGCTGCACACTAAGAAAATGAATGTTACATGCTAGTTTACAGGCGATAACCTTTGCATGCTAATAAAAGAGATGAACGCACATAGCCAAGGGGATAACCCCGCCTTATCATTGAGTAGAACTTGGAAATCTTACTTGCTATTTGCGTAGTCGGGATTGTTGAGTTGGAATGTAGTAATTTCCTTCATATATGCCATAAAGTAGTGTGAGTTCTTACTGAGGCGTTGCACCGCACGGAACATGACACGGGATGGAGTAAAATCAGGTTGCATGCATAGACGTGAAAGGCTATTAAATAGTCGTTCCAAGTCAGGAGATGGAAGGAAATGAATGCACTCGGGATATGCAGATCGCCGAGGCAGTCTCTAATCAGAGAGCTGCGTAAAGAAGAAAAGATTCGAGTGTAGTCCTCGGCAAAGATTGATCCGAGTGTTGTCCTCGGCTAGGATTGGAAGTTGGGGGAGTAGTTGCATGGTCACAGACAACTGGTTGC
Organism: Iris macrosiphon; assembly: GCA_036927795.1. Classification (NCBI taxonomy): domain Eukaryota; kingdom Viridiplantae; phylum Streptophyta; class Magnoliopsida; order Asparagales; family Iridaceae; genus Iris; species Iris macrosiphon. The sequence goes on along the minus strand of JAYESA010000018.1, from coordinate 133,345,661 downwards.
GCACCAGGTAGAGAAAGTCCTCGACACGATTGCTGAGGCATCCGAATCGTGTCGGCCCGGGAGGACGGAGTGCCAGTGTAGTCCTGGCGATACGCTAGCTGATGACTAGCGGGCGAGAGCGAGGCATCCAGCAAGGCTTGCTACCGACCTGGATGGGCGTCGACTCGTTAGACGGCTAGGAGGCCCAGCAAGGCTAGCAACCGAGCTGGGGAGACAGCCGTCCATCGCAGATATTGTCCAATATGGCTAACAGAGCCAGTGACCTTCATATAGATAAGTCATGTTTGCATAGCGGCTATCCGCACTGAGAAAAGGAGAAACGGGGAGGAGTGTGTTTGCACGACATTATGCATAATTAGAATGGATGCATGGTATCACACATAGTTCTAGTAAAATGGGTCTTATGAGGCAGAGGCACGGCATAACACTTGGGTTTTATAGTTGCTTCTTGTTATTTCGTAGATAATTGTTTATATTGCTGCATATGACAGGGAAGGCCGAATGGTAAGAAATGGTAAGGTGAACTCAATTGTTCATAAATATGACACTCTTGAGCTGACACGGAGATTACTTTCTTTATATTGCCATGTAACTGATCCTAAGGCAAAAGAATAGAAAGACAACGGAACTAGTCGGTGCACATAACTAATGAACGTGCTTGTTTTGTGGCGTGGGCGAGAGGCCTCCCCACCAGTGCATTCAATGTACTGATACCCAACCAGTCTGCATGCAGGGTGCAGGGGGAACTCGTACGGATTCGGAGATCGCTATCGCAATGAGGCGCCGGACTGCACTTGGCGTCTTGGAGCGTGGCGCACGGACATGGAGCTCGCATATATGAGACATAATGTATGGGAACATCATCATCCAGATCGTTTGTATTGGTTCCAAGCCTAAGGGCATATTCAATGTAAGAGAGAGAGAGAGAGAGAGCATGAGCGATTTGTAATCTCGGCTTAGCGCCGCTTGTAATATTTACTTCATATCAATAAAGAGCTTAATTTGGATTCAATACTTGTGTTCATTTTATGTTTCCGCTATGACGACTCTGTGAACTAGTTATAAACGGCCGTTTCGGTATTTGCCTTGCGCGGGCGCAACCTTAGGCTCGCGCGGCATCGCGTCCCGATGGAAACGTACGTCCCGCGGGAGCGCTGGCGCGGTGATTCGTGCCTAGCGGGGACGGCCGATTCCGGCGGGAGATCGGGACGTGACAGACATCCTAACTAATGCTGGAATCATACAAGCTAAAGTTGCAACCTCACCCATGGACCCAGGGGTGAAGTTACTTCCCGATGAAGGGACATTGATGACCAATCCGGACCAGTATCGTCGAGTGGTTGAAAAACTCAACTACTTGGCGGTCATGACTAGCCCAGATATTTATTTTGCCGTAAGTGTCGTGAGTAGATTTATGGCTTATCCATTAGTTCCGTTGTCACGTCCCGCACCCGCGATATCGGATACGGGTTGTGAGCGTACCCAGTCTACGCCGCAGTATCGACGGTAGTCAGTTGTCTAGACCTCAATAATCGTGAATATCATATGAGAATCGATCTTTGCTCAATCACAAGAAATCTAAAGCACGATAAAAGACAAGAATGAAAACCCACACACGCACACGATCACCTAGTCCACTAGTGGTCTTTTGGTACATCATACATGTCAATCTCACTCTAGAGACATATCCGGTATATCATCCAATGTTATACAACACAATGATACATCATCTAATACAACGAATAATACATCTGAATATACAATCTAAGTCTTCTGGGATCCACCGAAGTCACCATCAATGATAATGCCATCTGGTTGTCAACGATCCATTCAAAAAAGGAGCAAAAAATCTACACAATGCGAGAAGTATAATATAAGATGAAATGTACACGAAATAGGAAAGCTATAAAGACAGGTGAAGTGGAATCAATATACACGAGTGAAGCAATACATAACTACTAAGTGTTTTGAATACCTTTGTCGTGGTGGACAACTAGAAATAATCTAGCGCACCGTACATGACGTGCGACCGCTACTCGACACGGTTTGAGAATAGGGTCATCCACACATGACTCTGGTATTCTACTTCCGACACCAATAATGATCACAAGATACAATGACAATGGACATGACAGTAGATGCAATAAATATGAGATACAATAAACAAGTCAAAAATTACCGTGTGTCCTACCGTGTCACGAATCACGCAATGAAATAGATACTTGAATTTGAAGAATAAACATTGTACGAAATACTGGAATTGAAGAATGAGCACTGTATAGAAAACTTGCCTCAACCTTGTAGCGGATCATGGGAATGGTATGACCCTCCTAGAAGACAATGTCCAATTGTCAGTCTCCAATCTCAAATGACATTCTAGAATCTTCTAAATCAAGTATAGTTTATTTACCAATATTTGTTTTTAGAGTATTACTAAAGAATCTTGATCTTTTATCAAACTTATTAACTAACATATTTGTCAACTAACTATCATTTCTTACTAACCTTACTTCTTAAATGCTAAATAATTCTTGATCCTACCAATTCTTGATTATCGATTTAATACCCAAAATTGATAATTTATACCTAACACTTATTTTTATCTTAATACAAAGTAATACCGTTGTTATTAGCTCTGGCCCAAGTCCAAGATCAGTTCAATCTAATGCTACAGTACTTAGGACCTGTTTGGTTTACCGTAATGTAATCGTAATAATGATTATATTGTAATTCTAATTCGTATGTTTGGTTGGACAATAAAAAAATTAGATGTAATGTGTTTACGATTACAAATTTGATTACATTATATCAGTTTCTTTTAAAATCAATTCGTCAGAAAACCTATGTAATCGCGATTATATTTACAACTTATGAGAACGTTTGGTATGAGATAATTTGTCATTTTTTGTTGTTTTTAATCATTTTTTGTTGTTTTTGCTCTTTTTTTTTTGTCGTTTTTGTTTTGTTTGCTCGTTTTTTATTGTTATTTTTCGTTTTTGATCTTTTTTGTTATTTTTGGTCTTTTTTGTTAGTTTTGTTGTTTTTGATCGGTTTTGGTCGGTTTTCTTCTTCTTCTTCTTCTTCTTCTTCTCGTTTTTTGTCGTTTTTGATTGTTTATGTTCTTTTTTTCGTTTTTATTATTTTTTGTCGATTTTGGTCTTTTTTATTTTTGTCGATTTTTTTTTTTTGCTTGTTTTTGATCTTTTTATCGATTTTTATCCTTTTTTTATCGTTTTGGTTTTTGATTGGCAGCCAACTAAGTTGGCGAATTTTGGGCAGTGGGGCCCGCGGGTTGGGTTGGGGTGGTTTGGTTTGGTTTGGTTTGATTTGGTTTGTTTAATGAGTTTTTTTTAATTAGTTATGTTTTGGGTTTTTTATTTAGTTTTTTTCTATTTTGTTTTGGATTTTGATTTTTTTTATTTAGTTTTGTTTTGTATTTTGATTTTTTTTATTTAGTTTAGTTTTGGATTTTTGTTTGATTTTTATTTGGGTTTGAAATTTGGATTTTGGTTTTGTTTAATTTTGCACGCGTGACATCCTCTGACCCCGATTTTGCGGTGACGTTTCTCCTCCGTCACTCGACCAAATTTTAATATTTCTTCGTTGGTACGTCCACAATCCTACCCTCTTTAATCCCCTTCAAGTATTTTAATTTGAAACGGATTATTTCAAGAGAGAATCGAATCGAAAGTTGGACGAAGACCCATTTTTCAAAACTGTCAGATTTCAGTCCAACTACCCTTGTTCATGTCCAGTTTTCTACCAACTCGATTAATGTTTTACAAATCCACTTGAATAGACTTTTAGAAAACATAACCAAGTTTAAAACTCATCTTTTAGTTTATTTTTATTTGCCCCCAATTTTTGCAAAATTAATTTTCAAAATTAAGAAAAATCTGTTTTCAAAACTCCAAAAAAATTTGATACAGGATGCGTCCCGCCAAACAAGGCGACTTCGTCGCGTGAGAATTACACCGAAAGGCGCGTATCGTCAATGCAGACATGTAAAATTTTACGAAACTTGATTTGGAGGTGCGTGCACACCAAAATCAACGCGTGTCCGTCGAAAAATATTGTATCGTTATGTTCCGACACTTGTCATAACATCGTGTGTGCTTGTCGTTTCGTAACAAAACTTGTGCCATCGAATTCGCAGCGTTACGCTGGTCCTGTGACCCAAGTTTGGTTCGATTCTGAGAACGTTGACGAAACACCGTTTAGAGGACAAAAAAATACTAGTTTTTTTTTCTTTATTTAGTTTTTTTTTCTTATCAAACATTGCAAAAAAAAAAAATTTCTTTACAATTTTCTAAAAAAACCAAACCGTTTCTTTTTTTTTCTAATTTTTTTTTACAATTAATTTATTTAAATTTTATTTCGTTAGAAGTAAATTTTCTTAAACCAAATTCCAAAACAAAACTAAATAAAAAAAAAATCAAAAGATCAAAATCCAAAACAAAACTAAATAAAAAAAACTAAATAAAAAAAATAAAACATAACTAATTAAAAAAAACTCTTTAAACAAACCAAACCAAACCAACCAAATCAAACCAAACCAAACCACCCCAATCCAACCCGCGGGCCCCACTGTCCAAAATCCGCCAACTTAGTTGGTCGATTTTGTGCAAGCACAAAATGGACAGTGGGACCAGATTGGGGCCTACATTTGCTTTTTGCTGACCACGTGTCGGCTGCGGTCTGTTCTCCGCCAACTGAGTTGGCGGACTGTGTCTTTATTTTTAATTTAGGTAAACTTGTTTCGTTTGCATAAATTTAATATAATTTAATTTTGCTACAGTAAATTTTCTGAAATATTTTTGATTTTTTTTTTCAAAAATTGTTCAAAATATTTTTGAAAAATATATATATAACATATTTTTTTAAATATGGTTGAAATAGTTTAAATATTTGTAAATTTAGATTTGTTATATATCTATTTATGGAAAATTAAATTTATTGATATTATTGAATAATTTAATAAATATTAAAATTATATTAAAATAGTTTAAATTTGATTTGAATATATTTAAATTAAAATTTGTTATATATATATATATAAGTGTGATATATGTTTAGATATAAAAAAATAGTTTAAATATATTTTGAATATCGAATATATTTTTATTTGGATTTGTTATATACATTTGAATATATGTTTAGGTAACTATAATGATTTTAAGATATTTCTATGTAAGAAAAACACGTACACCGTACATAGGTTTTTAGAATTTTTTTGTAAAAGTGTGGTTATATGTTTAAATATAAAATATGAGTTTAAATATATTTTGAATATCGAATATATTTCTATTTGGATTTGTTATATATATCTTTATATCAATTTGAATATATGTTTAGGTAATTATAATAATTTTAAGATGTTTCTACGTAAGAAAAATATTTATACGGGTAGTTATAATTTTTTTAGAATTATATAATTATTAAGTGGTTGATATTTACTTATGACGGTTTATTTTTGAGCCGTCTAGACGCATTATAATAGTAGAGATATGGAATATGGAATATGGCTTCAGCCGAATTCTCTTAAATAGTTGTTCTTAAGACTTAAACTGATTTATACAGATAGCCCAAAGTACAAGATTATGACCATACTAAATTATCCTACTCTTAAATTCGTATTTCCACTAGTTCTTTCTTTAGAAATTAGCCATATCTAACAATTAAATAACATAATAAATTTCATACTTTATAATTTTATTTTCGTTACTCATTACTATTAAACTCAAAGATATAAATCATTTGGAAAGTTTTCGAAAAAATAGATTTCATTTGGATTATCAAAATTCAGGTGTTACATCTGCATTGGCAAGCAGTTCTCAGAATCCTGTGCTATCTAGTCCAGAATCCGAAAAAAAAATCGGATGGAGAATCAGGGACATACTCATCTAGAATGTTATACAGATACAGACTGGAGTGCATGTCCTACGGATAGACGGTCTACATCTGACTATTTAGTTTTTATTGGAGGTAATTTAGGGTCATGGAAGAATAAGAAGAAGAGTGTGGTCTCGCGATCAAGTTCAGAAACGAATTACCGAACTACTGCTCATGGCACAACAGAGGTGTTATATCTGCAGCATCTTCTGAAGGAGCTGGGAGAAGAAGAAGCAGGATCTAACGCAGCAGATATATGGTGTGACAATCAGTCAGGTCACTTTGTCCGTAATGAATATAAAAAGGGGTTAATAAAATTTCATCATGTAAGGACCGGCGATCAGATAGCTGGCATTTTTACGGAGTCTCTTTTAAGCCCTGTCACGCCCCAGTCCCAAAATACCGAGGGACTGAATGCGTGGCAATGGCCAGCAGCACGCACCGATGGACAACCCAATTTAATGGATCAATCAGGGCATGCTTAAGCTGTAGTCTAACAGTAAATAGATCCAACAGTACAAGTCACAGTCTATACTAATCTCATCCACAACAAATAATCACAGATTAAATGCTAGAAATAATGCAATAGAATAAATAAGCAATCTCAAATAAGTGTCTCGGGAACAATCCGAGAATATGTCTGGTACATCGAATGCAAATAGACAGGAATTAAATCAACTGGAAATAGAAATACTGAGTATATGGAGCCGGTACTCAGGAGAAGTCTTCTGCCACGATCTCGTCCTCAGGTTCCTGTTCTATTCCGAGAAGTGCTCATGTTCCGTACACCTCGGGGTAGATCTCTTCGGCTATACCTGGGGACATAGTCCATTCCAGGTCCTCAGGGGACATAACAAGGTACAGAAAATACAAGCCAAAATAAATGCAGTGCAGCAATAAATGAAACCATAGGGTAACTATATAACCAGCTAAGTGATATGCAAGTTGAGAGTTTTAGTCATACTCAGGCTGAGGCTACTACAGGATCAGTGTCGGAGAAACCCATAGCAGTATTTTCTCGAAGGGCCAGAACTGGTGCCATAGCTCTGTGTCAGAGACTAAGACACATCCAGATGTCAATATATATAATATAATCAGCCTTTGTTATGGTAATACTCTCCCCACCCAATGAAATCTCACGTCTCATGTCCATGACACGCAGGATCAAAGCTAATGCAACAAGTCAGGATATAAACTAAGCATGTAAACTGTATATGTCAGGCATATGTATCCTACACAGAATCACCATGAATATCTCAGGAAGATTCTGTCTCCTGAATAGTGTCCAGTGTCCTGGGTCATGTTGTACTTGATAAGACAAGTACGAGAAGTACAGGGTCTCGGTATCCATGTCTATGTGACGATACACAACGCCGCGTACGGTGTTGGCACCCGACTATTAATCGGACGCTTAGTAAAGTCACTCGGTCCTGGGTTGAACAGTTTATATCAAGAATACATATGAAGTCTACAAGAACTCAAGTAAAATCAAAATTGTGAAAAATCAAAATTTAAAAATTCTTGAAAAAATCAGGGGATTTACAAGCCCTCAGATTCAGTTTATTTGTAATAAGCTGGACATGATTGACATCTATGTTCCAGCTTAAGGAAATATATCAAGTATTAGTGTATTAGTCAAGTGGACTTTAGTCCCACATCGAATAAAATAATAGAGGGAGGAGTTAGCATCTCCTATATATATGTACTCTTTTATTGATAATGAATCGTCAAATTATTTCTTCCTATCAAATATTATTAGCTACTGGAAAGCAAAATCTGCAGGGGTTTTTTTTTTTTTTTTCTTTCACCTGAGAACTGAGAAGATGCATTGGCTCTATATGCCCAAAGCCTGGCTCAGCTCTAGTATGGTTTTTGTTATAGACAGTGTTTGCACCGTATTGTAACCGAAACAAAATTTAATACCAAACATAATAGAATTTAAGAAAAAGCTATAGAGATTAGTCACAGCTGAACTGATATAGTTTTTCTTTTCTTTTCTTTTCTTTTCTTTTCTTTTTGGTTTTTCGGTTGGACTGTTTTTATTATAAAGAGATCTCGGGTTCAAAGTTGGACTTGTGGGCTATTAGAAAATAAATATACACATACTGGGTAAAAAATTACTTGCTTCGAAAAAAAAAAATATATACATATTTACGGAATTTCACTTCAAAAATAATTGTAGCCTATAGGCCCACAGCAACAACAAATGAATGATACACAGGGCTAAATGAAAAAAAAAAAATTATACATATTCATTTTGCTTCAATTTTTTTTACCTATTGGGTAAAAAATATTATATATATATTCAGAAAAAAATATTTCAAAAAGAAAATGTACATTCAGGCAACAAACAACAATGCATTCAGGCAACATGGATGCGTACAACATATCAGCAACAATGAATGATCCACAGGTCCACAACCACAACAATTATACATTATTCACATAATTTTATTCCAATTTTTTTTTTTTACATACTTAGTAACAACAATATATTTTGGCAACCTGACAGCTGCAGCAACAAGCTATACACATGTCAATAACAAGCAACAACAACAATTTGAATGATCCACATACCTATAGCAACAAAATTCTCCAACAATGAATGATTCAGCAAGCTATCCACACTACACATGCCCACAACTTCTACCTACAAGTTCAAATTTTTCATACATTGGCAAGTAGAGTTTGAACTTTGAAGGTGAGATTGACTAGTTGTACATCAAAATAGATGCTATTTTAGTATCTTTCAACTACTTACTAATACCATCGCATCACTCACTTTCTTTATATATTTATTAGCATTTAATAATAGCATAGAACGAGTAAATGTAAATGTAATGAACAACAACTATTAGTTTAGAAAGAAAAAAAATTACTTGCGCGGATGCGGACCCCTGTGCGATCATGTGTCTCGCCCGCCCCTCCCAACCCTGTGCGAAAGCCCGGCCGCCGCTTCTGCCGCCAAGTCAGTGCCCCCCTCCCCCACCCTCTCTCCAACCCTCTCCAGTCGTCCCTACGACGAAGGTTGGAAGACGGTGGAGCATCGTTGGAAAGGAAAGAACCAATGGCTCTGTCGGTTGCGCCTTCGAGAGATCCTCCCTCTGTGGGTTGGTCCACGCCGAGGAAGGGAGTACCTCTAGCCAATCAGCTACTATGGGCGACACCCCCTATCACTTGGGCGGACCGGTGTAGGCCGAATTTGGCTAGGGAGGATATTGAGATGCATTTCGTGGCGCATAAAAACGTCCAAGGAAGAAATGTTATAACCATCTTGAAAGCTAACATCTCCGAAATGGAGAAATTTTGGAATAATAAAATTGTTCTTTATGTCGTGGGAGCCCAACCATACTTTGGTCAACTCAACGACTTCGTTATACGGATTTGAAAACCAAAAGGAAGCATGGATATATTTTCTAGGAAGAATGGTTTCTACTTTATCAAGTTCAGGATGACGAAAGACATAGAGATGCTTATTTAAAATGGCCCTTGGACCTTTGATAGAAGATTGGTAGTCATGAGAAGATATGATCCGTCCTCTAACTTCGAAAGGGATCGATTGGCTATCGTATCTATATGGACTAGGTTACCATGGCTCTCAACTCAACTTCGGAGTGCCCCGGCTATCATGAAGTTGGCGAGCATAGTGGGAAACCCCTTACGTACAGATAGTTGCACGGCTAGAAGGGAAATATTGTCTTTTGTTAGGGTTTTTGTTGAGATTAATGTAACAGACACGCTCCCTGACAAACTGGAGATCAATCTACCGACATGTGATATTACCTTTCAAAAAGTTCAGTATGAGTGAGTTTTGCCATGTTCTCACTCCTGTTGAAGCTTTGGGCACATCATCTCTCAGTACCAAAATGTTGAAGCGCCTTCTGAGGTTATTAAACAAGTCCCTCATCCTAATCAAGAGGAGCTAGCATCCAAAGCTGCAGTTAGAGCTAACGTGGTTCTTTCTAGCACAAGGGGAGAGGAGGATGACATATCTGAGGAACCGAGGAACATAGACGTGGGCGAGAAAGTATTACAAAGGGCCCCTTAATAATCTATCTTAGGGAAGAGGATGAGAGCGAAGAATGAGGAAGAAGTGAGTGAGGGAGGATGTGACAAGACACAACAGGTGGTGGTGGTCTTTGGCCAGGACAAGCAATAGGAGAAAGACAATTCGAGCTTGGTTATCTTCAAGGCCAAGGTTGTTAGCCAAGAAGAAGATAATGTCAGGGTACGGAGGAGACTAGGAAGTGGAGGAACACTTTATGTCATTTATCATGTGAACCGCTCCTCTCATGAAACAAGCAAAAATACGGTGCGCCAGAACGGGACGCTACCAAGTCAGGAACCTTTGGCATACCAGAATCCTATCTAGAAGGCCAAAGCTGAGTCTAAAGCGGGAGGTGTTAAAGCTTCTAATACTAGGCAGGATTGTATCCCGCCCAAAGATAATTCACATGTTAACAAGGGAATCAACCACCATAATTTATGACTATTTTCACATAGAATGTGAGAGGGGCGAATTTGATAGGTAGGTGGAGGGATATTATGGAGTATGCTAAGAAGTCCAAGTATTCAATTATCAATATTCTGGAGTCTAAAATCAGATCGGTTACTAAAATTACCAGCGGACTCTGATGCACTAGTCTTCCATCGACAACCTCGATTGTGGCGATATGGCTCGTATATGGGTGATGTGTAACATTAGGGTTCGACAAGGAGATGTGATCCAGTGCTCTTACCAACTCATCACCATTAAATTCACCAACAAATAGAGTCTTCAAATTATGTTGGGAGTGGTGTATGGGCATAATGATCGTATCAAACAACTAGGAATATGGAGAGATATTACCATTATTAGTACGCATGTTGGGGACAAATGGCCTTGGGTTCTTGTGGAAGAATTTAATGTTATTTCATATGCTAACAAAAGAAAGGGTCGGGCGATATACAAGTGATCCTCTTGAAGTTGCAATAATGTCTCTTATCCTCGGGGCTCAGGTGTTGTCACACCCCGGTTCCATAGAACCGAAAGTCACCATTGAACATGATGCCGCATAAGACTAAGTTATGCTTTTGGAAGGCAAGCACCAAAATGGTCAATTGATTACTAAGTTACAGAGTCATTGCAGCACAGATAATAAACAAAAAATTTTAATTCAACACAAGTTATACAAAAGAATATTTTTCTTTATTGATATTGAAATAAAAGTTACAACGGCTCAAATCCAAGGATAAAAATCTCTCTATCTTTCTTCCTCAATACAATGAATCATGCCATAAGGCTTACAACTTGAGAACGGTATAATGGATGATGTTCCATACATTATGTCTCTTATAGAAAGAAAGCTTTATCGCAGCCACAACGCCTCGAGTCGCCAACCAAGCTTCGATTCCTGAGCACCATCCAGTTACTCCCCATACCCTGCAGACAATCTGCATGTGCGGAGGTCTCTCGTCCATGCCATAGAACCAACACGTTATTTATGTATTATTTATCTTGCCTTAAGATCAGTTACATGGCATAGTAGAATTAAAGCGTACTTGTGTCACATGCATAAAGTGTCATGCAACAGGTTATCAAAGTTTATCTTAATAATACTTACTCTCCGTCCTTCCCTATCAAAAGATACATCAACGATACCAGTATATATATAATGAATCATAAAGGTCCAAAATTAAAGTGTCACGAGCATGTCTCTACAGAAAACAAATGTTAGGCTCATAAGATACAATGTGAGTGCACTCATTTACTTCCAGACATTGCCAACAAACAAGCACGTAGATAAACGTTAGCATGATGCCTAACTCTATATGAAAGTCACTGTCACCACAAGTCATCATGGACTATATAGCTGGGTTAGACAATGATCCTTTCAGCTATCTACACTAAAAGTTTTTGAATTACTAAATTTTAGTTTGTCAGCAACAGCTCTGCCTACTCCTTCTAGGCCGAATCGATTCCAGTGCCCCAGTGATCGTTCGAGGAACAATACCCTTGTGCACAAGTTGTTTGTGATCATAAAAATGTGTAAACATATAGACTACACAATGCATGGTAAAATCTCTGAAAAAGGAGCATACAATACATCTTTACCATCTCTATGCAGGTCTATGTCCAAGGATACTGCCTTGGCGATCCAACTGTTCTAAAATCTTTTCATATTTCTATCTCTGAACTCATAAATGACTAATTGTAGTCTTTCGATAAAAGTGGCAGTAATATGTTCCATCGGTTAACTCTATTTCAGTGTTATAGTTTGAGCGATAAAATACGGCAATAGTATAAAATACCACTCTAAAGCAGCACTATAGATAAATCATGTGATATGATACACTAACAGTATGAAACACTAATTTTAAAATATTAAGATAGATAGTCATGTAATAATCATAAGCAGTTCTACTTGTACAAGTCTAAAGCAGCAGCAGATAGTGTGTCTAAGCAACAATGTGAGGGTCAATCTCTAGCAGCTAGTTAATATTTTATGTTCTATACAATATGATATGGAATGGGATTATCCCCTTATTTATGTGGATTCTCTTATTTTATTAGCATACATCGACTTAGTGTATTAGCATATAGCATCCATTTTGTTAAGTGTGAAGGTAAGGCAAAGACATGTTTATCGAAACTATCCATCTAAATGAGGACTCCGCCTTGACCGAGCGGGACTCCGAGCAAGCTACCGAATAAGACAAGTCCAAACAGCGTTGTGCCAATGATTCATCTCACTGAACCAAGTGGGACGGGGCACTACAGGTGTATGGCTAAGATCGGGCACATCTGGACTTGGAACAACCGGACGATCCTCAATTGGATTATCATCCAGCTGGACCGCGCACTTTATAATGGGAGGTGGTTCGACTCGTTCCAACTGTGTCGGTAGGAATGCTTACCCCTAGGTATTAGTGATCACTCATATATTGTCATTAGATTGGCAGCTCTGCTGGTTATCAAAGGGAGGTCTTTCACATTCAACAATGCCTGGATTCACATAGAGGGTTATGAGGAGATGGTCAAGTAAGGTTGGGGGAATATGGTTAGTGGGTTTGCTCAATACAAGCGCGTACACAAGTTGAAGTCTTGTGTATAATATAGAGTAAATAGTTAATATTTTAGTTAACTAATAAGGATTTAATAAAAAAGGGTTTTATTAATATAGATAATAAAGAAAATTATATTGTTATAATAAAATAATAATAATAATAATAATAATAATAATAATATACTTAACAATTATAATATTAATAATGATCTAAACAAATAACAATCATAATAAGGATTTTAAATAGAAGGATGTGAATAAATTCAAAGAAATTTTAAACTTAATTAGCTAAGTAAAAAAATTTGCTAATTGGAAAAAAAAAATTAGGGGGTTTACATAATAGAACCAGAGGGGTCGCCTTTCTATGGAGATTGCCTATTTGGGTTCATTAGGAAGAATTCCATAAATGGCGTAGTCTATTTGGGGAACCTCCAATCATGTGGCTCGAATTTTATTTCTGTTGGATAGGCTTATTTTATATTCAGGTCAACTTTTGTACAAAAAGAAGTTTATTATTCTTTGTTTCTATATGCCATGAGATTGCTAATACTAAGTAAAAAAAAGAATCAAGATAAAAGAGAGTAATCAGATTATTGTTAACTTGCTATATAAAAATATAGAATATTGTAATATTGTTAGAAGGTAATAAAATATTGTATTATTGATATAAAAATATGAATTATTATATTGTTGTCATAATAAAATGAAAGTAAAAAGATTGGGAACAGTTGAGTTGTCAAGGTAGAATCACTGAATTGAGAAGTTGTTTGGAGCTGGTGCGGTACCACAAAATAGTTATGTTGTAGTTTGGTACTACAAAATAGTTGGAATATTTGGGACAAATAGGCTGTCAATCGAAATATTGAGTGAAAATAAGATGTCATGAGACTGAACTGTTGTATAGGTTGATATTTACATTGCTTTCTTTTAATTTCCTACCATGCATATGTTTTATAATTTAACTGTTTACACATTTTGCATAGTCATGGATAACTTAAGCACATGATTTGGCTTTCCTCGAATGGGGTTCCGGGGCACCAGAACTATGTCGACCTAAGAGGAATTATATAGATCGTACTCCACGCATAAGGTATTCTGGGACCTGTAATGTGACTAGCTACCAGGACTGGAAGGGTACATCACAATAAAAGTAATTAAGGACCTTCAATGGGGCTAACTACCTACAAATAAAGGATCATCGTCTTACCAAAAATGGTCCAAGATGGCTTATGTTGCCAGTGACCTTTATATAGTTAAGTTGCATGCTAATGTCATCTGCTTGCAGGCTTAACACGTTGATGCAGGAATTAATTCATGATATATTATATTTAATAAATTCTAACAATTGATGTAGGGACACACTTATGACACATATATATGTTATAAATAATAACATGTGTTGTAAGAAAGGATGGCGGTCTTAGGTAAGATTTACTATATCAAGTAACACATTTATGTTCATGTATATCTATATATAAAATTGTTAATTGATGACACATATATGCTTTATATATCTGCTTATGAATTGTTAACTGATCCTAAGGGACGAATAGAAATATCACTTAATAATTTTATATGTTCTCACGTGATTACCGTATTGGTTTAGGTGACTTGGCTAGAGACCGCTCATCAATGCATTCTCCAATATGCTGACCTCCAACTCCACAAGTGCAGAGAGTCGCTTTGACGTTGAGGCATAAAGTTATTTTGTTGAAGATGTTACCTTTAGTTTATAATATATGGAACAATGTTGATTGTATTAGTTTTATGAGTTGTAAGCCTTGTGGCATCGTTCATGTAATAGATCAATTATTTTTAATTGAGTTCTTCTTTTAGCCTTGAGCCATTATAATTTTACTACAAATTATCAATAAAGATAATTATTTTTTTATATATCTTTTTTCTATCAATTTTTTGCTTATTTTTTGTTGTAATAACTTTATTTTTTAGATGTTTTTGATTGTATTTGTTCTCATCTTGTATAAGTAAAATTTAGCCTTGGACAACCTCACATCCAGTGATGACTTTCAGTTATGTGGAACTGGGGCATGACAACGGTATAAGAGCACGACTTTGCTTCCTTGGACCCTCAATTGATTTTTTTTCAAATCTAAGTTGCTTTCATGATAGAAAGTTTCTTTACCCTCCTTGATGTTTTGCTGAATATTTCATACAATAAGTTTATATATGTTATGATCTCTTATGTGGATATTTTGTTGTTTAATGATGGCTTCGAAGCATAGCATGAAATAGCTTGAGTTCTCTGTGAGAAAAAAATGTTTGGATATTGGATGTTTGATGAGCAACAAGATAGCAATAGAAATATTGTAATAAGTTTTGAGTATGGAAGGAAGTGTGTCTAACTTCAAGGAATATGAATGAGATAAGTTGTTTAAGTAGAATGGTTATAGTTTAATTTTATTGGATTATCAAGTGGCAGGAAAGTGGGTGTTATATTGTGGTCATAGGGACCATCGTGATAAGGATTGTCCAGAAAGGATGCTGGCTCAGTGTATGAAGAAACAATATTTGTGTTCTAGTGGCTTAGTTCCATGAGTGATGTATTGGATATCCCTAGGGGCATATGCTTAATTTGTAATATAGATATCGATAATCCCATTAGTATCGGAAAGGGTAGTGTGAGGTCTTAATTTAGAGTTATGCCTGGTTAGAGAGATTTTGAATGTCCCTTATTGAACTAATTTAGATTATCAAGAATAATTTTTGGAAGATTAAGTATTAGACAAGAATTCGAGCTTATGAAATGGATGGCTTGGCTGGAAAATCAACATGGAATATGTATTGAATTATGGTTTTAGTCGATTGGGTTGAGTTCTAATTTGAGTGTAAGAAATTTATGGTACAATTTAAAGTTTATTTGGAGCGTATGCAATTAATCTAAGGATTTAGGAATTTATTAATAAATAACCTAAGATAGTCTAAGCTATTTTAATCTTAAGTATTGAATAAGTTAATCTTATATCTAGTTTAGCAAATATCATTGGTCGAAACAAATATGAGTTTAATAAGTGAATGGATATTTACCTAGTCATGCATATGATTAGTTAGACTGAGGTTTTTCGAAGATCGACAGATGTTAACTCATAGATAATGAATATGGACGAATGATGATTGTGTAAATATTGAATCGTTGAACTATATTGTCATGATGGATTTTAGCTTTATGGACTATACATCAATTTTTGAGTCGAGATATAATTTGGCTTGAATGGATTTGTAAGATTGAAACAATTGGTGAATGTGATAATTGCCTTGATATTTAATAGATTTTAAGTTAATTTTGACTATACAAGTGAATTGAATTAATATAAATCAAGTATAAATTTTAGAAATTAGATATTTACGGCTTGTGATTAGTGAATGAGATTATAACTTTGATTGAGAATTATGACTTTGGATTGATAGAATTTACTGTATGGATGTAGGATTTAGATTATCATAGTTTCTTAGATTGATTTTATCGATTATGATTTAGTCGAGGATGATTGTTGGGCGTAGTGACCCTCCTAAGAACTTTGCTTGGTAGACTTTGACCCTTGGAGTGTTGATTATGCTTATGTTAGCGGGCTGGTCTGAGTTGGTTCAGTAGTTATTTTAGGCTAAAAGTATTTCTCCTAAGTTTGGGTAAAATTTCTTATTGTTGGGTAAGGTTTAACCTTGGGCCATAGAATATCATGCCTCAATCCCAGAATACGCGGGACAAGGTCATGTGGCAATGACCAGCTATGTATTAAGTGGACTCCAATCCAGCTCGAATATGTATAAGCTGTTCGGAAGGGATCCCTATCTAGGTAACACAATAAATGCATCTATGTCTCAATCCACAAGAATACAAAATATAAGATTGGACAACATGCATTAGGGTATGCATCCCAAACAACACTTGTCTGAATAGACTCGAAATAAATAATATGTGTTTACAAATACTAGGCTATAACAGCAGATAAATAAGAAACAAGAGCATGTATTTGTAACTACGAAAGATATGATATAAGTTCCTAATCATAATACTTGCATACTGAGATGATACTCATCAACAACTCCAGAAGAACTTGACGACAATCAACACAACAAATCTGAAAGGAAACCAGATCCTTAGAGGGACGTAACAAGATATATAATATACAACCTATGTAAACTGAAATAAACTCATAACAGATGCAAGGGTGATTCTAACCATATAATGTGCAATTTAGAGGACAACTTTTGTACGTATGGATAGGATTTAGGCTATCTCGAATCATCCACATAGCTCAAGGCTAGTAGTGTACATATATTGTCAACCAGTCAACTATAACCATCTATAACGATCCATGAATGCCAGAGGGAATCTGTATAACTCATCAAATCCTATAGTTCCGTCTGGACACTATGGTATACCAAGTTGGCTATCTCATACGTATAGTGACTATCCTCCTCCATAATTCCACACTAACCAAGCCATAGTCATAACATATATAGTTTTATAACTGCTTGAGTCTCTAATGCACTAATCATAGCAGTTATATTTTATATCTGTCACACGTTCTTTATGTAATGATGGCCAATCAAATATGCAGTCTGTGCCCTTAGCAAGATGTCTTAATCATGTCATGTTGGTGTCATAGCCAAAGGAGATATGAGGATATCCCTCAATCATAAGGTAGTCCACTAAAAACTAGATCAACATGCATAAAATAAGTACAAGACACGAAAATGACTAATCTATAGCTTAGACGCACAGTTATATAATCCAAAGTAGTAACAATAAGGGAATATACAAGTGATAAGCTGTAATTATAGAGTAAAGATAGTAAACATAGCAAATTATACTTGTATGGATCATGAATGGTGGCAAGAAGACATCCATATATTGAACTCGGCAAGTCAACGGTCGCAGAAAAGATGGAATCTAAATAAACACCTCTGGATGTTGAAAATAACATCACTAACATTCTCGAAATATAAAAAATAGTTAGAATATCCTAACCACAAGTCCAATTTGGACACATAGGCAAAAATATTACTTTTTGGTCAAAACAGGATCCACAAGTGGGCCCACTTTGCACCAAAAAGTGTCACAGAACAAAAGTTCTCCAAATTTAGAAAAATATGTCTAATAAGACCAGAACAATAATACAAACTCACCTGTATATTCAGAATTTGATTTCGATGAGCCGGCCATAAAACGCTCGTTGAATTGGATCATGTGGCCTGTGAAATGACGATCCAGTCAACTGTCTCATAATCGGATGGAACTTGGGTCATGGGGCAAGTCAAATACTGTGAGTCCAATGGTGCAAGTGATAAAGTATTAGAATGGAAAGGTTCATTAGATAATAAACTATTGGTGCTAAGCCACCTCTAGCGATGAATCAACAATTCGAAGTACTTTTCTTGCGTATTCGTATTCTTTTTGTCATGATACGACGAGCGTGCACGAAGTAATTGAGAATATTCAAAAAGTTATGATATGATAGTTTTCGACAAATACTGGTCAAATTTGTCGCACTCACACGACCAATTCGAATTCTGTCAAAGCCCACACACCGGGAAAGACTGTACGCGCAATTTTGTCCAATTGGATTGAGCCAAAATGGTTCGATTTGGCGGGACCAACCCTTTTATCAAAATTATATATATATATATATAATTCAATTCTAAGAAGCCTAGTTTAACCTAGGTTTTGTCTTCTTATACTACAACTTAACTTTAAATTTGGCAGGTTATTAGATGGGTTGAAGGAGAATAAACCTATGAAGATGGTTCATGAATCGATCTCACAATCGGAGATTCTACGCCTTCAAAGTTAGCTCCTGGCTGTCAAAATTATAAAGATTTTGCGCGTCATGATGGGTTCCGATTCAAAATTGAAAATGGCATATCGATGTCACGTAGGATGCTCGGTGTGTGTGTCCAGGGCCTTGTTGGACTTGCGTGACGGAGGGGTTCGGGCGGTTGTGCGATGCGAGACACGCATAGGTGCACGACTATTCTTTTGCGCGATGAATTATCAAGTTCCAACCAGGTGCGAGACTGCATGCGACCGGCTGGCAGGAATGATGTGAGCGCAATGCTAGCCTTGCGACACGTTCTTTGCTCCACTACGATGAAGGTCGGGTGCAGAGAGGGAAGTTGTTCAAAATTCTCTAGAAAAGGAATAGAAGAGAAGGAAAAATAATGAAGATATATGATAAAGAATATTAGGGAGACGTTTGGGGATAGGAGAGTGGTATGACGTGCGAAGATTCATAGGAAGAACAAGGTGGCGTTCTCGCGCAGAATAAGGGGGTTCTGCTATCGCAGGATTTTTTGGGAGGAAAGAATTCATGTGTGTGGGTTGTGGGTAGTCAGGGTTAATGGGTTTTTGAGTTAAACTTGATAGGTGTAAAATGGTGAATGCTACAGTTGGGTTTGTTTGGGAATAATGAGCAGAGGGATTGAGTTAGTAAAGTTAGGAAGAAAAAAAAAAAATTTATTTAGGAAAGGAATGTTTACTTATGATATATATATATATATATTTATTTATTTATTTATACTAATATTGCATATATAAAAATATATATACTATAAATGATAAATAGTAGATGAGGGGATTACATAGAATATTTGCAACGATTTTTAATTATCCATTAGAGATGAGTTAACATGATGTTTAAGTATGGCTAATGAGTTAACTAGTATTAATGGTTAGCTAGACGTCCCAATGTTGAGTGTGAGAGATCGATATGATAATTAATAAAAGTTGTCTAGGCATGTAGCAATAAAAATAGAAGTGAGATGGCAAATATTTGGAGACAAGCCTAGAAAGTTTTTGGTTCTTAGAAATTTTGATGTATTATTGCGATTGGACTAACAAATTGGTTGGAAGGATTGAATTTTGTATCATGGAGTAGATTGAGTTTGATGGTTTAAGATTTCTTATTATAGGTCTAAAGTTAATAAGTAACATGGATATATATTTTTATATGGTGACAAGCTAATTATGAATTCAGATAGACCTTAAAAATTAACTGAGGATGACTTTTATATTTGATTAAAACTTGGAGATGTTTGGTATAGGTATCTTGAGTCGATCAGTCTTGACAGAATAGTAGATCTTTTGGGTGTTGGGCGACTTTTATCAATAAAAGAATATTTACTTTCGTTGGTTGTATTATGACATAGTTGGAACAACTTTAAGTGTGGATGAGTTTTGTAGAATTTGAAGTGAGACTGAAATTGGATAATATTAACAGAGATTGAAATTATACTTTTAGAAGAGTTTAATTAAGATATGCATAGTAAGTAATTCAAATTGGGTTAAGAGGCCTTCATGGATTGAGAAATTCTTGAGAGAAGGAACATGGATTGTTATAATTATAATTTTTGATATAGTAAAATTTTCTATAACCATGCATGAACGTATAATTATGATTGAAACTTTATCGCATCCGGTTTGATAATTTGGTAATAACTAAAATTGATCTCTTTAGAACAGTTTGGATTGTGTATGGTACAACGCTTGGGGTTTGAATAGAAATATCGGTTGGGTTTTGGCATTAAGTGTATTGATATTAATTTTATAAGTTTGGAGGGTAAGATGGTTTCTTGAATGCTTATAAGATTTAAGACTGATTAGTATTGATGGATAAATTACAATTTGGATGGCTGCAAGAAAATTATATCTAAAGCTTTTACAATGTTCCCTTTGATTCATAATAGGATATTATAGTGCTTGGGTAGATTGCCTTAGTCTAGATTTAGTTCCATGGTTCTTGTATATGCAACTTAGATTTGCTAAGTGATATCTTGCCTAGTGAGTTTGAGAATGATGGTTTTATGCGAGGCATGTTATTGATGGAGACAGAGAATGTTGGTGAAGTTTTAGAAATGGTTGGATCAATCTTGGTGGTATAAGTTGTTCGATATGAATTTGGATAAGGCATGAG
Source organism: Iris macrosiphon (assembly GCA_036927795.1). Classification (NCBI taxonomy): domain Eukaryota; kingdom Viridiplantae; phylum Streptophyta; class Magnoliopsida; order Asparagales; family Iridaceae; genus Iris; species Iris macrosiphon. The sequence goes on along the minus strand of JAYESA010000018.1, from coordinate 133,324,792 downwards.
TGAGCTTGTATTTATAAGATGGAAAGTTGTGTTGGAGTCATTTTAAATTATGCAAGCCATATTCAAGTTGAACAAGAATAAAGAGACTTTGTGGAGTTCATTGAGTTTATTTGCTTGAGTATCTTGATGCGGCTATGGATTGAAAGAGAAGGCATAAGCATAAGTGGAGAGATTTGCTACATGTGTATTTGTTCATGCGTTGATCACAAATGGAAGGTGTTTCATAATTGTTTTGGGTCTTGATCTCGTGTTCAGTCAAGGAATCATCTTGGGAGTTTGGATCTGAGATTGTGTAAGGAGTTTTCTTTACTAGCCAGTTGATGCATAAGAGTATATTATTTTAAGTTTTGAGGGCAAAACTTTTTCACAGTGGTGTATTATGTAATGTCTCACTTTGCATGATACATTGGGCTAGTTTGTTGGCTAGAAGGACCTAGTTGAACTTGGATTCATGTAGTGAAATCAGTGACGTAGGTATATTGGGCCTAGGGGGGCGTGGCTGTGCCCCCTAAAAATTAAGATTTTTTTTAAGATATATCATATATGAATCATACTAGCTAGATAGCTAGCCAAGCTTGCAATCATACGCCAGCACCACAGGTTTCTTTCTACATGCTATTAGCTTTCTTTCTACTAGCCTACTAAGTACTAGCCTAGCTTGGATGGGTCATGAATCATGATAAAGCCTACTAGGCTACTATCTTTCTTTCTACTAGGCTACTACACACTCCACAGTCCACAAAGTTACAATCTCTACTGATGGTAAGTATTGCAGATTTACAATCACTCCACGGTCCCAAGTTACCTTTTCTTTCTTTGATGGTAAGTGTTGTGTTGGTATGGCAGATAATAGCATTAGCATATTTATTGTTTGATGGTAACTTCAAACAATCCACATTCCAGTAGTAAATGTTACTCCACGGTCCTTCACGCTAATCTCAATGGTAAAAAAAAAATGTATGTCTATTTTAACACACTTTTTTTCTCTTCTTCTACCACTCCTTCTACAGTTCTACTCAAAGTTCAATCCAACACTCCCAACTATTTTTTTTAGGCTTCCAGCTGAAGTAGCAGGCTAGCAGCAACAATAAGAATTTATTTTTCTAGCTCGAGCAGCAGCATGCCAGCAACGAACATGTAATATTTTTTGGCTCGGAATACACTCTTTCATATTATGATATAATATAGAAATATGAAATAATTTATGTGTTACTGTTGGATTCATATAATGAAATAATATAGAAATATGAACAATTTATGTTGTATAAATTGTCCAAAAAATTATATAAATTGTATTGATAAAGAAATAAGAAAAGTTGTATTGTAACAATGTATGTGCTGCTGTAGGAATACACTCTTTTAAATATGAATCTATTGTTATTAATGCTGAAATAATATGAATATTTAGTCCCAACTGAAAAAGAAAATTGTATAGTAAACTGAAAAAGAAAATTGTATAGTCCCAACTAAATATATAGTAATATTGAAATAATATGAATATTTAAATAATATAAAATAATATAGAAAATTAAATATTCCATAAAAATATTATAATAATAGAATATGAGTATCCTACTAATATTTTAAAATTTGGATATTTTTCAGATTAAAAATAATACACTATTCAATTTTTTTAATAAATGTCGAGAACGGCTGCTTCAAGCAGCCAAGAGCCACCGACCGGGCCACCTCCACTCCCATGCTAGCCCATTATTCAATCCTTATCTATGTGCAATACAGAAGATGAATATCCATCGGATCCTACATTAAGAAAAAATATTTATGAGTATGATGTTAAAGAAAGAGAAAAGGTTCGACAATAGTATTTGCAAAAAGGTCCATGTCACCCTAAACATCGTAACTTTTATTGGCGTTCATGTTCAAATGAGAAGCGTCGATTTTAGTCTTTATGGTTCAAAGAGCACCCTAATTGGATAGAATATGGCATTACAATAGATTCTATTTATTTTTGTCTTTTTATCTTTTTAGAGCTAACCATGGTGGTCAAAGCGGTGGTGATTCCTTTATTGGAGATGGATTTAAAAATTGGAGGAAGAAAATAAAGTTGGATGGGCATGTTGGAGACCACACTAGTACGCATAACAAATGTGTGAGGGCTGGCTATGAACTTTTGAAGCAACCACAACACATTGAACATTCTTTGGCTACTCAGTGTATTCGAACTCAAGCCGACTATCGTCTCCGTTTGACAACATCAATTGATTGCATTAAATTTCTTTTGCGTCAAGGATTGGCTTTTTGTGGTCATGATGAATCCCAGGAATCATAAATAAGGAAAATATTCATGAACACTTATAATTTCTTTGCGTCCACAATGAGAATATCGATAGAGTTGCATTGAACAAGGCTCCTTAAAATCTCAAATTGACATCTCCTCAAATTCAACATGAGATTATTACTTCCATTGCAAAGGTAACTACAAATTCTATTATTAGAGATCTTGATGATAAATATTTTACTATTTTGGTTGATGGGGCCTACGATATATCCGTGAAAGAACAAATTATAACAAACCGCTCCGCATCAATGTGGATAGACGATTCAAATGACAAAAGTACGATGACCCATCCCAGCTTTTCTCAGTGAGAAGACTCGTTTGATACAAAAAAATTCAGACTTAGCCCTTCAGGAGTTCATACTTAAAACTTTCAAAGATGCGCTCGAAGTATCGCTTGAACGATGTGAATCATCACTAAGGTGGGTGGCTACGATAAACCTGTATTTGCTTAGCCTGAATACCTAATAACATGGACGATATATGCTAGTCGCTAGGCGAATCACCTATTGCATGCTAATGAAAGAAGTCAACGCACCTAGCTAAGAGAATAATCTTATCTTGAATTTCTTGCCTAGAATATGGAAAAGAAGTAACTTGATAGATTTTCTTATGCGCTGCCCAACATGCCTCTGTACGGTTTCTACCCTCGCACTAACCCTTTAGACTCGCGCTAGTATGAAGGCTTATGTTCTCACTGTTTTAATGCTTGTTCGATTACATGCTAACTAGTAATCGCACGTCGACTCATTTCATTGCTTGTCACATAATTTTATGCCATGATCAAGTAACACAATACATGTCTTGCATCATCTAGTTTAGCCGAAAGACTACTGAATAGTCGTTCCGTGCAAGTATGAACCTAAAAGTATTCTGGACTGTTAGGTCACCAAGATATTTCTCGAATTAGGGGACTGCATCATAATAAGTTAAGCAAGACTCATTCAGGTATTCGGGTCCCTGGTAGTCTCTCTCGAGCAGGCGGGATGGTGTATGCACCACGAGTACCTAGTGCTACACCCATCTCCGCCCAAGAGACTACGCATCATCCAATGGCTTAAAAGAGAATCAATATTAAATATTTCATGTCATGAATCTGGAAGACCCAATACTTGCACGATCGCATACAACGCATGCACGAGGTATTCGTAGATTCCTCAGACGTTCATCGGGGCACCGGGATCGTGCCGTCCTGGGAGAAATCACATAAGGACTCCTCAAAATTTGGCAGGATAATGTGTGCGCCTAGCGCTACACCATCTTCGTCAAAAGAGTCCCGGGTCTCTCGTGTTCCAACAGGATAGTACGCGTCTTGAGTTTTTAGCACTATACACATCTCCGTCTAGAGACTCATCCAAATGGCTTGTAGCGTTAAGTCATCTCGCTTAGCGGTAATCTGCGTGTGAGTTATGCATCAAATAAAGTATTTTGATCACCTAAACAACCTAGAGTATCACATCTGAGTAACATGAGTAACTCGGGCACATAAATTAGAAAATACGCCCGTGGAACTTATGTTTCCTTATGCAAGTCTTTTTTTTATTATCTATATATGTTCGTGTTTAGTTAACTTGGTTTCATCTTTGGGCCGGAAAGGACGAATGGTAAGTTGGTGTCACGACCCGCACCCTGATATTCGGGCACGAGTACGTGGTTACGCCCAGCCTACGCCGCAGAATCGGCGGTAGAACGCTGTCTGGGTCATTTCTAACTATCTAACATCTCAACAATAATATGGTACCTGTCAATTATCTCAACTCCAATCGGAGGAGCAATATGGTATCTCACAAATATATCAATCTCAATCACAAAACAAACTAAGGAGGAAATAATGCACGAATGGAAATAGCGAAGGAAAGAAGATACAATCCACAATAAAATAAATAGTACAACTGTGAAATCTCCACAAAATGATAGTCTAATACAAAATCACTAACAAAACTAGACCTCCTCGGTCACTGCTACTAAGTCCTCTGGCTCTAGGGGAGTGTCCTCTAAAGTATCACCCTCCTGAGGTCCGTAATGTGTGGGACACAGCTCCTCTAGCCAATCATCTGGAAAAATATATCCAGTCAGGATTGGAGCGAAGTACATACCTCTGAAAGCAGTTCCAATAACATAATCGAGCATATATAACAAGAAATAGAAAAATGATACAAGATGCACAAGTAGAAGGAATAATCTGTACAAGTGAACAGGCAATAGGCACAATAAAGCTGGAAGTAAATACAAGAATGACTGCAAGTAGAGAACAAGAAATACTAAACTATGTGTTTTAGAGTGAGAGTTCGTTATGTGATCGGTTTAGGTTGCACATGAGGTATATAGGTAACTCAATTATACGTGAGGTGTATAATCGACATGCACATGAGATCAAGAGGGCTTTGATCACATAACCAACTCCTACTCCCCCTCCCCAACCAATACTCATGGATCCAATCACGACACGTTACGTACATGATCACGATAGTCACACTAGCACACGAAATAGTGGATGCACACGAAGCACATAAAAGTCAATACCCGATGCACACGATGAAATACATGTCATTGGGTACCCGTTGCACACGGTAGGGGATAACACCTCCTGACGGGATCCATATAGCACCAGTCCGTAAAATCACTGTGTCGGGAATCAATGTATACTAATCTAGAACATGCATATATACAACATTATGAATTGAAAACAATCAGAGAAATGTACTCGCCTGAAGTCCTGAGCAAAGTGTGTCTCTCGATGCCCAAGCCGGTGTCTCACAACCTATATATGGTATGTTGTATCAATACAAGGTTCAATGATGAAAATAATTGAAGTTGAAGAAGTTCTAGGTCAATACGCCGTTTCTAGGTCAAGCCAATGTATTTCTAGGTTGTAAGAGTCTAAAACTAGTCACTAAGTCAATACACTATGAAGCTATGCTATACTAGCTAAACTAACACACCACGGTGCAAAACAAGAAGCCGTATCCTAAGATACGCCGATTTTCTAATATAAAAAAATAGGTTTATATATATACATAAGTCATATATATAATAATAATAATAATATCTCAAAATAATATAAATGGGATACCTTGGCCTTGGCCCATACCTTGGTATCTAAAACTAAACACAAAAGATATGAATAGATACCTTAAACTAGATGCTAACTATACACTAATATCTTAAACTAATTAACCAATACCTTAACTAAAATAAACTAATTGAAACACTGAAAATTAACTAAACCAAACTAACAATTAACTAATACCCAAAACCTAGGCATTTATCTAACTTACACTAATGTATACATCTCATAACAACATATAATTAACTATACTAGTAACACACATAGATATGTATAGATAATATACTAACTATTAAGATACTCTACCTATTTGTATATGAGACCAACTATCAACAATAACAACTAAATTAATACTACCTTGAAACACTAACTAAACTGCTACTAGTACTTGTTGTGGCTTCTCCCTATGCTCGAGCTGTACTGATACTGAACCTGCTGCTCGGTTGCACAGTGAACAGATACCTGAAAATCTCTACTGCACAGTGAACAGGGTACTGAACATGGATATACTGAAATCTGGTGCACTCACCTCGTGTGCACGAGTTAACCTTCCTGCTGATACTCGAATGCCTAACTAAACTTTCTATTACACAGCCACAAGGTTGCCCGAGTGCACAGCAACTCCAACAGCTAGCTGCTGCTCTTCCCTTCAAGCAGAGCCCGACATCCCTGCTGCAAGTGTACTGCTGCACAGAAAGAATCCTGCACAGTTACTTGCAGTTGGAAACTGCACAGTAGTCCCTGGTCTTCATTCTTCATTTGCATGACTGCACAGGGATTGACCCATACTGTTGAATGCCCTACTTGTTGCTGAATGCTTCTGGCTCTTCACTGCAGTTTCAGTTTAGGTATCTACATAGTGAAGGTAAGTCTTCAGGTTAGTTCTCCAGTCTTCAGCCCACATGTTACTGCCTTCACTGCATTCTCCAGTTCAGTGAAGTATCAGTCTTCACTGCCTTCTCCAGTTCAGTGAGGTATCAGTCTTCACTGCCTTCTCCAGTTCAGTGAGGTATCAGTCTTTACTGCCTTCTCCAGTTCAGTGAGGTATCATACGAGTCCTTGCTGTGCTGAGTCTGCTGTGTTCCCTTGCAGTCTTCAGTTGCTGTGTGCTCAGGTAAAACCTGCAGCAGCTGCACAGTAACTTGCTGCCTTCAGTTTCTGGTGTGTATCTGCACACATAGTACTTGCTGTCGAGTACTCTCCCCCTCTTCACTCACACATCCACACTCTAAGCACACACACAAACAAATATACACTACATTCTCAAACACATCTAAAATGATTAGCTATACGTCTATATGTATATATACTCCTCATCTATGCATCTCCCTATATAGATCAACACACATACATATAAATACATAATCTAACATATATATATATGTATAACTATAGACACCAATATATATATATATATATCTATACACATACTTATATGTATTTATTTAGATACCCTCATATAAACACACATAGGCATACGTATATACATAAAATCCAAATTCCTCTATTATACTCTCCAAATAATATATAGATAGTATATACTAATATATTTATATATGTATGTATAGTACAAAAGCCAAAACACAAACATATGGGGTGCACCGCACCCGTATCACACTTTTCTATGATACGCTTGCGACACGGCCCCCAACTCACAACCAAACGTATCCTGGAGGACACGTACAAGTCTAATACATAATTTATGATTAATACATATATAAATTATAGTGTCTACGTGTCTGTGTCACCATATGATATGCACATGGCCCCGTGTCGGAGGAAAACCCCCAAAATCGAACGTTTCATCAAATCGACGAGATTTGGCCCACATGTATCCAATTATGGACACGACACAAGCTACAAACAAACAATCAATGGTCAATTAGATCTATTAGATCCATTGACAAGCACTACATATGCCAATTTCAGAATTCCCCCAAAATCGATACCAAAATGGACATAACTCCCACCGTAGGTCTCCAAATGATACCCAAACAAATCCTATGGGTAACCTATGCATGTGGAATGGTTTCTTATGGTAAAAACTCAGATCTATAGTCTATAGGAAGGGGAAAAACTAATTTGTACCTATTGGGAGATGGATTCCCAATGAAAAGTCCCAATTGACAAGTTGCTCTTCTCCTTGTAGATCTTGGCCTCCTCCTCCTTGTTCCTTGCTCCTTGCTTGTAGATCCTTGATGTAGAGGCTTCAATATTGAATTTAGGAAGAGATTTGAAGAGAATTGATGGGGAATTGGAAGGGGGAAAACTAGATCTAGAATTTTGGGGAAGAACTAAAATGAGAGCACTCTCTCTCCTCTCAATTATGGCTGGACATAAACCCTTCCTCAAGCAATGTACAAAGTCAAAAATACCCCTTGGGGCCTCTCATGAAGAAATAATTAGGGGAAGAAGGTTCTAGTCTAATGGTTCCACTAATTAATCATGTTTTCTAATCCATGGGCCTAATTCATGGGCTCAACTTAGACTAGTCCAAAAGTTTGTTCATGTCCCCTAATTAAAAGGTTAGGTCCACTACAAAAGTCTAAAATAAGTCTACACTAGCAATAATTAAAATAAATAAATTAGTCATGCACAAATATTAATTATAATAATTCTAAAATAATTAATACTCAAGATAATTACCAAACTACCCTTAGATGGAAATGTGAGGGTGACAAACCTACCCACCTTAGAAAAATTTCGTCCTCGAAATTAAGGAAGAAACTATCTACCAAAACAATAATATAATGCAAGAAAGAATTATACCTTACGGCTCGAAAAGATACGGATATCGCTCGCGCATCTCAGCCTCTCGCTCCCAAGTACTCTCTCCTGGCAAGTGATGCCTCCACACGACGCGCACCAAAGGAATCGTCGGGTTCCTCAGCACCTTCTCTCTCCGATCCAGAATCTCCACTGGCTGCTCTAGATAGCTGAGAGTAGGGCCCACCTCTATATCCGAATGATCCAACACATGACTGGGATCTGCCACGTATCGTCTCAACTGCGACACGTGAAACATGTTATGCACTCCCTCCAGTGCAGGTGGTAAGTCTAGTCTGTAGGCGACTGCACCGACCCTCTCAAGAATGCTAAAAGGACCGATGAATCGCGGACTAAGTTTGCCGCCTCCACTGAAACGAATCGTGACACGTGTCGGAGAAATCCTCAAGAAAACCAGACCGCCAACCTAGCACGAAACACAAACTTAGCACTCTAACAAGCAACAATCAAACACAAATAAGACAAAACTAAAGCTATACCTCAAACTCCAGAGGTCTCCGGTGGCTATCGGCCCAATGCCGTTGCCTGTCCTGCGCCACTCGAAGTCTGTCTCTGATAAGTTTCACCTTCTCTGCTGCATCCACTACTATCTCTGGTCCCAATAAAGCCCTGTCACCAACATCATCCCAGGACAACGGAGTGCGGCATCTCCATCCATACAACTCCTCGAATGGTGACATCTCAATGCTGGCTTGGTAGCTGTTGTTGTATGAAAACTCTACCAAGTGAAAATGATCCTCCCAAGAACCTCCAAGATCCAAAACACAGGTGCGTAGCATATCCTCGAGAGTCTGAATAGTCCTCTCCGACTGTCCGTCCGTCTGAGGGTGATAAGCGGTACTGAACTTGAGCTGAGTGCCCAAGCTAGTCTGCAAACTCCTCCAGAAATGGGACGTAAAGCGGCTATCCCGATCCAAAACAATGCTCACTGGAATACCGTGCAATCTGACAATCTGGCGCACATACATCTCCGCAAGTCTCTCCGTAGATGTACCCACTTTAAATGGCAGAAAGTGGACTGATTTGGTCAACCTGTCCACGATGACCCAAATCGCATCCTTGCCCCCTGGAGAACGCGGAAGCCCTGATACAAAATCCATAGTAACATGCTCCCATTTCCACTCCGAAATGGGCAAAGGCTGAAGCAATCCTCCTGGTCTCTGTCTCTCCGCCTTTACCTGCTGGCAAACTAAGCATCTGGACACGAAGCTAGCTACCTCTCGCTTCATGCCATACCACCATACATGCTCTCTCATGTCTCTATACATCTTGTTGGCACCGGGATGCATAGAGTATTGGAAACGATGCGCCTCCTGCATAATCTCCTCGCGCAATGCTCCCTTCGGTACGCACAACCTGGTACCGTGTCGCAATGATCCATCATCTGCGACGGTAAAGTCCTCTGCTAGCCCGACCTGAACCTGTGCTTTGATGCTCCTCAGAGACTCATCCTCATACTGTCCGACTCTGACTCGGTCCATCAGCTCCGACTGAACCTGAAGTCCCCACATCTGCGCCGCGACTCCCGGAACCAATACTTCAATGCCCAAACTATCGAGGTCTGCCAATAGATGCCTGTCCCTAGTCAAGCACATAGCCACGGGATACCTGCTCAAGGCATCCACGACTACGTTGGCCTTCCCTGGATGGTACTGTAAAGATATGTCAAAGTCCTTCATCAGCTCCAACCATCGCCGCTGCCTCATGTTGAGCTCCTTCTGTGTAAACACATACTTCAAGCTCTTATGGTCTGTGAAGATCTCTACTCTCTCTCCATATAGATAGTGTTTCCACAATTTGAGAGCAAAGATAACCGCTGCAAGCTCCAAATCATGGGTAGGGTAGTTATTCTCATGCGGGCGTAATTGCCTGGAAGCATAGGCAATTACCTTCCCGTGCTGCTGTAGTACACAACCCAAACCCTTCCCTGATGCATCACTGTAAATGGAAAATCCTCCTGCTCCTGATGGTAGTGTCAAGATGGGAGTTGTAGTCAATCTTCTCTTCAGCTCCTCAAATGCTGACTGGCAATCCTCAGTCCAGACGAATTCTACGTCCTTTCTGGTCAGCCTAGTCATCGACTCTGCTAGTCTGGAGAAATCCTGAACAAACTTCCGGTAGTATCCTGCTAATCCAAGGAAGCTCCTGATCTCTGCTACCGAACTCGGGGTAGACCACGATTCAACTGCTGAGATCTTCTTCGGGTCCACCGAGACTCCATCTCCTGTAATGACATGCCCAAGAAATTCAACCTTATCAAGGAAGAATTCACACTTCGACAATTTGCCATACAACTTCTCCTTCCTGAGAATCTCCAGAACAATCCTCAAGTGCTGCTCATGCTCCTCCGGGGTCTTCGAATATATCAGAATGTCGTCTATGAAGACTACCACAAACTGATCCAGGTACTGATGAAATACCTTGTTTATCAGATTCATGAACACTGCCGGGGCATTGGTCAACCCAAACGGCATCACCAAGAACTCGAACTGTCCATAACGAGTCCTGAAAGCCGTCTTCGGGATGTCTTCCCTCTTCACCTTCACCTGGTGGTACCCTGACCTCAAGTCTATCTTTGAGAATACTTTCGCTCCGCTCAGCTGGTCGAACAAGTCATCAATCCGCGGCAACGGGTATTTGTTCTTGATAGTGAGGTTATTAAGTGCCCTGTAGTCGATACACATACGTACCGACCCATCCTTCTTGGGTACAAACAGTACCGGAGCACCCCATGGTGACGAACTGGAACGGATAAAGCCTTTGTCTTGCAACTCATCCACCTCTTTCTTCAACTCCGCCAGTTCACTGTTGTTTACTCTATAGACGTGCTGAGAGATTGGCTCTGCTCCTGGCACTAAGTCTATAGAGAACTCCACATCTCTGTCCGACGGCAACCCCGGCAAATCCTCTGGAAAGACATCCAAGAACTCTGCAATCAATGGATGTGGCAGCTCCCGCTCTTCTACCAAAGCCCTACAGAAATCGCCTTCGCTCTGCTCTGCTCCTCGGACGAACTCGAACTCCGGCTCTCCTGGCGTCTGAAATAAAACTCTGCCTCCACGACAATCGATACTAGCGTGATGTCTACTCAACCAATCCATCCCGAGTACTATATCGTAACTCGGAAGTGGCATTACAAGTAAACATACACTCAGCTCACGGCCTCCCACATAAACCCTCTGGTTCTTGCAAACATCACTGACCAGGATGATGCCACCCCCGGTCGTGATCTTGCAAGTCCGCGCCAACGGTTCAGACTCAAGACGATGTCTCAAAGCAAAAGATACAGATACAAAGCTATGAGATGCACCAGAATCAAATAAGGCATGAGCTGGAAAAGAATCGAGTAAGACTGGACCTGATATAACGTCTCCGACTGGCTCTGACTCCTCCACGGTCAGGACAAAAGCTCGCCCCTGATGTGCACCCCTCTGCTGGTGCTGGTGCTGCACGAACTTCTGCTACTGGGGCTGTAAAGGAGGTCCTCTCGGCTGTCTCGTGGGTATCCTCTGGATAGGGGCTACATCATGTACTGTCCGAGCTAAGGTCTTGGGGCAATCCCTCAGCTGGTGATCTGATGAACCGCAAAACAAACACTGACCGAGCCTCTTCCTGCAAACGTCCCATCCGTGCCCTGCCTTCTTACAGAAGGGGCAAGCACGAGCTGTCTGGGCTGGTCTCTGCATCTGATACGTCTGCTGTACAGGTGCTCGGTTAGGCGCATTGGACTGCTGCCTCTGGTGCTGGAAATATGGCTTCTTCGCTGGACCTGTGCTGCTGCTGCCACCATAAATATCTTGGTCCCTCTTGTGCCTCCCACTCAGGTCTCTCTCGACCTTACGAGCCTTCCTCAAGATGTCGGTATACGTCTCGTGGCTCGAAGAAATGAGAGCCTTCACTTCCCAGTTCAGACCCTCTCTGAACCTACTAGCCCGGTTCTCTGGGTCTCTCACCATATAGTCGGCATACCTGCTCAACCTACCAAACTCGGCGGCATACTCCTCCACCGACATGTTCCCCTGGTAGAGGTTCTGGAACTGTCGCTCCAGGTCAAGTCTCTCAGTAGGCGGGAAGAACTTCCTTCTGAACAGGTCCCTGAACTCTTCCCATGTCAATCCTGGATCGGCGATCCGTGGCTCATTCCGGAACCACGTGCTGGCGATGTCCATCATCTGCAATCCTGCTGCCTCCACCATCAGGTCCTCCGCAAGACGGGATAAGCGCATGATGCGCTCCATGCTCTCCAACCAATCATCCGCATAGATGATACCCTCTGTCCCCCTGAAAGGCCGGGGATCCAACTTCTTGAAGTCCTGAATAGTGCCGGGCCTGGGCTGTACCTCCCGTGGATGTGGTGGTGCGGTCCTCTCTACGGCGGTGATGGCCACCTGGTGAGCACTCTCGATGCCCTGTCTCAACACCTCGGTCTGTCAGTGCTGCGCCTCGGCCTGGGCCCTCTGGGCCTCCATCATCATCTGGAAAAGTGCAAACAGCTGTGTAGCATCAGCTGGTACTGGCGGCGGTGGCGGAAGATCCTCGGGAACAACTGGAGCAACCCTCTGAACCGGGGGAGGAGCACCCCCAAAAACGGCTGCTGAGACTCCCACCTGGACCGGTGAGGCGATCCTCTCGACGGAAGATGTAACAGTAGCAGCTGGTACTCTATCCGCAGAAGGCGGAGAAGTAGCTGAGGAAGCTGCCGCTGCTCCTGAGCGATAGAATCTGACCTTCGGAGGCATCCTGAAGTCAGATTGAAAATACGGAATCAATTATTGAATATAATGTGATATCATCAAAGAAGGACAGAAATTAATTCAAAATGAAAGACAATATCAAATAGATAAAGATTTGTAGAACAAAACATTAGAATTTTTTCTAGTTGTAATTGAGTAACTCTCAGCCTAAATCCTGTATCCTAAAGCAGGCTCGTAGCAATACTCTAGTCGAGCACAACTACGATGTCTATCTAGACCTGTATGGGCCACCACTAAAAATGTGTCACGACCCGTACCCTGATATTCGGGCACGAGTACGTGGTTACGCCCAGCCTACGCCGCAGAATCGGCGGTAGAACGCTGTCTGGGTCATTTCTAACTATCTAACATCTCAACAATAATATGGTACCTGTCAATTATCTCAACTCCAATCGGAGGAGCAATATGGTATCTCACAAATATATCAATCTCAATCACAAAACAAACTAAGGAGGAAATAATGCACGAATGGAAATAGCGAAGGAAAGAAGATACAATCCACAATAAAATAAATAGTACAACTGTGAAATCTCCACAAAATGATAGTCTAATACAAAATCACTAACAAAACTAGACCTCCTCGGTCACTGCTACTAAGTCCTCTGGCTCTAAGGGAGTGTCCTCTAAAGTATCACCCTCCTGAGGTCCGTAATGTGTGGGACACAGCTCCTCTAGCCAATCATCTGGAAAAATATATCCAGTCAGGATTGGAGCGAAGTACATACCTCTGAAAGCAGTTCCAATAACATAATCGAGCATATATAACAAGAAATAGAAAAATGATACAAGATGCACAAGTAGAAGGAATAATCTGTACAAGTGAACAGGCAATAGGCACAATAAAGCTGGAAGTAAATACAAGAATGACTGCAAGTAGAGAACAAGAAATACTAAACTATGTGTTTTAGAGTGAGAGTTCGTTATATGATCGGTTTAGGTTGCACATGAGGTATATAGGTAACTCAATTATACGTGAGGTGTATAATCGACATGCACATGAGATCAAGAGGGCTTTGATCACATAACCAACTCCTACTCCCCCTCCCCAAATAATACTCATGGATCCAATCATGACACGTTACGTACATGATCACGATAGTCACACTAGCACACGAAATAGTGGATGCACACGAAGCACATGAAAGTCAATACCCGATGCACACGATGAAATACATGTCATTGGGTACCCGTTGCACACGGTAGGGGATAACACCTCCTGACGGGATCCATATAGCACCAGTCCGTGAAATCATTGTGTCGGGAATCAATGTATACTAATCTAGAACATGCATATATACAACATTATGAATTGAAAACAATCAGAGAAATGTACTCGCCTGAAGTCCTGAGCAAAGTGTGTCTCTCGATGCCCAAGCCGGTGTCTCACAACCTATATATGGTATGTTGTATCAATACAAGGTTCAATGATGAAAATAATTGAAGTTGAAGAAGTTCTAGGTCAATACGCCGTTTCTAGGTCAAGCCAATGTATTTCTAGGTTGTAAGAGTCTAAAACTAGTCACTAAGTCAATACACTATGAAGCTATGCTATACTAGCTAAACTAACACACCACGGTGCAAAACAAGAAGCCGTATCCTAAGATACGCCGATTTTCTAATATAAAAAAATAGGTTTATATATATACATAAGTCATATATATAATAATAATAATATCTCAAAATAATATAAATGGGATACCTTGGCCTTGGCCCATACCTTGGTATCTAAAACTAAACACAAAAGATATGAATAGATACCTTAAACTAGATGCTAACTATACACTAATATCTTAAACTAATTAACCAATACCTTAACTAAAATAAACTAATTGAAACACTGAAAATTAACTAAACCAAACTAACAATTAACTAATACCCAAAACCTAGGCATTTATCTAACTTACACTAATGTATACATCTCATAACAACATATAATTAACTATACTAGTAACACACATAGATATGTATAGATAATATACTAACTATTAAGATACTCTACCTATTTGTATATGAGACCAACTATCAACAATAACAACTAAATTAATACTACCTTGAAACACTAACTAAACTGCTACTAGTACTTGCTGTGGCTTCTCCCTATGCTCGAGCTGTACTGATACTGAACCTGCTGCTCGGTTGCACAGTGAACAGATACCTGAAAATCTCTACTGCACAGTGAACAGGGTACTGAACATGGATATACTGAAATCTGGTGCACTCACCTCGTGTGCACGAGTTAACCTTCCTGCTGATACTCGAATGCCTAACTAAACTTTCTATTACACAGCCACAAGGTTGCCCGAGTGCACAGCAACTCCAACAGCTAGCTGCTGCTCTTCCCTTCAAGCAGAGCCCGACATCCCTGCTGCAAGTGTACTGCTGCACAGAAAGAATCCTACACAGTTACTTGCAGTTGAAAACTGCACAGTAGTCCCTGGTCTTCATTCTTTATTTGCATGACTGCACAGGGATTGACCCATACTGTTGAATGCCCTACTTGTTGCTGAATGCTTCTGGCTCTTCACTGCAGTTTCAGTTTAGGTATCTACATAGTGAAGGTAAGTCTTCAGGTTAGTTCTCCAGTCTTCAGCCCACATGTTACTGCCTTCACTGCATTCTCCAGTTCAGTGAAGTATCAGTCTTCACTGCCTTCTCCAGTTCAGTGAGGTATCAGTCTTCACTGCCTTCTCCAGTTCAGTGAGGTATCAGTCTTCACTGCCTTCTCCAGTTCAGTGAGGTATCAGTCTTTACTACCTTCTCCAGTTCAGTGAGGTATCATACGAGTCCTTGCTGTGCTGAGTCTGCTGTGTTCCCCTGCAGTCTTCAGTTGCTGTGTGCTCAGGTAAAACCTGCAGCAGCTGCACAGTAACTTGCTGCCTTCAGTTTTTGGTGTGTATCTGCACACATAGTACTTGCTGTCGAGTACTCTCCCCCTCCTCACTCACACATCCACACTCTAAGCACACACACAAACAAATATACACTACATTCTCAAACACATCTAAAATGATTAGCTATACGTCTATATGTATATATACTCCTCATCTATGCATCTCCCTATATAGATCAACACACATACATATAAATACATAATCTAACATATATATATGTATAACTATAGACACCAATATATATATATATATATATATATATATATATATATATATATATATCTATACACATACTTATATGTATTTATTTAGATACCCTCATATAAACACACATCGGCATACGTATATACATAAAATCCAAATTCCTCTATTATACTCTCCAAATAATATATAGATAGTATGTACTAATATATTTACATATGCATGTATAGTACAAAAGCCAAAACACAAACACATGGGGTGCACCGCACCCGTATCACACTTTTCTATGATACGCTTGCGACACGGCCCCCAACTCACAACCAAACGTATCTCGGAGGACACGTACAAGTCTAATACATAATTTATGATTAATACATATATAAATTATAGTGTCTACGTGTCCGTGTCACCATATGATATGCACATGGTCCCGTGTCGGAGGAAAACCCCCAAAATCGACCGTTTCGTCAAATCGACGAGATTCGGCCCACACGTATCCAATTATGGATACGACACAAGCTACAAACAAACAATCAATGGTCAATTAGATCTATTAGATCCATTGACAAGCACTACATATGCCAATTTCGGAATTCCTCCAAAATCGACACCAAAATGGACATAACTCCCACCGTAGGTCTCCAAATGATACCCAAACAAATCCTATGGGTAACCTATGCATGTGGGGTAGTTTCTTATGGTAAAAACTCAGATCTATAGTCTATAGGAAGGGGGAAAACTGATTTGTACCTATTGGGAGATGGATTCCCAATGAAAAGTCCCAATTGACAAGTTGCTCTTCTCCTTGTAGATCTTGGCCTCCTCCTCCTTGTTCCTTGCTCCTTGCTTATAGATCCTTGATGTAGAGGCTTCAATGTTGAATTTAGGAAGAGATTTGAAGAGAATTGATGGGGAATTGGAAGGAGGAAAACTAGATCTAGAATTTTGGGGAAGAAATAAAATGAGAGCACTCTCTCTCCTCTCAATTATGGCTGGACATAAACCCTTCCTCAAGCAATATACAAAGTCAAAAATACCCCTTGGGGCCTCTCATGAAGAAATAATTAGGGGAGGAAGGTTCTAGTCTAATGGTTCCACTAATTAATCATATTTTCTAATCCATGGGCCTAATTCATGGGCTCAACTTAGACTAGTCCAAAAGTTTATTCATGTCCCCTAATTTAAAGGTTAGGTCCACATCACATCCTTATGGGAACAATCTTTCTGAAGGAGTGCTGGCGCGGTGATTCGCATTCAGCGGGGATGACAGATCCTGCGAAAGATCGGAATGTGACATATTGGTATCAGAGTACGGCTTTACGTCCTTGGATTTTGTATTGATTCTTTCAATTTTTAAACCTCATTCATGGGTTATGTATATATACTCTCTCTCATTGTCCCACGGGATATTTCATACAATGAGTCTAAATATTTTTGAAAGTGTATGAGAATGATATGATTGCTTGAACGGGATAGTTATGTGAAAGCCTTTGTGCCAAACTGTGTCAGACTTTATGGGAATAGATTCGTGCCATGAATTTGTAAGTTACTTGTAAACCAGAATGACCCTATGCTAATACTAGCAAGTTAGTATATGAGACTAGAATACCGTTCGAATGAGAATGACTATGCACACAGCCTTTTAGCTAAGTCATGTTGGATGTCAATCACCTAGACCTATTGGTGCGAGTAAGTTTGCGAGCGATATTGGGATACCATTCGGATAAGGATAAGTCAGGCTTAGAATGGAAATTGATAGAGACATTATCGGACTATTGCTATGGCGAATAAAGGGAAATTGTGCTTGGATTTTAAGAAATAGTTTGAACTGTTATTCGTGTCAAAAAGATATATGTCAAAATATGGTACTTGGATGACTGTCAATAAAGGTGTATACGAGACTGGGATTGTCGAAGCAACGCAAGAGGATCGTGCTTGAATTAAGGAACGAGTCAGATGGATATGCGATTGAGCGATACGAACATGATTGAGGATTTGTTTGGATAACTCGATTCCTGAGTGGTGTATACGAGAGTGCAGGAACAAATAAGCAATTTGAGGATAGAGTGAGTTTGAAGATTTGTAGAGTATAGTTCGAACCCTGAATTGTGTATGGACCGTCTTGGAGAATGTCCGAGCGAATTGAGGACTTTGGGACCACAAACAAGTCTAACAACAAACGACGTAATTATGTGAAGCCTTAGTATCAGTAATGCCTAGCAAGTAGCGAATTTGAAGGTCTCGTACAAGAGTTGGGTCAAACAAATGAGAATATATTGAGAAAGTAATAAGGATTATATCGAATAAGGAGTCAGAGTATTGGAATTAATATTTTGGTTGAGAAAACTTAGTGGATCGTAGGAATGATTTTAAATTGAATCGAACGAATTGAAACATGAATTTGAAATGGAATAATCTGGGATGCGATCGAAGTTAGCACGAACAAAGGATAGCGCACATGAAAATTTTGATTTGAGTAGGATATTGCTTGATAGAATTAGCCCGAGTATGGATGATTGTAGTTTCAAATTGTAAGACTTGATATGGTATCAATAGTTGAAAGATAGCTAGGATTGATACAAGTTAGAAAATTTTGTGGTTCAATAAACTGAGATAGGCGATAACAGGATTTGATCTTGAATTCGGATGAACGATCTTGAAACTAGTTCGAAATATAACACTAGACATCAGGCCCCGAATGAGAACGATTATCCTGCAGGAGCGTTGGCATGGTAATTTCACGTCCAGCGGGGATGATCAAACTTGCACAAGATCAGGGCCTAACATGTTCGATGATTATGTAGACAAACTCGATGAATGGAACGTAACGAAGGTAAATAGACTTTGGCTTGAGAATTTTGTAAACTCCCTAATTTTTAATTTTTAATTTTAGTATTTTTATTAAATTATTAGATTTCTTTTGACTATTTTATTGGTAAATTAGAAAATAACTTATTTGATTTAATTACTTATATAAATACTTATTTAGAATTATTTTTAGGCTATTTTAGATTTTTTGTTTTTGAATTTTTGGGTAATTAAAACCTAGGAAACGTAATTTTTTAGTGCTTCCATGATTTACTGTGAGACCAAACTTACATGTTATTTCTACCAAATATTTATTTTAGGTTTGAAATGCTTAAATATATTTTTTTTGGTAATTTATTTGAAAGCTTTTGGAATTTATTTGGATTTATTTGGTTTTAAAATAGGCTAATAACTATTTTTTTAGGATTTTGAAATTTACTGTAGAATTATATAACCATAAAATGGCTCCAAGTATTTTTTTTAGATTTTATACTATTATTTTACATTTTCTAGAATTTTCTTTGGATTTTTTGATATTTTTACATATTTATTTGGTGTTAATTAGGTTAAAATTGATTAAAGAATAAATTTCTGTAATAAAAAATTGTATTACCCAGTCAGTGTCTGTGGGCTCCTGACGTCAGCCTCTCTCTCCTCTACATATATGTGGGTGTGGTTAACTCTAAGATTTTTAATCTTGCTGAATTAAGAGGAGAGAGAGAGAGAGAGAGGTTTGTGGAGGTTCTCATCTAAGGTTCTCGATCTTCTAGAAGTCATATCTCCTAGCTCCGGACTCCAAACGTCTTCTCGTTTCTTGTATTGGAACCGTCTAGAGTATAGTTTTTGAATACCTAATTTATGTTTATAAATTATGGACCTAAATTTCTGAAAAATTTGTGGAGTGCCAGTTATCCGAAATCTGACAAGTTTTAGTGTTTTCGAGATTCCAGGAGATCCTGAACTCGTAAACGTGATCCGTTTGAAGTTTCAGAAAGATAAAATAAAAAATATAACATATATTTTATCAAAATAAAATATGCTAGTTTAATATTCTAAAAAAATTGTGCAACCTAGAAATAACTAAAAAACTACCAAAAATTATCAACTGTGCGCCATATAGGCAATAATTCTTTACTGGCTCAAAATTTGGTAAAACCGTCGATTCCAGCATTCATGTAGTGCTGAAATCTATAGAATTTCACATAAAAATCTTGGTTTTGTGTTGATTGACTTTTTTGGTCAACAGAACGCCTCGATTTGCGTTCCACGGATCCCGAATTCGTAAATTTAATTTTTTAAAACCAAAATCTAGGGTTAACCTTAAAATCAGAATATAGTTAAATTAAATTAGTATTTTAGGTTATTTTATTCATAATTAAGATATATTAGACTAGAAAACCTATCCAACCACTTTTGTAGATCTAATTTGTTTAATTTATGTGACGGGTAGATCGGACAACATCTTGAGTTGCAACTTCATCTTTTTCTGAACAGGAAAGTAAGTATTGCCAAATTGCTTACATTACTTTATATGCTTATCATATTTTTATATGTCCATTATATATATTTTTTCTGTTATGGTTATATAGTATTTTTTTGACACATACTTAACACATAGTCTCATGGGAGGGGAGGACAGTCAGTAGGCGTATGAGCTACCTAATTCGGTAAACTGTAGTAACTGGATGCACTACGGTAGTTGTGTCACGATGGTCACTACCCTTGAGGTATGTCGTCTTCTGGTGTTACGATGGTCGCTACCCTCGAGGTATGTCGATTGATGGTACATGTACGTTTGTATATTCATGAGTTATGAGATAGTGTATGTGTTAGAGTAGCCTACACTTGTCCATACGTCAAAAAGTTGTCCTCATTATGCATTTTTATATAGATTATTTTGTGTAGCATACTTGTATATTTTTGTCTATTCTTTATGCATGTTTTACTGTATTCAATTGGCATGATATTTTATGTATCTTGTTAAGTTCCTTTGAGGACCTGGTCCCTTGCCAGGTGTAGATGATCATGACTATTCGTAGGAGCATGGACAGGACTTGCTACTTTATTCACTCGAGAATCTCTTCTCTTCGAGTCTAATTAGTTCGTAGTTAAGGTTGTTATTTTCCTTTTGTTTATTTATCTTAGTAGTGGATTCTATTTCTATCTTAGTTCGATTGTGGATTTGTCTCCACCCAAC
>JAYESA010000018.1:133283248-133303691 GCA_036927795.1 Iris macrosiphon | reverse complement strand
GCCCAAAACCAGAAACCAAGTCGAAATGGCCATTCGGTCATTTTGACGAACACGTGGAGTGCGGTTCGCGATAGCTCGTGAAACGCACACCAAACCTACTCGAAATTGACCCAAAATTTATCCACGAGTTCTAATCGATGTCTAGAACCTCAAAAAATGCTAACTCTCCGGTTCTAGATCTGTGGCAAAATTCCACATGCATGTGGAACCCACGACGATAAAAAACCCAAATCGCCCGAAATATCCAAATCTCTGCGACACGACCTCACGTGTCCGAACGAAGATACATACTTACCCTCAAGACACCCAAGCACGTCTACCTAGGTCCGTCTAACCTAGGGCAACATCCAAAATTGGGCCAATCTCGGATTTCATCCAAAATTGACACAAAATCTAATGTCAAAGTCTCCAAACGCAATAAAACAAGTTCTAACTTCCTTCCATGGGTAGTCCTAAGATCTAGGAAGGTTCTAAACTACTAATTACACTATATTAGAGCAATCACTAAGAGGAAAGTTAGAATTTATCTCTTGGGAGTTGGAATCCCAAGGCCAAAGTCTCCAAAAAACCCCAAATCACCACACTCAAGCCTCCAAACCAAGCTTCTACACCAAATCTAAGCTCTACACGCCTAGGTTAGGGAAAAGCAAAGGGTTAGGGTTTGTATTTAAGAGAGAAATGGATGAAGGAAGAGAAAGAGGGTGAAGAAACTTACTTGGAGAGAAGAAATTGGAAGAAGGAAAGAAGAAGAGAATGGAATGAAGAGTGAAGAAGAAGAAGAAGAAGAAGAAAAAGAATGGAAATGAATGGGGGGGAAGGATTCGGCCAGCCATGTATAGGAAAATAGGTTAGGGTTAGGGTTAGGTGAAATGACCAAAATGCCCCTTCTTAAGTCATGCTAAAATAGGGTTTGGGTTTGGGGTTCCAAATACACTCTAACTAATTTCTAATTACTCCAACTAACTAATTAAAATATAATTAACTATTCTAAACCAATAATTGAGTCTAACAAGGGTGTTGGTTGGGCCTGACAAGGGTCCACTAGGGTCTGACATGGGGTCCAGGCTAGCCAAAACCCTAAAATAACTAATAAAAATAAATACAAACTAATTAAATATTAATACAAATATTTATGATCAATACACAATTTACCAAATGAAAATAAAAAAAATACCCTGCCCTGGAAATGGGGTAGTGACATATGTATTGCATATGCACTGAGAAGCGACATATCTTGCAACGTACTATATGTTATATGTTTAAGGTTGTACATCGAGAATACCTCATATTCTACACGATATGTGATATTATATAATTTCTCCTATATTAGCCTCGTAGTTAGTCAGTGATCATAGCGTGGTTAGGTTGTTTGCTTGATTTGTTGCATTACGCTCAGAAGAATCCAAATTGATCTATTGACTGGCAAAGTGGATTCGTACCTAGCGTACACGTACTACGGTATAACATCTAAGGAGGACGATCGTGTGACCATGGCACAAGATTCTATACAACCGTAGGGTTAATTAGACAACTAAAACTTGTAGAGCATGTGGAGGGATGGAATCCCGAGATCGTGCACGTGAGCCACTTCAGACAATCGTCATGACATGCAAGGCTGCCCCCCATGGATATTGGGTCACGTCCGCATTAGTGGATGGCAATATCCAAATACTATATTATATAATATGTTCTACGTGATTTAGCACGGTGGCCTTACGAGGGACCAGTGCATACACAACGTGCTATGTGATTAACATAGCTCAGCTATCCCCGCTTAACAGCTCACGATCTGAGGATTTCTAGTTATGCATTAATTCTGGGATAACCCAGACACCACATAACAAGTCGTAGGACTGAATGGCCAATTCAATTTGGACTATGTGCATCTGTTGGTAGTCTAAGGATGTGGACTATTGTGGTACGACGGTTCAACCCTTGTCATTGTTTGGTTGTAGGGTTGCGTTATGGTGTCACAATAAATCATGAACCAAAGCTACATATTATATATATGTATAACTATATCTTAGCCTGTACTATGGCCTATGTGCTCTTGTTCCTGTTTGTGTTTTGTGACTGTAGAAGCATGGAAAATCTAGCTTCCATATGCTCAAACAAACATGCGTCCCAAAGTCGACTTAGAAGATCATACGGTCGAGAAAAAGCACCCATGTGTCCCAAAGACGACTCAGAAGAAATCAGTCCACATGATAACCATGCGGTCAAGAAAAAGCAGCACCTATGCGCCAAAAATATTGGCTGCATATGGGCCTCCTGACACAAAGATTATGTCTGACGCAGAATGCTGACAAAAAAGATTTTCTAAATGCCTCAAAAGATACGAGCACATTAAATGACAAGAAGCTCTCGTCAGACTAATAATGACTTCTAACAGGTGTACAGTGCCATGTGTACGAGGCCACATGTGTCCCAGAGTCCATGCGTCTATGGCCTCATGCGTACCAGACTCCATGCACTCCATGCGTCTCTGGCCCTATGCATTGCAGAGTCCATGCGTTCTATATGTCTCTAGCCCCATGTGTTTCAGACTTCACACGTCCCAAGTGTCTCTGTCCCCAGGCATTCCAGACTCCATGCATCTCTGGCAATATGCGTCCAACGTGGCAACATTCCCTGAGATAAAATCTTTATGTTGCGACTGAAGTAATTCTTTCTAACTAAATGCGGACCAAGTATCAAGCTGACCAAGTCACGCAAACAAAAGATGAGAACCGTCCAAATACTCAGCAACAGCAAATTCCAACAAACGTCCACGTAGTAGCTCAGCTTGGGCTCAACTATATCCCATTAAGGATGAAGTGTATGTGGCAACCTGCCCATCGAAGGCGCCTACAGTTGCAACAGCGTTCTGTGGAAGGAGCCCCATGCGGCCACCAAATAGAAGTATATGTGGCACCTATGTCCCATCACCATGATGGCTATTAATAGGAGCAACTTGGACGTTCCAAGGGGGGCAAGTTTTTTTCTGCTTCAGAGAGACTATCCCCATCTAGACGAGCTACATATGTGCACACAAGCTCGAGAGAGAGAGAAGAGAAGAGAGCATCCCTCATTTACTCATCGGACCATCAACGGAGTAAAGGAGTCATTGTAGTACTCGATCTCCATCGTCACATTACCCAGATTAAGTATTGTACTTAGATTTTTTTGTTTAGGGCTTCTTTATACGTTTTGTTTGTTATTAAACAAAGATTTTTCAAACTCAATTCAATGGCAAACAAGCTGGCAACTCTGTTAGGGACTTCCTTCTCCTCTGATGAGAATATCGTGACGCAGTCCGACGCATCGAAGCAGAGTTCAACCCAGAGGATGTTGGTTGTACACTTCGACTAGCAAGCCTATGAGGAAATGCTCTCTGAGAATGGCGCTTCTCCAAGGCTGGAAAAGCCTAAGAAGACAGGCAAGACATGGGATGCAAAGGCCGATGTGCCTTACCCAACTGTGAAGCACACGTTCCCCGTCTCTCTTTCCATCGTAGGGACCGCACATTATGCGTCCACCTCTCATGCGACAGCCTCTTATAACAAGAAGAGTGATCAAAACTTGAAGACCCGCAGGACATGGGTTGCAAAGGCCATTGTGCCTCACCCAACTGCTGAGCATGCTCTAGAGGGGGTGGATAGGGTCAAGCAATTACTCGTGCGACCGACCGTCAGCAGGCACCACTAACTATGATGTGTGCCCCTGACAAAAAGTTATACAAAACGGACACATGCGTCCAGCCCGCAGTGGCAATTGGATAGGGCAGTCTAAAGTGTCTTCCATTAGCAACCCGATGTAGGAACCCAAGAGGGGGGTGGATAGGGTCAAGCTAATAAATCAAGCACAAATAATTAATAATAGAAAATTTAGAAATTAAGTGCAAGAAGTAAAGCAATAAGAATACTGACACCCGATGTATCATGGTATCCTCCTCGAGGCACTCCAGTCCCGAAAACTCTTGTCTAACTTGAATCCACTATTAGCAAAATAGTTATATCATGAACTTTGATCCGAAGGTATGTTGACTTCTTACACAAGAGCTTTGATCCAAAGGCTCTCTAACTTTACACAAGCTTTGATCCGAAGGCTTGTACACTTCAACCTCTTACAAGATGGTTTTGATCTTCTTACAACAAATATAAAGATCTAACTTTTACAACTCAAGAACACTCTAACACAATTTTTGGATATGCAAATAAAAGCTTTGGTGGAGTATTTGTGGATGGCCTTTGGTAGATAAAAAAAATTTAGGCTCAAGGGATCAACCTTGAAAGAAGGGGTTCAAGGCTTTATATAGGCCAACACAAAAAAGAGCAAAATTGCAACTTTTAGCCCGCGAACGATATATCGTCGATATACTACAGTATACCATCGATATACTGGTCTGCAGTAGCAACGGCTATAAATATGACCGTTAGGATCATTTAATGCATAGAATCCGACAGTTGGATTGCCAACTGTGATAAACCGGTATACAATCGGTATAGACAAATATAACGTCGGTATGCCGGTCCAAACGATAGAGAGAAACATTTATATAAAATCGGTATACCGTCGGTATACTCCAGTATACCATCGGTATGCCGATTTTTAGGCCAAAAATAATCCTGGATTATTTTCTAGCATAGCTTTCGATCTTACCATCAATTTACTTATGTTTACAATAATTTATAAGACTTATTACAGACTCTAGACAGACTATGGCAGGTGCAGGCTTCTTCAGAGTTTGGAAATGGTGATAGCATAGCTTGACTTCTTCCCAAGATAGATGATAACTTTTTTCCTTGACGACAGTTGCCCTGAGATACCCAGATTGTGAAATCTGAATACCTTTCGAGAATTTCGCCCCCGAACCCCCACGGGGGGCGCTGCCCCTGTTACGCCCCAGCCCCAAAATACGTAGGACTATGAATACGTAGCATGCCAGTTATATATATATGACACTCTAATATGTTAAAAAATTATAACACACACGTACACTATAATATTAATAAATAATTCACAAGTGGTATATATATTGTCAACACAAGTCACAGGTATCTATATCTAATCCACAAACACAAGTAAAAAAGTACCAAAATAAATAATTGAAAGTCTCAAGTATGAAGTAAATAAAGAATAATAGTCGGGTGGAGACAAATCTACTACTAATCGACTATATCAACTAAAATGATAGAGGAGGTCAGAACTCTAATATAAAATAAAATGTCAAATAAGAAAAGAAACAGAAACTAAAAGATCCATCAACTATGAATTAATCATGGGTACTCAGAGGGTAAGACCTCCTCGACAGAGAATGATGCGTCAGGCCCGGGTCCGTACTCCTGCGGATAGCCCAGATCGTCTATACCTGGAAAGGGACCAGGTCCTCAGAGGGATGTAACAACAAACATAAAAGCATACCAATAATGTACTGAAAGTAAACATCCAACATGATCGCCTAACCAGTCCATGTGATATGCACTTTAAGAACAACTTTCATGCTTATGGACTATATGACTAAATAATGGGATTGGCATAATTTTTCCTGAAAGTCAGTAGCCTACAAAGCATAACATCCTTCGATCGTCAGAGGAGGCATGTAAATAATATAAGGGCCATCTGACCATGCATCTCCTGCGGAGCGTGCGTGTTACGAAAGAAAAAAGTGTAAAGGAGTCACATACGCTTACTCATTGTTCTCCCCACCCAATGCTACTAACGTGTCACGTCCATCACACGTAAAAATCTCTAGTATCTGCTAAGTCTCCTAAAATATGGTATTTCTATTAGCAGTTATTCCTTATCCGTCGTACGACCTTTATGTATAGGTTGCCAGCCTAATACGCAATTTTGTGTCCTAAATGAGACTCACAACTCGTGTAACAAATGTGTCATGACCAAAAGAAACATAAAGATGCCTCAATCGTGGGGTGGTCTCGTAAAACTAGATCAATATGCATAATATAAATAAAAACAAAAGACGACGCAACCGTCGTTGCATCCAAGTCTTTCTTGGATGCGCACTTTTATATAGCAAAATAAATAAAAATAAACAATAGAAATTAATTATACAGAAAAGGAATGTAACTAAACAATATTATGGCAAGGTATACTTGCCTGTCAAGTAATCAGTGGAGTATGAATGTCCAAACGACAAGCACAAGGAACTGGAAGGTAGGAACTCTGAACAAACGTCTCTGGATGCTGAAATAAATATCACCAACGTCTCCAGAATTAGCAAAATAGTCAGAAAACTCTACCCTTTCATCGAATTTGGACATAGGAACAAAACGATCATTTTGGGTCAAAGAGGGGTTCACATGTGGCCCACTTCGTACCGAAAAATATGCCAGAGACAAAATTCCATAAATTTGGCAAACTTAGTGTCTAAAAGTCTAGAACGATGATACGACCTCAACGGAATATCTGAAATTGGATTTCGATGAGCAGGTCAGGAAAACGCAAGTCAAGTGGGACCGTGGGGCCCACAAAATATTATTTCGTCAACATTCTCATAATCGAACCAAACTTAGGTCACAGGGCTAGCGTAATGCTGGAAATTCGATGGCGCAATTTTTATTGTGAGACGACAATCACACACGAATTTATTGCACAAATTCGAAAAAGGCCGATATTGGGTTTTTTTAAAGGATACGGGTTGATTCCGGTATGCACACGTGTCCAAATCAAGTTTTGTGAAAACTCACACATCTGCGTTAACGATACACTCCTTTCAGTACAATCTGCACATGACAAAGTCACATCATTTAGCGGGACAGACTCCGTATCGTTAGATTTTATATAATTAAAACTGTTTCGGGGACCCTATTTTAACCAAAATTTTAGCCCATATATAGTTTGAATTAAATTGTGAAACTTCATAGATCTAAACTAGGGTTGAAGGGGTTCATACCTAGGAAAGAATTTTAGAATTTGATTGAACGATGACAGAGCTATAAGCCTACGAAAATAGGGTTACAGGTTCGGGTTTGGCCTGTGCACTGTTCTGTCTCGTGCACGGGGAATCCAGTTGTTGGCGGGGTCCTTCGACATCGAGGCGGCACTGTGATCCTCGATTGCGGCATCGACGACAGTCATGGGTCGATCCTAGTGGCCGCAGGGGTAGGGGCAATACTGGGATGATAATAAGCGTCGCACGGGTGAAGCATGACAGTGTGCTGCTGTGCGGGAGGCACGTGCGACCGGTTGGACGGTCGTTGGCAGAGCTGCGATGGTTGGAGCCGACGAGGGTAGACAAGAGGCGGTCGGGGTCAGCGCTAGGGTGGTCGTTCGGGTTACAGTGATACAACAGTAGCAGCCACGGGGCAGGCCGGTGGGGACCGATCGTCGGAGGTGATAGTGATGACGGCAGTGATGATGGTGATTGTGGCGGTGGTTTTGTTAGGGTTAGGGTTAGGGTTTTGATCAAATCTCTTATATAGGAAGAGAGAGATATAGGGTCGGGGAGAGGAGGAACTGCCTGGGCCGCGGCGCTATACGCGGGGGGTAGGGGATAGGATTTAGTTTAGGTTTTATATTTTCTTTTATTAGCAACTATATATATATATATATATATATATATATATATATATATATATATATATATATATATATATATATAAAGATACAAGAGATATATTTACACACAAAAATAAATTCCAAAAAATTTATAATACTTCAAGGAGTAATTGTACACCCAAAAATATTGTTTATGAAAAATATAAAATTACCATATATATCTAATTAGCTAAGTAATTAACCAAAATCCAATAAATAAATAAATACAATAAGAAATAATTTAAATTACAAAAATTCTAATTAGGGGGTTTACAGCCCCCTCGACTCCCGTCCGCTGAGCAGTGGAACCCCCGGATGCGTGGCTCCGGAGATGTCGTAGGCGGTTAAGAGAAATCTTCTGGGAGAACGTCGTCTTTGGCCTATCATGATTTCTTCATTGCATAAGTACACATTTTGATCTTGCTTATTATTTTTTTGCAGGTGCATGTTAGCCAAACAAAGCAATGTACATAGTATCCAATATTGTACATTTAATGCATATTTAGACTATTTTAAGTTTAAGTACTAATAATGTAGTGATAGAATGATTATTAGTTATACTAAATATTTAAAATTAATCGAATAATTATTTTAAGTTTAAGATCATCCCGTCAACCTTGCACCAGTGCTTGAAGTACGTGGACGATCACGGCATCGTCAAGACAGAATTTGCCGACGTTGATCCATTCAAAGAGGTCAAGGCCTATTACTCTGACTCGATCCTCTATAAGCAAGTCCACAAAGATGAAGGTATTTTCCTGGGCACCCGCTCAAAAAGGAAGCTGTCAGCCACTAGGGATAGTTATTCCTCAATACCTCACATGGCTATGCAAGCTGGGGGTTGTAATCCCCTGAACCTTTATGACAATATGGTGTTTCGAGATGATGATGATTCCCAAGGAACCGATGTCGAGACCCCTGGGGTGCTGCCTTCGCCAAGAGGACACTGCTTCCCATGCTGGGGGTAGTGTTCCCTCCTAGTCTGAAGAGATTGCGGCACTACCAACTTTTTCAGATGACTATTCAGGGCAAGAGTCTGAGACAAAAAGTGTGACGTTCACCATCCCATCCATTTCTTTCCATATAAGAACAACATACATAACAGGGGACGATCACGAGGGCCCCAACGATCGACAGCGCCTCAAAACCCTCGAGACCATGATGCAGACCATAAGCACATCAATGCAAGCCTTGACCCATATAATATTGGAGATCAAGGCAAATATAGCCTCACAACCAGCAAGGGCCTCTGGTCAACCAAGCCTGGACCCCGAGACCAATGGGGATTAAAATGCAACAATTACACCCGCTGGTGGCAATCATCCCCTACCCAGGTCCTCTGCTCCTTCCGTAGTCGATGAAGCTCAAGAAGCAATGAGGGAGGTACGAGAACTCCGGGCCCGCCTAGACTCAATGGGCAATCGGGACTCGCTGCGCGAGCTCGAGATTCGACACTCGTATCCCCTCGAGTGGAGAGATATACCGTACCCGCCCAAGTACAAGGCCTTCAACTTGACTCCGTTTGATGAGAAGACATCTCTCCGTCAATTTATGAGTTACTTCAAGACGGCAACGGGGCATATGTTTCGCAATGATGCTCTTTTAACCATGCTCTTTGTTGGGACATTGTCTGTGATAGTCGTCGATTGGTTCTGCAACCTCTAGGACAACTATATTTTGTCGTTCGATGACCTCAAAGGTCTTTTCCTTGCTCGGTTTTACGATGGAGAAAATGGCATGACGATGTCCTCTTTAATAGATATCACGCAAAGGAAGAAAAAGTTTGTACGGGAATACATTGAGCCGTACAGAAAAGTGGCGCTAAAGTTACCCCTCGGTAAGCCTGAGTCCACACTGATGGACACTTGTCGAAGAAATCTCCTTCCCACGGTTAGGCTCTAGATGGGCGACTCTCAGTTTAAAGACTGGACGGTGTTCATCATAAATGTTATCGAGGCTGAGAAGAAAGTAAAGGACACCCTCCTCTTGAGAATACAGATCCCCATCCCTGATGATAGGGAAAAGCGACCTTACAACAACAGCAACAACAGAGGCAATAACGCCCGGGATAGCAAGAAAAAGCATGCTCTTATGGCAAATATAACCAAGAAGCCCGAACAAAAGCCCGCAGAGGCTCCAAAATCGAAGAAAACTTATTCATTCGATGATGATGATGTCATGGCAATCTTTGATGTGCTAATGAAGGGAAACAAGCTTTGACTCCCCGACATCAAGCATCTTGTTGAGGCAGTTGAGGTGAATAATCCAAAGTACTGCCAATACCATCGATACGTCAACCATGCAACGCGAGATTGTTATACACTGAAGCGGTACATCCAGCGTCTGCTCGACACCAAGGCTCTCATCTTGGACTTTGATGACAAGACAGTTGCCACAAACATGGTATCTCTTCAGTTCGACAACTTTTCGACGACGAAAGCCCAAGACGGAGTGATCCCGATCCTCAGGGCAACAATAGATGTTGTTAATCTCTCGTCATCTCATAACCAAACAGTCGGGTTGATACCTCTTACCACATCACGTGGTGTAAAACCCCTATTTCTAAAAATCATAATTATTATTTTATTATTATTTAATAGTTTAATTGTAGTAATTAGAGCTAAATAGGAGAAATAGATTTTTAATAATTTTTATTTTAGGTGTTCGGGCACTTAGATGACTTGTGGGACCATAAGGATTTTTTCGGAATTTATTTCATGTAGGAGACCCCTTAAGCAGTTGCTAGCCTAACGATGTGCATTACCCTAATCTATAAAATTTTCTTATGTGTGAATATATATATATATATATATATATATATATATACAAATATATATATGTATATATATATATTTAAAGAAGGAAAAGAAAAGAAAAGAATTAAATAATACTAAGTATAATACTAATATAAAAAGTATAATATAATAATAATAGGAATAATATTACTTAGTACTTAGGATCCTTTTACTTTTCCTTAGCTTTGCTTTTCCTATTAGAAAACCCTTCAGCGAACAACCCCTTCAGCATAAATGCTGCTGGAGCCCGCCCCTATAGCCTTCACCCGAACCCCCCTTTGCTTCCAACCCGCAGCTTTCCAAACCACTTCAAAACCCGATCCAACTTCCACCCTCTCTCTCCCTTAATATATAATATATATATATATATATATATAGCCCTCTAAAACCCTAACCTAGAAACTCCAGACTTCCTCTTCCCATCTAGAGCCGTCACCGCAGCCAGAGAAGCCTCCCCAAGCCATCCAACCATCCCGTCGACGCCGACATCGCGAACTGCAGTCTCCCACTCGAGGCACCTTCGCTCCGACGTGTTTTCCCGTTGACTCGCTCATCCAAACGTTGTTCCATTTTCATAGGTATGATCACCCCTTAACCCTCTCCAATATTTGTTTTATAGTCAACCTCGAAAAACGTGTGCCCCTAGGTGAAAACAGCGTCCAAAGTTGGACGAGCAGACAGAATTCTGCAATCGCAGAATTCCAGATTGACCACCCATATTGCCGAGTTCGTATCTCCCACCACAGAGATCCGAATTCGGTGATTATTTTTTATACCTGTAGATTACATGACCTAGTTTATTTTCTGTATAATAACTTTGTGCTATTAGTTGCTGTGGATAAAATTGTAGTCGTCACAAATCTGGCGCACCCACTTTTTCCGGTTTTTCAAAAGTTGGAGATCGGAGCGCACCCCGCCAAACGGGACCACCCCGTCGTGTGCCAAGTATACCAAATGGTGCACGCAGCATAACGGGACACGTAAAAATTCGTGGGGACTGATTCGGACGCGTGTGCGCGCCGGAATCAGACCGTATCCGCGGACACATTTCGTGTCGCCACTTTTGTGGAACTCGCACGTATTTTGTGCACGCTTGTCAGATTGCGACGAAACTTACGCCACTGGACTCGTGGTAACGCGCTGGTCCTGTGACCCAATTTTCACGCATTTCTGAGACGGTTGACCAGATTGCCAGTTGGCGGGCCCCACAGTTGACTTTTTGGACCAAATTTTGTTCGGCTCATCGGAATCCAAATTTGGACATACCGTTGGGTTCGTATTGACATCCAGAGTTGTTTGACCCATAGTTTGTCCTATTTAGAGACTGTTACCCTCGGCACGCTTTTCGGTGCAAAGTGGGCCACACGTGGACCCCACTTTTGTTCGAAATTACCGTTTTGCCCCTGTGTCCAAATTGGACGAAAGGGATGTGCTTTTTAGCTATTTTGCTCATTCTAGAAATGTTGGTGATATCTATTTCAGCATCCGGAGACATTTGTTCTGAGGCCATAGCTTCTGGTCCTGTGTATTGGACATCTGGACGTGATATTTTGCAGTTTCTTGCCAGGCAAGTATACCTTGCCATTGTACTGTTATTTATATTCCATATGTTGCATGCATCTTTACTTTCTGTCCTTAGTTCATATATTTTAATTGTTATATAAAATGCTCGCGGCGGTGACGTCGCGATATGTTTTTATTTATATATTGCATTGACCTTGTTCATGAGACTACCCCATTATCATGTAGCACCATTAGGTTTCATTTGACTGTGACACATATTTTACACGAGTTGTGAGTCTCATATAGATCACGAACGTACGTATTGACTGATCATCGGTACGTGTGGGACGTGCGTTAGGGATAACTGCTGTTAGAAACTTTGCATGCTAGTAGACTTGGCAGTTATTAGAGGTCCATGGACATAGCCTATTGTAGTACGGTGGTCCCATCCTTGTCCTTGTTTGGTTGCATGATTGGACTAGGGTACTAAGAATAAGCTATGGACCAAATTGTGTCATGGATGTGACATGCTTAGAGCATGGGGTGGGGAGAACAACAAGTACCGCATTTGAGCTCCTTTACACTTTTTCTGTGAAGCCCGGATTTTCCGCTGGAGATACGGGTGATGATGACCCTTATATATTATGTACTATCAGGCGGGCCACCGGCGTTCAAAAGACGACGTGCCTTTTAGGCCCCTGGCTCTTCAAAAGAGAACCATGCCAAATCCCAGTTTTCAGCCAGATAGCTCACTTGTGGGGAAAGTTGTTCTTAACTGCATTCACTTTAGACGGTTAGGCGACCCCAATGGATGTTTATTTTTAGTACTTTATTGGCATGTGTTTAAGTATACTTGTTACGTCCCTCTGAGGACCTGGTCCGTTGCCAGGTGTATTTGTTCTTGAGTATTCGCAGGAGCACAGATTTGGAAGGATATAGATGCTTCGTGGATGTCTTCTCTTCGAGCCGTGATGATTGGTAGCTGGTACTTATATTGTTTGAGTGAGTTGTACTTATATTGTATTTACTTTTCCCTTTGAGTTGGCAGTGGATTTGTTTCCACCCAACTATCATCCTTAGATACTTCTTGTTGAGATCTAGTTTCATAGATACTGGTTATTTATTTCTATATGATTTTGGTGGATGAGATTTAGATTTTTCCCTATGACTTGTATTACATTCTTTACCACTTGTGGATTTAATATTCATAATACAGCGTACGTATGGATGTGGTTTCCATATATTGGAGTTGCCATATCCATGCGGCTGGCATGCTTACGTGTCCTAGTCCTATGTATTTTTGGGACTGGGGCGTGACACGTGGAGAGGTCATGTGGGTTCATCCGGACCTTGCTCCAAACTTATACAGTAGGTAACAGGCAAGAAATCTAAGTCCTGCTACACGGTTTCTCTCCCTTCTGAAGAAGCTATAGCGGAAACAAAAAGGTCAGGTCTAGCGCACCAACGTGAGTAAGACACTCCTAATGATGGTGCGCTTCTAATCACCGCACCCGCAATATCTGATCTGGGTCCATCCCAGCCTCCGGCAGCGGATAAGTCCAAGCAGAAAGAAACCCGCTTTGACAAATCGCTGCGCAAAGATACCGCTCAGGGTATGGAGAAGCCCTACAACTTCAACATCTTGGCACAGCTCGCAAATACTCCCACGAAGTTGTCACTATTCAAGCTTCTCAGACTCTCCAAGGACACTCGGGTTGCTCTGAGTAAAGCATTGCAGAATGTCGATACCTACTTGGCGCAGGTCAAGCCTCCAACTGAGGATCCTGCCGCATGGCCCCCTATAATAATGTGATAGAGGCAATTTCCAATATCACGTTCTCGCAACAAGACATATTGCTGGGAAAAAATTGACACGATCGTCCTCTGTATTACACAGGCTACATCGGCCCCATCAAGGTGGACCGAATGTACATCGACCCTGGTTCATAAATAAGCATCATTCTGTGGAGTCTACTCAAACCTTGGGCACCCCGATGCATCGCCTGGCAGCAATTAATACTGCCATCAGTGGTTTCAACGCAGGGAGGAGCTACCCTCTGAGCAAGATTCGCTTGAAGTGTCAGATCGGCGACTTAAAAATAGAAGTCATCTCCTACGTTATAGACGTAGACGTATCCTACAACGTCTTGTTGAGACATCCATGGATACATTAGTATAAGATCATCCCGTCAACCTTGCACCAGTGCTTGAAGTACGTGGACGATCACGATATAGTCAAGACAGAATTTGCCAACGTTGATCCATTCAAAGGGGTCAAGGCCTATTACTCTGACTCGATCCTCTACAAGCAAGTCCACAAAGATGAAGGTGGAAACGATGCCAATGATATGGCAGAGACTGGGACAACATCGAACGAGCCCTTGAGAGCCCGTCTCAAAACACGCGCTTTCGAAACAACTTTGTCCCTTATGGTAAAATTGTACAAAAAAGTACATGAACCTCTGGTCGTTTACCTTCATAGACCGAGTCGACCGTTAAAGGAAGATACGACACCTGCTACGACTTTCGAACCTTTAGTGGTGAAGCTGCGCAGAAAACCTCTGAAGCCGTTAGTCGCACTAGGGGTAGATATCGGAAAAGATGAACTGGAGGAGTACGTAGCCACCCATGCTAACATCCCTTGTCTCGACGATATAATTCCTGAAGATGAGATCCCTTATTTTATCAATAAAGGACTATCTTTGAACTACTCGGATATCGCACATCTCAACACATTATATTCCATGGAGCACGGTCTAGGCTTGCACCTGCATACACAGGTGACTACCACCCATGCAGTAAACCGGATTCTCTCCAGTCAAAACTCCTACTTCATACTTCCAGCAAGGAAGAGGGGAGACAAACTCATCAACTTCGGTAGAGTAAAAAGTCTGAAATTATTTGTCCCAAAGGAACTAGAGCCAGAGCCCAATACCGGCAAAATGCCACTTCGTCGGAACAGCTCTCAAGCCAAGCACCTCACTATAATACTTCAAGGAGTAATTATACACCCAAAAATATTGTTTATGAAAAATATAAAATTACCATATATATCTAATTAGCTAAGTAATTAACCAAAATCTAATAAATAAATAAATGTAATAAGAAATAAATTAAATGACAAAAATTCTAATTAGGGGGTTTACAGCCCCCTCGACTCCTGTCCGCTGAGCAGCGGAACCCCCGGATGCGTGGCTCCGAAGATGTCGTAGGCGGTTAAGAGAAATCTTCTAGGAGAACGTCGTCTTTGGCCCATCATGATTTTTTCATTGCATAAGTCCACATTTTGATCTTGCTTATTATTTTTTTGCAGGTACATGTTAGCCAAACAAAGCAATGTACATAGTATCCAGTATTGTACATTTAATGCACATTTGGACTATGTTAAGTTTAAGTACTAATAATGTAGTGATAGAATAATTATTAGTTAAATTAAAATTTTAAACTTAATCGAATAACAATATTCGAAAATATGGTTACATTATTGGGATAACACCCGGGGCAAGTTCTTGTACGAACCCCAGGTCAGGAAGAAAAATCAAAACCTGCGCACCCGTGTGCTCGGTCTAACCGGGATCATAAGGAGGATACAAAGGTGAATCAGCTCCCGTTCGACTTACGCAACGTGATCAACCACAAGCACAAAGTGAGGGAAACAACTACGGTATATGAAGTGTCTTCCTCAGGGCATTAATGTGGCAATATTATCATCAACTGCTGCTGTAACAAAGCAGCAGTACCCACAAAAAGGCGGTCGACATTCCAGCCACTACAACCAAAGGCACTCACCCGGATGCAACCCGCAGTACAGGTGCAAGCACGAGAGGCAGACGAGTTGCCCCTCGCCTCGTGCTATTCGGCTCTAAAGTCCCTCTCCATGAGGGGAGGCCGAAAGTCCAGCACCTCTAGCCCGTCGCTCTAGGCCAGCGAGTCAAGATGACAGGTCCAAGGAGGACAGAAAGCAGAACCCACAGAAGGTATTTTCCTGGGCACCCGCTCAAAAAAAAAGTTGTCGGCCACTAGGGGAAGTTATTCCTCAACACCTCACATGGCTACGCAAGATGGGGGTTGTAATCCCCCAAACCTTTATGACAATATGGCGTTTCAAGATGACGATGATTCCCAAGGAACCGATGTCGAGACCCCTGGGGTGGCTGCCTTCGCCAAGAGGACACTGCTTCCCATGTTGGAGTTAGTGTTCCCTCCTAGTCCGAAGAGACTGCGGCACTACCAACTTTTCTGGATAACTATTCATGGCAAGAGTCTGAGCCAAAAATTATGATGTCCACCATCCCATCCATTTCTTTCCATATAAGAACAGCATACATAACAGGGGACAATCACGAGGGCCCCAACGATCGACAGCGCCTCAAAACCCTCGAGACCATGATGCAGACCATGAGCGCATCAATGCAAGCCTTGACCCAGATAACATTGGAGATCAAGGCAAATATAGCCTCACAACCAGCAAGGGCCTCTGGTCAACTAAGCCTAGACCCCGGGACCAATGGCGATTAAAATATAACAATTATACCCGCTGGTGGCAATCATCCCCTACCCAGGTTGTCTGGACGAGTGCCTTAAACTCTGCTGCATACTCGTCCACCAGCATGCTCCCCTGGACGAGTGCCTCAAACTGGCTCTCCAAGACACTGAGCGCCACATCTGGAAAAAATTTCTCCTTAAAAAGCCTCTTGAAAGCCTCCCAAGTAAGCCCTGGTGTCGCGGTCCTCGTATCAGTGCGATACCACGTCAAAGCAAGGTCGAACATCTGACTGCCCGCTGCCTCTATCTGCATGCTGTCTGGAATCTGTGCCAGCCTGAAGCCCCTCAATTTGCTCTATCCAGTCATCCGCGTACAGGATCCCCTATGTACCCTGAAACTCCTTGGACCATATCCTCTGGAAGTCAATGATGTTGCCCGGCCTCGGATGTTGTGCCTGCTCTGCCTGTGGCTGAATCTGAGCCACTCTGTCTACTGCCATCATGGCCACCTGGTGGGCATTCTCAATGCCCAGCCTCATCACATCCACCTGACGGTGCTGCACGTCCATCATCTTTCTGAAGAACGCAAACAACTGTGCGGCGTCTACTGGTATAGGAGGTGGTAGAGGAGGTACCACCGGAACGACTGGGGTAGTCCTCGGATCGACAGGTGGAGAAAAATCCCCGAGAAAAGTAGATGCTCCCTCAACCGCAGGAGTGGTGAGTGGAGCGGTAACAGCTGCCTGAATACGAGCAGGATGAGAGGTGGCAGACCTCTCGATGGCAACTGCTAGGACGGTACGATGGGATCGTGTCTTCGGAGGCATCCTGAATACAAATCAAAAGAAGTCAATACGGTGCAAGATACGATATCATCAAAGGAGGACAGTAATATTTCAAAAGAAAGCAATTTCAGAATAATTAGATTGGCATTGTTCCTAATCGTGATTGAGTACACTCTCATCCTAGATCCTATATCCTAGAGCAGGCTCGCAGCAGTACAACTAAATCGTTGTACTACCATGACATCGCACTAATTATGAAGCTCGAGACCTGCGTGGGCCGCCACCAAAAACGTGTCACGACCCGTACCCAAAAATCGGACATGAGTCGTGGGTACGTCTA
Organism: Iris macrosiphon; assembly: GCA_036927795.1. NCBI lineage: Eukaryota > Viridiplantae > Streptophyta > Magnoliopsida > Asparagales > Iridaceae > Iris > Iris macrosiphon. The sequence goes on along the minus strand of JAYESA010000018.1, from coordinate 133,286,244 downwards.
GCCTACGCCACAGCATCGGCGGTAGAATATTGTCTAGGTCTACTATCTAGCTAATAATCTCACACAACAATATAAGTACTTGCCAAGATCTCAACTCCAAACGGAGAAGCAATATGATAAAGATAACACAAGTACTCAATCACGAATCTAAGCACGATAAGATAACAAAGAAGTCTAACAACTACAAAGTCTAAATAACAACTACTACTAAAGCAACAACAACAATAATAATAATACAACAATACCCTGAATCAAATATAATACAAAGTCTCAAACCAAAAGCCGAGGACAAATTCGGTACCAAAAGCTAATAAATACAACTGAGGTCCTAGTGATCCCGGCTACCAACCCGAAAATCACTCCTGAACTAGGGGGTCCCTGTCTGCACCATCGACAGGCTGAGGTCCATAAAACGTCGGACACCAATCCTCCAAATCCTCTAAAAAATATATCCAGTTAGGATTGGAGCAAGTGCACCTCTAACAGCAGTTCCAGTTAAATGATAAAAACTATAAAGCAGTTGTAGCAAGTAGCACAAGGTAAAGGAAATGAAGTATGAACAAGAAAATATATATATATATATATATATATATATATATATATATATATATATATATATATATATATATATATATATATATATATATATATATATATCAACTAGTGCATAAAGGTAAAAGATGCATGAAAATCATAAGCATGATAATAATGACTGCAGGATACAAGAAATCTAAACTAAGATCAAGTGTGCACAATCTCGTGAAGTGAGTCCAGCAAGAATAAATATAATGAGTCCAGTCCAGAAAGTATAAGTGAGACCAGTCAAGAAATGCAAGAGAGTCCAGACTAGAAAGAATGAACTCGTGTCTCTGAAATACCTATTTCGACATGTAAACGGCTAGGGGTAAGTACGGCTCACCGCACACTGGGTATGCGGCTGCTATCATTCCAGATTAAACAAGAGGGGGTGATTCCAATGATTCCAGTTGGGAATGTTTACATGTCTACTCGAGTATTTCTCCACCCCGACTAGTACAAGTGAATCCAAGACCCGACACGTAAATCAAGTATGAGTCCAGCCAGAAACATGAGTGATGCCTGTAGTGAGTCATGATGTGATGTCAGTAGGTGATTCCAGAAATAGAGGCCAGAAACATGAAATATACGTGTCGCAAGTAAATAAATCCAGAAATACTAGTTAGTGTCGTGCCAAAAAATCAGATAATACTATACTAGAAGCTGAATCATAATAATTATCAGATAATAAAAACTATCAGAGAATGTACTCGCCTAACGTCCTAAGCAACTGGCGATCCGAACTGGCGCCGCAAGGACCTATTACGAAAAGCAAGGATAAACAGGGTTCTAAAGAGTTATACAGATATAAAATAACAAAAAATAAGCTTCTAAGGTTATTCTAGGTCAAACGGGTCAAACTGGTAAAATCTAGGTCAAAAAGTCAACACTGGATCTAAAAGTCAACTATAGGTCAAAACTAGGTCAAAAGTTGACTTTGGCGGTCAACCGTGTCAAATACGGTCAAATCTAGATCAAACTAGGGTGCCCCTAAAATTTTAGGTCAAAACTAGCTCATTAAGCTAGTAAACCCTCAATCTCGCCTCCATGAGATACCGGGATACCCTCGGTATCCGATATCTCAACCTATACGCCCCGCCTATACCCACTAACATATATACTAGCACGTATATATATATATATATATATATATATATATATATATATATATATATATATATATATATATATATATATATATATATATATATATAAGCAACTCTAACCTCATTCCTAGGTAAAATCCAATACCTTGTCCTGATACCCAATACCTTGAGTATCTCAAGGTATTGAGATACTCAAGCCTTACCCCTCACTAACACTAGCTAACTAACTAACTATCTATATATAGATACTACCATATGCTACTATATATATAACATATATCTAACTAACTAACTAACTAACTATATATATATATATATATATATATATATATATATATATATATATATATATATATATATATATATATATAACCTAGTGTATAGGCAAATACCTCATCTCCGATACCTAACTTACCTCAATACCTTGGTATCTCAAGGTATTGATATACCATACCTTACCCTCTCTAACTCTAACTAACTAGCTAACTATCTATATATATATACACTACCATATACTACTCTAACTAACTATTTAACTATCTATCTATCTATCTATCTATCTATATATATATATATATATATATATATATATATATATATATATATATATATATATATATATTACTATATGTAAACATAAATACATATATATAAGTATATCTATATATATATACAATGTATCTGTAAACCCCCTGAATTTTTAAAATTATTAAAACTAGGATTATTCACAATTTTCTGGAATTTCTGGAAATTTTCTGTAATTAAAATCAAGGTTTTAATTATTAAATAATTTTTAATGGTTAATAAATAATATGAAAATATCATGGAAATAATATTTTTGGGTGTAAAATGAAAAACTGGACTTAGGGTAATTTTTCTGGATTTTTTTGGGCCTCAGACCTATTTTTAAATGCCTAAAAACTATTTTAATTAATTAATTAATTAATTAATTAAATTTATTATACTTATTATTATTTTATTTTTTTTATTTTTTTTTTTCTCTTTTCTTCTGTTTTGGGCCGGCCCGGCCCAGTGGACCGGCCCAACAGCCCAGCCGGCCCAGCCCCAACCATTACCGGGTCGGGTCGGGTCCGACAGCCCGACCCGCTAGCCGCCCGCACCAGCCGACCCGTTTCTCCCCCAACCCCCACGACCCCGCCTGACCCGTTCCCCTCTCCCTCCGCCTTGCCCGGCGCCACCCTCTCCCTCACTCCCCCTATTTAACCCCGCCCGATCGTCTCCCTCCGCCACCCGACCACCCTCGCGCCCACCGTGCACCACCCGCCTCCGTCAGCCGCCTCCACGCTGCAGCGC
>JAYESA010000018.1:133270748-133278248 GCA_036927795.1 Iris macrosiphon | reverse complement strand
GTACCAACGTGAGTAAGACACTCCTAATGATGGTTCACTTCTAATCACCTCACCTGCAATATCTGATCTGGGTCCATCCCAGCCTCCGGCAGCGGATAAGTCCAAGCAGAAAGAAACCCGCTTTGACAAATTGTTGCGCAAAGATACCACTCAGGGGATGGAGAAGCCCTACAACTTCAACAGCTTGGTACAGCTCGACAATACTCCCGCGAAGTTGTCACTATTCTAACTTCTCAGACTCTCCAAAGACACTCGGGTTGCTCTGAGTAAAGCATTGCAGAATGTCGACACCTACTTGGCGCAGGTCAAGCCGCCAGCTGAGGATCCTGCCGCATGGCCCCCTATAATAATGTGATAGAGGCGATTTCCAACATCACGTTCTCGCAATAAGACATGTTGCTGAAGAAAAATTGACATGATCGTCCTATGTATTACACAGGCTACATCGGCCCCATCAAGGTGGACCGAATGCACATCGACCCTGGTTCGTAAATAAGTATCATTCTGCGGAGTCTACTCAGACCTTGGGCACCCCGATGCATCGCCTGGCAGTAATCAATACTGCCATCAGTGGCTTCAACGCAGGGAGGAGCTACCCTCTGGGCAAGATTCGCTTGAAGTGTCAGATCGGCGACTTAAAAATAGAGGTCATCTCCTACGTCATAGACGTAGACGTATCCTACAACGTCTTGTTGAGACGTCCATGTATACATTAGAATAAGATCATCCCGTCAACCTTGCACCAGTGCTTGAAGTACGTGGACGATCACGGCATCGTCAAGACAGAATTTGCCGACGTTGATCCATTCAAAGAGGTCAAGGCCTATTACTCTGACTCGATCCTCTACAAGCAAGTCCACAAAGATGAAGGTATTTTCCTGGGCACCCGCTCAAAAAAGAAGCTGTCAGCCACTAGGGATAGTTATTCCTCAATACCTCACATGGCTATGCAAGCTGGGGATTGTAATCCCCCGAACCTTTATGACAATATGGTGTTTCGAGATGACGATGATTCCCAAGGAACTGATGTCGAGACCCCTGGGGTGCTGCCTTCGCCAAGAGGACACTGCTTCCCATGCTGGGAGTAGTGTTCCCTCCTAGTCCGAAGAGATTACGGCACTACCAACTTTTCCAGATGACTATTCAGGGCAAGAGTTTGAGGCAAAAAGTGTGATGTTCACCATCCCATCCATTTCTTTCCATATAAGAACAGCATACATAACAGGGGACGATCACGAGGGCCCCAACGATCGACAGTGCCTCAAAACCCTCGAGACCATGATGTAGACCATGAGCACATCAATGCAAGCCTTGACCCAGATAATATTGGAGATCAAGGCAAATATAGCCTCACAACCAGCAAGGGCCTCTGGTCAACCAAGCCTGGACCCCGGGACCAATGGGGATTAAAATGCAACAATTATACCCGCTGGTGGCAATCATCCCCTACCCAGGTTGTCTGCTCCTTCCGTAGTCGATGAAGCTCAGGAAGCAATGAGGGAGGTACGATAACTCCGGGCCCGCCTAGACTCAATGGGAAATCGGGACTCGCTGCGCGAGCTCGGGATCCGACAATCGTATCCCCTCGAGTGGAGAGATATACCGTACCCGCCCAAGTACAAGGCCTTCAACTTGACTCCGTTTGATGGAAAGACATCTCTCCGTCAATTCATGAGTTACTTTGAGACGGCAATGGGGCATTTGTCTCGCAATGATGCTCTCTTAACCAAGCTCTTTGTCGGGACATTGTCTGTGATAGTCGTCGATTGGTTCTACAACCTCTAGGATAACTGTATTTCGTGGTTCGATGACCTCAAAGGTCTTTTCTTTGCTCGGTTTTACGATGGAGGAAATGACTTGACGATGTCCTCTTTAATAGATATCATGCAAAGGGAGAAAGAGTATGTACGGGAATATATCGAGCCGTACAGGAAAGTGGCGCTAAAGTTACCCCCCGGTAAGCCTGAGTCCACAGTGATGGACACTTGCCAAAGAAATTTTCTTCCCACGGTTAGGCTCTAGATGGGCGACTCTCAGTTTAAAGACTGGACGGTGTTCATCATAAATGTTATCAGGGCTGAGAAGAAAGTAAAGGACGCCCTCCTCTTGGGAATACAAATTCTAAATGTCGATCTGAACTCAACGGTATGTCCAATTTTGAATTCCGGTGAGCTGATCACAAATTCGCCCTTCAAGTCAACCCGTGGGGCCCGCGAATAGGCGGCTTGGTCAACTATCTCATAATCGCGTGAAACTTGGGTCACAGGACCAGCGTGATACCATGAATCCAATGGCGCAAGTTTTGTCGCATTCTGACGGGCGTACACAAAATAGGGTGGTATTTTGCAAAAGTTGCGATACGGAGACTTTTTACGGATACGGATTGATTCCGACGCGCACACACGTCAGGATATACCATACACGCCTTTCGGTACAATTGGTACGCGGCAAGATGGTCCCGTTTGGCGGAGCACACTCCGTATCACAAAATTTTAATTTTAAAATATCAAGTTTTTGGTCGTTTTGGAGACCGAATAATTTAACGAATAAAACGAATTAATAAAAAATAAAAGAACAGAAATATTCTCGTTTATATAGAGAAGAAAACCCTTCAATTAGATTTTGAAAATATTAAACAGGTTGGTGGCAATTTAGGCATGAACATGGGAGTTTGGTGTTGAAATTCTGGACTATTTTTGGTCAGTTTTTCGGCCAACTTTCGGTCGATTTTTCGACCAATCCAGGGCACGAAAACTCATCCCGCTTGAATGAAAATCCTAAAGGGTTATGTTTTGAACGTACACGAACAAACCGCTCGAGAAAAAGATGATAGATGAGGGAGATACATCACCTGAAAGATGGGAACTCGGGACAGCGCTGCTGTGCACATGAGCGCGAGGCGCGCGGGCGGGCGGCGGTCGTCGGCGGCTGCGGTGGGTCGGCGGCGTCGGCCAAAGGTCGGGGCTAGGGTTAGGGTTTAGGGTTTGGTAGTTTATGTAATATATATATATATATATATATATATATATATATATATATATATATATATAGAGAGAGAGAGAGAGAGAGAGAATAAGGGAGGTGAGGTGGCACCTCACTCTCAAAATAAGGGTGGCGGTGATGTGGCACAATCTCAACCACACAAACATGGGGAGGGGGTTAAGTGCAATTTGCCAATTATGAAATGTGTGGTTGGAATTGTGCCACGTCACCGCCACCCTTGTTTTGAGAGTGAGCTGCCATCTCACCTCCCTTATCCTCTATATATATATATATATATATATATATATATATATATATATATATATATATATATATATATATATATATAGAGAGAGAGAGAGAGAGAGAGAGAGACCGAGAGAGAGGGATGGGGAGAGCGGGGGGTTCTGGGTTCGGGGGGGAGGAAAACTGTTAGGTTTAGGATTAATTAGTTAGGTTTAGTTTAAGGTTAGTTTTTTTTTTAGGAATTAGGTTCTTTTTTGTTTTTTTATTATTATCCTTTTTCTTTTCTTTTCTTTTCTTTTCTTTTCTTTTAAATTCTATTATCATTAGTAGTAGTAGTAGTAGTAGTAGTAGTAGTAGTACTATTACTATTACTTATTATTATTATTATTACTATTACTATTACTATTACTATTATTATTATTATTATTATTATTATTATTATTATTATTATTATTATTATTATTATTATTATTACTATTTCTATTAATATTATTATTTATAACTATATATTTATTATTACTATTATTATTATATATTTATTCACATATATATCTACATATATAGATGAGACTATATAAAAATTCAAAAAGAACATTTGCACATAGAATAAATTCTAGAAAATCTATCACCCTTCAACAAGACTCTAAAATAATAAAAATTATTTTGTGAAATAAGTCTAAATGAGTATTTATATAATTAAATCAATAAAATTTATTTTCTAATTAATTATGAAAATACTTTAAAGAAATTCAATAATTTAATAAAATACTTAAAATAAAATTTAAAATTTCAGGGGGTTTACATTCTACCCAACTTACAATAATTTTGTCCTCGAAATTAACACTAACCCATATTCGTAATAAATCACTATAGTTATTAACACTTCATTGCTAGCTTGCAGCGCTTTCTAAAAGGTTATGGTCAGCCACCCTAACACTTTTCTTATTGTCTATACAATATTATTTTTTTATTCTCTAACTCATCTACACTACCCAACTTACAAGAATTCTACTAGTAGTCAAAGTCTTTTGAGGCTATTGTCTAGGTTGTAAGGCGAGTTTATTCATTAGATCAAAAAATTTGGGATACTTGTCTGGAATCTCATAACCATAATTTTTTTCTGTAACCGTCAAGTATTGTAGTCTAATACTACCACGCCACCTGGCCAGTATGTCTGCAAATAATTTGACTACTCTACTATAATGGTCTAGCTGCAGTTGTCGCTACATTGCCAGCGATTTGTCATAGTCATCAGTTCGTAACAAGTGCCTTCAACTCTTTCCTAAACTTAGTCTAAGTTTTAGGGCAACAATTAATGTCTTGACTAACTTTATAAAACTATTTGAAATATGAAGTATTTCAACAATCCAACTAATTTATGTTAGACTAAAGGATGTTACTCATGGTCTAAAAATAATAAGAGAATACAGATATTGTTATAGTGCATATACATAAGGGTTATCATTATGAACTCATCTTTTTAGTGATTAATTACTACTAACTCATTTATGTTTTAACTAACAAAATAAAGGGTGAGGTTGAAGTAAATCAAATAATTCATGATGGCACGAAAAAATGCAACTATGATAGAAAGAATTAAGCATGGGACAATGAATTGATATGGAAGAGAAGATGAGCAACCTAAGGGGACGAGATGGTGATAGGAAAGAGAATACTACTACTGCTACTCGTGTCATCCATTAGCATCGTGGGTATGCCATCTAGTTAAAATATCAACATACCCTCAAAAGCTTTAACCCAAATATATCACATTGTGATATGCCCTTAATTACAAAAGATAGTCACAAAGTAATGTGATTGGCCTATGGGGTATATCTAGTACTCTCCGTGTATCAAATGTATACCAAGCACGAACGTTCGTCTTTCCGAAATAGGAGAAGACAAAAAACAATAATAAAGAATTCAAGGAGGAGGTGATAGAATACAAGTACGGGTTCAAGGCAATTTAAAGAATTCAAAAAGAAAATTGTCAGGGCAGTTATGGATTGAAGTCTTATTTTGGTATATTCCTATTTGCATGCTCATATCAGTACAGTTATGTAACCAATACAATATGCTCGAACATGTCTAGAGGACAAGTATATTTGTCTAACAAGCTGAGTCAACTATATCTCAATCCACGTAAAGTAGTTATGCGAAGAGCGAACCAAGTGCATTTAAGTTGATCAGACCGTAATACACTGATTCTGATTTAGACAATGTATTAGTAGGCATCTCCAATAACACGTATGTCATGAACAAGCTCGATAAAGGAATAAGCTTGTAAAACTAGGCTATGAAATAGCAGCATAAGTGGAGGTAGTCCAGAAAATATAAGTACGCTGGATTATGATGGAGGGAGGTACAGAATAATTTAAGTTCGTCAAGAAGACTGGTGTTGTGCCTCTACAGTTGCCATACTAACTTCTTGTCTAAGTCTAAAGTCAACCAAATGGGGGTATGGGCCTCTAAGTTCTACAGTCTGGATAAACATTATCTTCTTATGCAAGCCTATAGTTGGTGTCATTCAATTATACTTTATTAATGGGTCATAAGGACTATGTGATATTAGGTTATGAGGTATACTACCCAACTTACAGGAATTTAACTAATAGTGTTATTGAACAATAGAGTGTATATACCTAGTACCAGTCATCTTCCTAACCCCTATCAAGCACGAAAGAAAAGATAAGATTAACGTTGAGAAAGGATCAAGCAAGATGCAATGCAAGCAAGCAAATAAGAGTGCGAAATGAAAACAAGAGAGGTGATTAAATAAGTGGGTGAGATCCTATATTCTAATCTTATGCGCAGGCTTGCTCGGTACAGTAACGTAACCGAGACAATATGCTCTTGACCTGCATGGGTCACCACAAAAATATGTCACGCCCCAGTCCCAAAATATGTAGGAGTAGGAATACGTAAGCATGTCAGTCGTATGTATATGGCAACTCCAATATATGGATACCATAATACACACGTACGTTGTATTATGAATATTAACTCACATGTGGTATATATATTGTCACAAGTCACAGGGCATAACTAGATCTCATCCACAGAATTAAATAACCAATCAACTATATAACTGAATCAAGTATAAAGTGTTTGATAAGAACAAGTAGTTGGGTGGAGACAAATCCACTACCAAACTAGAATATAAGAGAAACAAAATAAGTACATCTAATGATCAATGAGGCTCGAAGAGAAGGCCTCCTCGAAAGAGAGATAAGTAGCAAGTCCTGATCCGTGCTCCTGCGAATAGTCAAGATCGTCTATACCTGGAAAGGGACCAGGTCCTCAGAAGGTCGTAACAACATACATAGAAGCATGCCAATTGAATAAAGTAAACATGCATAATAGACAAAAAATATATAAGTACATTGTACTAGACAATCTATATGAAATGCATAGTGAGGACAACCATTTCGACGTATGGGTAGGTATAGGATACTCTATCTATCTCACAACTCACACACACATCCATGAACATCATCAGCCGTCATACCGCGAGGGTAGTGACCATCGTGACACCATCAGCCGACATACCGCGAGGGTAGCGACCATCGCGACATAACTCCCGTAGTGCGTGCTAGTTACTATGGTTTACCAGAGTGGGTAGCCCATACGCCTACTGATTGTCCTCCCCTCCCATGATACTATGTGTCAAGTGTGTGTCAACATATATAATATATAATTATGACTGAAAGAAAACACATATATAATGAATATATAAAAATATGATAAGCATGCAAAGTACTATAAGCAATTTGATAAGGTATATTGCCTGGCAAAAAAGCTGCGAAGTGTAAGCGTCTAGACGTCAAGCGCTAAGGATCAAAAACTATGGCATCAGAATGAACGTCCCTGGATGCTGAAATAAACATCACCAACGTTTCCAGAATAAGTGAGATAGATAAAAAAATACTACCCTTTCGTCCAATTTGGACACAGAGGCAAAACGGTAATTTTGGGTTAAAACGGGTCCACATGTGGACCATTTTGCACCGAAAAGTGTGCCAGAGGTAAAGGTCTCTAAATGGGACAAATTATAGGTCAAACAAATTCTAAATGTCGATCCAAACTCAACGGTATGTCCAATTTTGGATTCCGGTGAGCTGATCACAAATTCGCCCTTCAAGTCAACCCGTGGGGCCCGCGAGTAGGCGGCTTGGTCAACAGTCTCATAATTGCGTAAAACTTGGGTCACAAGACCAGCGTGATACCACGAATCCAATGGCGTAAGTTTCGTCGCATTCTGACGAGCGTACA